>OX596283.1:47693278-48200778 GCA_951394225.1 Harpalus rufipes | reverse complement strand
TTATTAACAAATTTCATTTTTTTACAGATGATCACGCCTCCGACGTTTCCTTGGTACGAGACGTAGACATCGCGACTTGGAGAACCCGTTGCCTGGGTCAAGAAACTTTCTCCAGCGGTATTATGAAGTCGTGAACCGGTTCGCCTGATCTCCAGAGTTCAAATTCTGTAACAATATACATTGCACACCTATAAACACACCATATAATATTGTAATTTTTATTGAACTTTGTCTTGAGTTCTTATTTCATATTTTTATTTACCACTCCCACACAGTTAAAAATAGCAACTTGCAAATAAAAGAGGTAGAGACTTGCCGTTTGAAAAAAAAATTAAACTCTCTATAAATACACATAGTTAGATATTTCATCCTGCTAAAACAGATTTCAGCAAACTCGATTTTTAACGGCTACTAACAATATTTTAAATTTTAGTACTTACTTGTAATGACAATGATATGCGAATTTTCTTAGCATATCGTTTGATAATACTTCATCCCTGAACTTCATTTCTTCGGCGATTAACACTGACTATAATACACTTTCTAGTAATCAATACACAATACTGGCACCAATTAAATTAACAATTACAGTACTTAATATAACATAGTTAAAATATACTTTGATAATGAAAAAATAAATATAGTTTTAGCGTAAATCTTAATACTTTTATTGATATCGCGAACTATAAATCAAACAAGAGAGTTATTGTAATAAAAATTAAGTTTTTCGGTTCTTATAAACACTACATTATCGCAATACACGATTATTCACAAGCACCCCATGTTCACTTCGTCAAAGTCAGAAAGGAACTGAAGTCTCCCTTATAAAAATATAATATTAATATTATAACGTAACAACTAACACTAATTAAGTGTTAATTGATTACATCTTTTATACTTTGGCGCACAAAATAAACAATGTTTATGATTGTTTACAGGTTCCGCGAAGGGCCGTACTACACCCAGCGATAGGATGCGGTAACTACAACACTGGATAAAGATAATAGATGATTTTTTTATAAGAATAAATAAATAAATGCGTTTTTTTCTTTACCTTTTCTATGTAATAACAAAAGAGACAGGGAAATATCTTAATTTTTAAAGATTTTTCCGAATTTTCCTATCCTATCCTTTAGTATTAAGTTTTCTAGGTACGGAAATAACCATCCGGTAGGAGTCCGCCCTTTTATAAAGGGCTAAGGGCTTATTTGAGCCCTTAGGGAAAATTCGACCACGGATTTCAATTTTGCAGATCCAAGTAAGTTTAACAATACTTGTTCGGTCTTTCTAGCCCTTTTAGTACAGGCGTTAGCACAGGCCCTTCGCCACAAACTTGAAGGACAAATATGTTGTAAATCAGAGGGGTTTCCTCAATTTTGTGCAAACCAATGGAAAGCGCGGGTTTAAATCCTCCCGATACGCTATTTTTCACCCTTACATAAGAGCTCATTGAATGGGCGAAAAGCTTAAAATGCCCCTTATAAAAAAAACTGACCTTGGAATCGTGTTCTACGGGTCGAAATTAGCCTAATAAAATTTGTCCCGCCCTTCTAGCTCTTTTAATAACGAAGTTAGCGAATGCCCTTCGCCATAAACTTTAGGGCTAAGAATGTTGTAAACTGAAGGGTTTTCAATAATTCTGCGCAGGCCAATCGAAAGGTCGTGTTCAAATACTCCAGATAAGCTATTTTCCACCCCATTAGCCCTTCAAATAGACAAATTATAGCTATAACCCATCAGAAAACTTTAAGGGCTCGTATCTCGGAAACGGCTGGGTTTTCAGCGATTTCCTTGAAATTTCGCGTTCCCTTAGCATCCTTTGAAATGTCGGGGTCGTAGAACAACATATTTAAGTTTCAAGGGCGTAGGGCCACGGGTTTCAAAATCGCCTAATTGAAATTTGACAGCTTGGTTTTTTAAAAAGTTGAACAAATTCTCATTTTTTTATGTCATGTTTTTATTGTCCAGAATAGAAGTCAGAGATGTTATTTCAAAATAAAATTAGCTATGTTTTAATGGTAGGTTACAAATCGTTTCAGCTTAGTTTTTCTGTAATATTTCTTTAGTTCCAAAATGGCACTTTACATTTATTACTATGCATAATAGAGTTCTCATACTTCCCTGTTGTCCTAATTAAGCGGAATCAACTGTGTACATACTTCCCTGTCTCATTGTTATGACATTTTCCTCTGGAATAAATAAGGGGTTAAATAAAAACGTGTATTAGTTTAAGTACTTTTTATTGTTTATTTATAATACATTATTGTCTTTATTATGTCCATAGCTTAAATTGTATTTTTAATTCTTATTCTTTGTATTTTATATATAAATATACTTACCCTTGTCCTGAAAAAATAAATAGGGATGTTCAAATAATAGTTTGTGTAAATTTTACTTGTATTTATTGTTTATTTATATCTTACATTGTTGTATTTAATGTAAACTGTCCTAATCTACAATATTTTATACAATAAAATATAAATTAAAATATAATTTGTCTATTTTTTTTTATTCCTTCTGCTTTGGGGATGAATTTTATAAAATTTTAAATCCCTATACGTATATAGTTCTTAAGACGGCCGCTAGGGGGCAGCATCTATCGTAAAGCATTAGCCCTAAAAATATAGGTAAGTAGAAATAATTCTGTGTTTATACATACGTACATACATGATTCTAAATAGTTCCGAAAATGGCCGTTAGGCGGCAGCATCCACTTACAATAAATAACTAAGGCCTATTGTGAATTTGAAATCATTGGTGGGACATATATTTCGGGGTTTGAAAATGGGAAGTGGATACATATGATGTTATAATTCACCACGTAACGAAACTTTTAAAAACAATCTTATGACTTTTATATTTTGGCAATTTACAGTTATTTTGATATATGAATAATTGCAACGTGACTGTTTTAAAAACTACATACGTACAGGGACTTAGAAAAAAAATCATTTTGCAAGTAGCATAAGCAGATACATGGATGCTATCTGTAAAATTTAATTCAAAATGGACATAACATCCCATTTTTAATTAGTCTAAACACGAAAGGCTATTGAAAATTATGTATGTACGTCGTTATGTACACAAAAAAATATTTTTTTAGTCGGATTTACTCTTTTTTTGCTATCATTTTCGACAGGTGCTGCCAGCTGGTGGCCGTTTTAAAAACTACATACGTGTAGGGTAGGGACTTAGAAAAAAAATCAATTTTTTAATATATAAATATATTTGTATTATAAGAAATTACATTTTTTAATATAAAAAATATATTTGTATTGTAAGAAATTACAAGACTATCTTATAAAAATTAAAGTTTATTGGCTTTATTACAAAGAACTGTTTGACAGTCATAAATTTTAAATAGATTTGTTAACAAATTTAGTAACAATTATGAACAGAAATAATATAACAAATGATTCGTAAAAGATTTTGAGTTTAAAAATTCTGTTCATATTTATTTCATACTAAATTTATTAACAAATTATAAAAGTCACACAGGGTTTAGTTATAAAACTAAAACATTTGTTACCCTATAAATTGTCATTACTATGGTTATTTTATTTGTTATTAATTATTTTACATCTTTATTTTGCAAATAAAAGTTTATCTGGAGATTTAACTTTTATTTACAGAATAAAGATGCAAAATAATTAACAACAAATAATATAACCATAATAATTTTATTTGGTAACAAACATTTTAGTTTTATAATTGATACGAAATTCTAAGTTATATGTTTTTAGACTAAAACCGCCCAAATATATAATATATTAGAGTTCCGTTTACAATACTTATGGCCTAATTTAACAAAGTAAAACTTGGGATCCCCAAATAAGATTCCTTGTTCCCATTGTTAAAGATACAAGATTTCTTATTCAGTTTAAGATCGTTTGCGAACCTTTATATTAACTATATTGTATATATATTTTTGGTGTTACCACCTCAACCGCCCACTCACCAAAATATATAATATTTATTAATATAAAGCTTAATTTACAATAAATACTTAATATCTAACTATGCCCTGATCGCGTCAAAATACTTAATAATAATTACAATTTTTACTAAAACTACCTGACTTTAAAACTAATGTGATGGGTTTAAATAAAAATAAACATAATTAAAAGATTGTTTTATTGTACAAACATTTTAAAGAAGTCTTTATGCAGAGGAAGCCATGGAGACGCATTGCAATCGGCACTGCAATTTCGGCAACAGCGGCGGCGGGGAATTCTTTTAACTTATAACTATCTTAAAACTATAAACGAAACGTTTTATTTAATAAATGATATATATATACTCGTATATATATATATATATATATATATATATATATATATATATATATATAGGGAGACACCACCCTCAATGCCACCCACGCTCCCTATATATATGCCATTTATTAAATAAATACAATTCCGTATACAATAATACCTTATAATCTAAATTAAACTATTGTAGTTCCCCCCAAATTAAGTTTATGAAGTGCGCAAAAAATCCTATCTTACGTTAATATCTCTTTTAAACAAAAGCAAATCTAAAAATAGTAAGTTACGTTAATTTTCTCTCTCTCAAAAAGCAAAAACAACCCCTGCCTATCTTATATTTAAGCTACCTTATGTCTACGCAAGCTATCTTATATCTAGACTATGTTAAGCTAAGTTGAAGTGAGAGAGAGATATACGATCTAAGACAAAAAGTGAGAATGCCGGGGTGATTCTCACAGTTGTTTACGTGGGGGCTTGGCCGACCCCAGTCGCGACCCCAAGGGTTTACAGCCTACACACGCGAGCTAATTAAGGACAAGGGAAGCAATTAAGTGATATTCCTCGGCTTGGATGCAATAAAGAGCTACTCCCGATGGCATCGCCCGGCCATTCCCGAAACACCTAACACCGAACGCGATCAACCCGTGTGCTCAAACAATGTTAAATCAAAGAAAAACTTTATTTTCTCTTTAATTATTCGTTGCCATTAAAATTAAACGATGATTACGTTGCCTCCGGATGAGGAGAGCACATAACGCCATAAGAGAGCTTCCTGTGTAAGCATTCAGGTTTGTTTAAAACTTTTCTCATTTGAGTCTAGCAGTTTTAAAGCGTCCAAACTAGAGCAGAGGCCAATACGAACGATGGTCAGCACTGGTACAAAAGAATTAAACTGTCCCTAGAAACATTCACACAAGTGCGAAGCGATCCACCAGAATAAACAACTGGTTTCACATGGCGTTGTGAATTACTATACATATCAGTCCACTCAATTATGGAAATCGCGCACGAACCCTACCTAACCATCCCAACTAACCGTCAATGTTAACAATAATAAGAAATAAATAAAGGAAACCCGAACCCACCAAACAAGTTTCGAATCTCACACCCCCTACTTCCTGATTCTCTCACCATTTGACAGCAAGCATGCCCCGACACACCAATTCATACAATTTTTTTTTTCACATTCACTCTCCCTAGATGCCGTCTGGGCAATCAAAACGCACGATTTTATGATGAATCATCGAAAGGGAATGCACTTCAACTTATTCAAATTATTATTATTAATTTTTAAAGAAAACACGTGTTTGCTCAACGGCGCGATGAGCCAAAGTTTAATTAAGACCTGAAAATACATTTCAAAGAACTTAAAACTAACTTATATTCTATATAACTCTTCACGTAAGAATGGCATTGTTCAATAATGTTTCGTTTATAAGTAGTTTAATTCGCTCTATAATCCGTACTGACAACGACTAGAAAACTATTTTTTTCTAAATTGCGCAATATTATTCTTACGTGAAGAATCCTATACTATATTAATCTAATCTTCTTGATGTCCGATTCCTGAAAGATATATGCTAATCATATGTTTCCAGACATTGATTTTATTGATAAACAGTCGACATTTCAATTTGAAATTGTTTGAATATTATACAGACATTTATGAAAGTTATATTTCTTTCATTATAGTACCCAAAATCGAATTTGAGTACAAGATAATATTTAGACATTCATAATAGTCATATTTCATTGACTAAGTTCTCATGGTTGAATATGAGAACATGTTAATAATTAGGCATATAATCATAATCCTTTGATTATAAGTTCTCATAGTTGAGTATGAGAACAAAATATTTTATAAAAAAATAAAGTTCCTACCAGTTCATTCATCGATGATCGTCTACGCCGTAGAGGATTTATCTGGAGCTCAGCTATCCTTCAGAAAAGCTGCTTTAGAAGATTTGCAGTGTTGAAATCGAAAGCTGCATCCAAATACTCCAAGTTTCTTGACATCTCAGCCCAGCCAAAGGTCTGCCTATTAATAATAATTATTAGTTTGTGGTGTATTTAAACCATTTCAAAAACTGTTGGATAAAATTTTGTACGGCAAACGTGTCTTCGTTACACAAGACACTTGATTTATATGATGAATGTATCATGCGATATTTTATCCAACAGTTTTTAATTTCAAAAGAATTTGAAATGTGCTTCAATTTGATATTTCGAAAGCACATTTGATAAAAAATAGTGCAGAGAAATTAATTTTGCTGTTTCAGGGAGTCCTTATTGACTAGTAACTAGATTTGAACTAGTTAATTTTTATTCCAAGTTTCGACTCTTGAATTATAAAGTATTGTTGCATTACCAACAATATTAGCGGTTCTAATCACATAAATACATTTAATATTGATAAAAAAAAAGTTAAATGAAACACATTCAGAATTGTAAAGCAAACAGTATGAAATCTAGTAAGATTTCTTACCTTATACATGCTGACAGCACTCTTGAGTTTTTGATTTCTGGGGCCCCAATGCAGTAACTCCGATGTCTCCTATTTCTCCTAAAGGTGCTCTGCTATCTTCTGCTCCCAGTTCCATGTTTCCGAAGCCCTCATGGTCGTGCATGCAATCTGGAATAGAAAGAGAAATGAGTTAGTTTTCCTTTTGCGGCTTAAATTTTGTTCGTGAATTACATATTATTGATGGTACATCTTTAAAAATCGTTACAAATAACACAAAAGTTGTTAAAAATTAAAAATATATAACAAAATTGATGTTTGACTTACATTTTCCACATGATTTCAGCTGAGAAAACCACCGCGAATGCACACGTATTTCATCGCCATGCCACGTTGTTGCTTCAGTTTTCCTACTCCGCCGTATTGTCTTTCGAGATGGATGAACATCTATGCGAATACGTGGAACAATTTTCGAAATATCGCCAAGTCTGGCTGGGATAAACGAAGATTTTCAATATATTTTTTTGTGAATTCTGCTGAACTTTTAACGGAAAATGTTGCTCGGTTTATTATTCCACAATATTTGATTTCTACGTTAAATCCTGCGCCTTTAATTCGATTTGATGTATCTTCTAGTTGGATTAAATCGAATTTCTTTCGCATTCTTTGGCGGTGGACGTTGGCTGTTCATTTAGCGTTAACCAGGGGGCACGTGTGGTATTCTACCACGGACGCGAACAGCTTTACCCCCCATTCAAATTAAATTGGTTGTATTCTAGGCACCACCAATTTTGAATTTCTTCCTAAAGCTGTGAAAGATGTATCCGTTTTCTCTAAATAAAATGTTCAATTCTCAAACACAGTAATAATTATAATTTACCGGTTGGACAAATATGGATGACGAACGTGGCAGAAAAAAGAGACCGAGGAAGACCTAAATATAACTGGGATAAGGCAATACTGAAGGTCCTAGATAAGAAAAGCATGTCGGTTCAAGACGCTAGGAAGATGGCAAGGAATAAAAGGCAATGGGCAACATTCGTACAGTAAAAATTTTGAAAGATGTACGATCAAAGTCGTCTACGAATTGTATGAATTCAGATTTTTGTTTCGCGCATTATGACAAATTCAGTAGCGTCGTTTGCTTAGTTTTTTTGAGGGTACATAAGATACTACTGTTATTTTATTATTATAAAATTATATGTTACAATAACAGCATTCAAAATTCAAAAATAAATCAACTGGTAAGTTTATTAGCAAATGTAAAACCAAATATGTGAAAAATAAGATACTGACACAATGTCAATGTCAGTAACACTGACGCAAAATAACGTTATTCGTACGGCTATGATTAACAACGAGCTTCGTTTTAAAATGGAATGTCCTAACTTAGTCGAAACAATATGAATTTTTGAAAGACAAGCGTGTTATATCCATCCTTATCGTACATGCTTATAGCCTTTGCAAAAGAAAGAGATAAATGTATGCCAATTTGTTAATTCGTTCATGATACAGACGACCTTGATCGGACATCTTTCGGAAATTTTACTGTACATCATCTCACATTCTCTCGTATCAGCGAATCGACTATAGTACACAACAAAATTATATTCCTAGCTTGACTAACTAAACTGATATTAAATAACCTGAAATATAATAAAACAATTCATTAATGATTAGGATAAAGGACAATGCAATAAAGGAGGAAAATACTCATGATGTATTTAAATATGTTTCAGCTGTACTGAAATTTTGAAACTAACTTTTTCTTATGGAAACGACTCTCCTGAATTTAAATATTATAATTACATATCGCTATTTGTCTTAGTTTTCGAAATATTATTTTTTACCTCTCGCTAAGAGAGGTATTGGATTCATGCTAAAAATCGCATATCCAGATTTTAATGAATAAGCACGTTTTAAGGTCCCTAAAATACGATTTTAACATTTTTACGATGATGTCTGTGTGTGTATGTATGTATGTACAGTAAAATTTTTGAAAGATGTCAGATCAAGGTCGTCTACGAATTGTATGAATTCAGATTTTTGCTCCGCCCATTATGACAAATTCAGTAGTGTCGTTTGCTTAATTTTTATGAGGGTACATAAAGATACTACTGTTATTTTATTATTATAAAAATCTGATGTGGCCAGCACATAACCTCTCGCCGTATATTTTACCTGGCTGTATGCATAAAGCAAAGATTATTTTTATAAATACAAATAATATATTCATATAAATCTATGACGTATAAACTTCTTTATTATTCAATAATAGCATGTCTCAACATGAAGATATTTTACCATAAATTATGTTACAATAAATTACAAAGTAGAGTTTACCATATATAAATATTAGGCTGGTAACAGCAATTTTCAATTCGAACAACTTTGTTTACTTTCTCTTCATATTCTTCTAGTAAAAACATTAATTTTGGGCGGTCTAAAATGTATATATCTGGATTGTGCATCTATTCTTATATATCTTCTTTTACATTTTATTTTTTCATACTTGTTATATCTAAATAACCTTAATTCCCTTTAATAAAGTGACGGATAGATTGCACTCCGATTTTGTCAATATTTACAACTTACTTGAGAAGAATTTGATAGCTTTTTCGCAATTCAAAGTTACTCTAGTCTACAGTACTGGTGTACATTGTCCCATAATGTTTGAAACAAATTTAAGTCCTTCAACCTAGACTTGTCATCTCCATAATATTCACAGATCAAGAACTAAGGGATTCTCCAAGTACATTTTTAATTCATTACTCATTATTTCTGACACTGACATTTATCTGTCAGTTACAAATAATTTAAATTATCAACTATTTTTCATGGCATTCTTTCGGCTGTCAAATTTATTACAACAGATTATTTTATATATTATACTTCTTTTATCTCTAAATCTATGGAATATATAATAAAATATTTAAATGTATCAGATAGAGAATTTAATTTTCTTTAATATTACCACGAAAAATTTTGAAAAGATAATATTTAGAAGATTTTTTTTCAAGAATCTTCTACTTCCGGTTGTCCAATTATTACCAAAACCTTTTCAGATCTTCCCATGAATGTCCGATTGGGAAATACGTTGTTAAACAAATTTTAAGTCTTATAGTTTTTGAGTAACCGTCCTTCCAACATCCCACACACACACATACACACACACACACACACATCCACACACACACACACACAGACATCATCGTAAAAATGTTAAAATCGGATTGTAGGGACCTTAAAACGTGCTTATTCAATAAAATCTGGATATGCGATTTTTAGCATGAATCCAATACCTCTCTTAGCGAGAGGTAAAAATATATATTACAGTACAAGCATTCAAAATTCAAAAATATGTGAACTGGTAAGTTTTTAAGCAAATGTAAAACAAAATATGTTCAAAATAAGATAATGACACAATGTCAGTGTCAGTGACACTGATAGAAAATAACATTAGTCGGACGGCCATGAATCAAAGTAATGTATCGGAAATAATAAATAAACTTACGTTACAGCGAAAGTATTACCAACAACGAGCATCGTTTTAAAGTGGAATGTCTTAACTTAGTCGAAACAATATGAATTTTTAAAAGACAAGCGTGTTATATCCATCCTTATCGCACACACTTATAGCCTTTGCAAAGGAAAGGGATAAATGTATGCCTCTTTGTTAATTCGTTCATAATACAGATAACCTTGATCGGACATCTTTCAAAAAATTTGCTGTATGTGTGTGGGACGTTGGAAGGATGATTACTCAAAAACTATAAGAACTTTGTGTTTAACTACATATTTCCCAATCGAACATTCATGAGAAGAGCTGAAAAGGTTTTGGTAACAATTGGACAACCCAAAGTAGCAGATTCTTGAAAAAAATCTTCTAAATATAATTTTATGAATTATTTGTTTTTGGTAATATTAAAGAAAATTAAATTCTCAATATGACACATTTAATTTTTTTTAGGTTGTGTAGGTTGGAATATATAATAGATAATAATATAGAATAATCTGTTGGAATAAAACTCGTTGCTCAAAAAACAGTTGAGATATTTAAATGTTTGTAATTGACAGATAAATGCAAAATGCCAGTGTCAAAAATCAGATTTTTCTAGAAAGTACTAGTACATTTAATATATATTATTGTATTTTTAATTAAATATGTATTTAAATTATAGATATGTTAATATTACATATATCCTTAAGAAATACAGCTAATACCGTCAATGAATTTGAAGAATTTTGAATATATTAGAAGAGTAAGATAAAATTACTCATAGAACGAAAGAAGATATACAATTTCAATTATTTGTTTGTACAAGAAATGTTAAATTCGTTACTTGTAGGGCGCGGGCAGACATGTGACTTTGTTGGCCTTGGCAAGCAGATTTGTGGCTCCGTGTCAGAATGACAACCAGTAGTTATTTACATAGATGTCACAATTGTCATAATTTTTTATTAAAAATTTCAAAATATTCTGATATGTTGTTTATATGTCATCAATAGTATGGAATATACTTGGCGAGGAAAATAATCGATATGGATTTGGAAAATCATAATGTTTTGGATGAAAACTGTCATTTTGACACGGGCCCCCATATCTGCTTGCCAAGGCCAATAGTCACATAACTGCTCGCGCCCTATGCAATATAAAATGAAAATGGCGAGAGGTATTGTGCTGGCCATAACATATTTTTTTAATAGAAAAAGAAATCTAATTTTGAAGTTTAGAAACTCTGTAACTAATTTTTGTTTATCGAATCGTCCCTTAATAATTTCTCTAATTATTTATAAAAATGTAGAAATCCTGAAAGAGAAATGTACATTATTTTTTCCAAGTTTATGTGAAATTGTCGACCTTTTCGATGCAGTTTAAGTTATATTTTACTGCAATTAGTTAATTTATTATTATTGTTGTTAGACATCCCCTATATAACATTTTAGTTAAGAAATATACATAAATACAGTAAAAAATTTGAAAGATGTCCGATCAAGGTCGTCTACGAATTGTATGAATTCAGATTTTTGTTTCGCGCATTATGACAAATTCAGTAGTTTCGTTTGCTTAGTTTTTATAAGGGTACATAAGATACTATTGTTATTTTATTATTGTAAAAATATATGTTACAGTAAATGCATTCAAAATTCAAAAATAAGTCAACTGCTAAGTTTATTAGCAAATGTAAAACCAAATATGTGAAAAATATGATACTGACACAATGTCAGTGTCAGTGACTCTGACAGAATATAACGTTATACGTACGGCTATGAATCAAGGTAATGTATCTGAATTAATAAATAAACTTATGTCACAGCGAAAGTATTATCAACAACGAGCATCGTTTTAATGTGGAATGTCCTAACTTAGTCGAAACAATATGAATTTTTGAAAGACAAGCGTGTTATATGTATCCTTATCGCACATGCTTATAACCTTTGCAAAGGACAGAGATAAATGTATGCTAATTTGTTAATTCGTTCATGATACAGATGACCTTGATTGGACATCTTTCAAAAATTTTACTGTACATACGTATAAAACACATTCGTGCCAACGTGTACGGTGGTACACGACGTTCTTATTTCAAGACTGGCCTGGACCACCGGTGGTTCACGTCATAAATAAAATAATTTATTATAGCCGTAATTTAAATTTTGTAAAATTTGTAATATGTTAAATTTAAAATTTAAGATTAAACAATATTAACTACAAAGTCGGTTTTCTAACCACGTTTTTCAAAGAATTATAATGATTTCTTTTTTATATTATTGGTGGTGCATTACAAGAAGTTCTACAATTACAATTTTTACACATTTCAATCACAAATATTGCACTGATTAAATCATGTACTATAAGCAATATGTGTATCTGCAATAATAAGGGAGAAAAAAGGGTGTGTCCACTTTTTCAAACACACTGTATATTATATATATATATATATATATATATATATATATATATATATATATATATATATATATGAATAAGCACGTTTTAAGGTCCCTACAATCCGATTTTAACATTTTTACGATGATGTCTGTGTGGATGTGTGGATGTATGTATGTGTGTATGTATGTGTGTATGTATGTGTGTATGTATGTGTGCATGTATGTGTGTATGTGTGTGGGACGTTGGAAGGACGATTACTCAAAAACTATAAGACTTTATATTTGTTTACCTACGTATTTCCCAATCGGAAATTCATGGGAAGATCTGAAAAGGTTTTGGTAACAATTGAACAACCGGAAGTAGAAGATTCTTGAAAAATAAATCTTATAAATAATATTTTTTGAAATTTTTTCTTGATAATATTAAAGAAAATTAAATTCTCTATCTGATACATGTAAATATTTTATTATATATATATATATATATATATATATATATATATATATATATATATATATATATATATATATATATATATAAATAAAAATAAATAAATAAATATTTCATCACGGCATATTACCCATTGCTGGGTGTGCCAATCTGCTTTGTACAGATATCGGTAATGATGGAATATTTGTACCGTGCGGGCGCTTACCAGGCGTCACCTCACGGGCACTCATTGCTGGCGTGGAGAGTGCGCCACAGGGGTCAATTTTGTGCCATTAAAATGCGATGTACTTTTTGGCGTCGGTCGGGATCGAACCCGGGTCCGCAGATTCGCGACCAGACACTCAGGCACACGGCCACGAGACCCCATATATAAAAGAAATAAAATAATATATATATATATATATATATATATATATATATATATATATATAACTAGACTATTCTCTTATATTTAAATAGTTAAAATTATATTAAAGGGGGCTGAATTCTGAATCAATGATAGTTTCGTATCCTCATAACGATTTTTTTGATAAATATATAAAGTTTTATAGACTCCCAGGCGGCCGTGCATTATTCATATTTTGAAAGTGATTAAAGTTACTTGAAGGATTGTTTCCCTACCTACATTTAAAAAATTAACAATAATTTAAACTGACACGTGACACGATTATGTCCTCTGAAGCACAGTTTCAAAATTGTTATAATAGTTGATATCAAGAAGAAAATCTCATTTCAGGGGCATTACACAATATCATTTTACTGTATTAACACATTCAAAAAAATCTGATGTGGCCAGCACATTACCTTCCGTCAGTTCTATGTATTTTGTACAAATTCCATACAGAAAGTTTCTACTAGAGGATTGTCCAGTAAAATTATAACACAAGAAATACTATGTCAATTGTACTTGACACTGACATCTTTCAATTATAATTTTCTTAATATAGTAGCTGTTTCGATGGTTATAGCATAGCTGGCTGCTCTATGAAATTTAATTCCTTTATAATTCTTTAACTTTATATCCATTGAATATAAAGTACGAAATGTAATCAATTCATTTAGAGAATAAATATATTCTTTAATATTTACAATAACATTAAATATGGAAAAATGATATATAACAGAGTTTTTCCTACAAAAACTGTTAAAATCTTCAAAAGAGGGTACTTCCGGTTGACCAATTATAACTAGAATCTAATCAAGTTTGCATATAGAGGAATACGTAAATATTTTTTGGAAATATAGTATTGGAGTTATCGTACACTGTATTTGTACAATGTACAATTAATTAAAAATTAATTCAAATAAAAATGCTTGAGTCCTACCCTGGATTTTATGAAAATTATTAATGATAAATAACAATGTAATATAGGAAATAAATAAAAGAATAGATAACAATGTTCCTTTAACTATTTCCTGCATTTTACACGTGTATAATATAGGATATAAATAAAATAATGGATAACATTTCCTGCATTGAAGATGTGTAAAATATAGGAAATAACGTATCTTTAGCCACTTCCTGCATTGTACTTTTTTAAATTATTGTTGATCAAATTTGAAAATTTTAATATTAAATGCCAAGAGGATGGTATAGTTTAGTGTACAAAAGATGACTATTCAAGGTCATTTATAAGCCGTCTGATATAATTTTAATTGTAGATAACTTCACTGCATTTCGTATGCATAAGCGTGTAACAAGAAATATTTATGGATACATTTTAACCGAAAAAATAAGTTTAATTTTCAACCTTTTCGATGCAGTTTAAGATATATTTTATCGCAATTAGATAATTTATTACTATTGTTTTTAGACATCCTACCTACATATAAATACATACATATAAAACACAAATAAATAAATGATGAAGTTAGTAGCTCAAGAGGCCCCGTTGAAACTGCTCACGCCCTCACCACAATGTATATAAATATGAACATGTACAAATACATAATATACATAAATAAGTACATTAGAAATCAACAATATATCCGGACGAAATCGCGGCGACGAACGGATAGTCCAAAAAACACATTTTGTGACAATATCTTTTATATATTTTTACATAACATATATATATATATATATATATATATATATATATATATATATATATATATATATATATATATATATATTTTCGTGGGTGTGTGTATGTTTGTAAAATTAATACAAAAGCAAGTGTGTGTATCTATAATTTAAAAAGTTAAAACTTTAAACTAATACTTTAAAATGCAAGTCAACTAATTGTAATTAATGAAAACTGTAGATAAAAACTTTAAAACGCAAATAAACTAATTGTAATAATTTAAAACCGTAAAATACTTTAAATGCAAGTAAACTAGCTACACTTTTTGTAAACTGGAAAATGAAACTTTAAAATTCACATTAACTAATTATACTACTTTAATTTAACTTAGTTTAATTTAGTTATAATTTAGTGTATCTGTTCCAATGGCACAAGAGCGCCTCCACGGCACGAATATGTCATCACTCAGCATGCTGTGATGATATACTCGTATATTTATTTATTACAAAAACTGGGAATCAGAATAGGGAGTTACTCAGTCCGGCGGACCCTAGTTTGAGTAGAGCGATCTTCCCAAAGGTTCCACTGCCTTATTCCAAAGAGGAGCAGCGAAAGGACTGAGTTTGCTACAATTGGTCCCAGTCGCCCTTGAAAAAAATACTCTAATCTAAAAGGGGCATACTAGAAAGAGCTGCTTGGATAGTCAAAAAGGAAAACTGAAAAAAAAATCAAAATCATGCAGGGGGAAGGGCTGTTTTTCAGCTGTTTTCGTCACCTGATGTTTTCGTAACCTTATGTTTTCTTCATTTGATTTTCTTCACCTGAAATCGCGAAAAACCTAATGTTCTTAAGATCTACAGCCGTTGCTATAGATCATTCATAAATGTAGTTTGTTTTTAAATGAAATGTTCATTTTTTAATTATTTACTACAAATTAATGAAATGACTGAATTAAAATTAAATAAATTTAAATATTACAATACGTATTCGTTTTTAAATAATTATAAAATGTAAGTTTAGTGAACACTTTTGAATCTAAACTTAAAAAAAATCTTTATTTAATAAAAATACAACAAATTTTATATTTAGTTTTGAACCCGAGTAATTTACATTTCTAGCCATTTATTCACAACTAATCATGTGTAGTATTATATTAAATAATGGGATAGACACTCCAAATAAAAACTACTCTACCCTGTTTTTAAATAAGGCGAAAACCGACCCGAACCCGATAAAGTATCGGCAAAACTTTAATTATATTTTACCCTAACGTTAAAATACAAATGAGTTTAATTTTAATGTAATTTTAGGAAAAAAAAAATTAATCGCGACTTTAACTAAAATAATTCTAACTATTGTTGCCTTCTTGTAGTTGTAGATTGGCCTTAAAGGCCTTAAAGCCTTAAACAAAGCTTTAGACAAGCCCTGCTGTTGATCAAAGGCTTAAACCAGCCTTTAGACTCTTGGAAAACTTCGCTGGAACCCTGTATTGTAAACCGTACTTGTTTAAAAATATTTTTAAACAAATACAATTTTTTTGGGAAAAGAAAACTATTTCCGAACGGATTTTTATTTAAACTAACTCTAAAAAAACTAGGTTTCGCCGATTTATTTACGATATTGTAACGAGTTACGACGCCCGGTATTTTAACAGATAGATATTCCTCGGAGAAGAAATATAGAAGAAAATATAATTATTTGAATTAAATTCAACAACATAAATCATACTATCAGGATAAATATGGATTTAGTTTTGTGTTATGCTGAAAAAATAGCAAAAAAGCGACAGTGAAGAGAGGTACATAATATAACGACTTACATTGATGAACACAGCTCAGCTACCAGCAAGAAGAATCCGCTATACACCCATCACGGCTGCATGACTCAGCATCCCAGGACGGCTCCTTGAAACAGAAAAAATAATTTATTTTAAAATACAAGTATTTCAATAATAAAACATGTTATCAGCATAAATAACTATTAAAACAGTTAAACTATTGTTTAAACTTACCATTGTTGCTAATTTGCAACAATATACAACAATATTTCACTATTAAAATATTCACGATACTTCTATAACAAAGATGGCTAGTTGTGTTTGTTAATCAGAAACATAAGACTGGCGAGCTAGCAGTGGCGTGGTTATTAGATAATGACGCTATGAAATGAATAATTAAATATAATTAATATAAAATAAAATTGTATTTATCACCTTCCGTATTGTCTTTCGTTAAAAATTCGATGGCAAATTTTTAATGAATAAGTTTTGGGGTCTCTAGAATACGAATTTACTATTTTTACGATGATGTCTATATATTTAATATATATAGGGTGTAACACCAAAACCGTCCACCGCTATTATTTTCTTTATTATTATAGTTACAAAAAAAAAAATAGAATGAAATTGTAGAAGGCTAAGGGGGACATCCCATTTAAGAACAAAATATTTTTTTAAACCAGTGGTTCTCAATTTTCACCACAAAGTTGTATTTTTTCAAATGGGATTATACATATTTTTGTACCTATTCGATAGCGTCTTTTATTCTAAATTCAACCATGTATTAGTTTTATACCCTTACCTAATAAAAATATTGAACAAAATGCTATTCAAATTTAATTTTTCAGTAGGCTATGTATGAAAAACAAAAACTACTATTTGTCAATTTGAATTATTTAGGATATAAATCAAATAGAACACTGTTTATAACGTTTTTAATAAATATTTGTTCCATTTTAATTTAAGCTCAATTGTTTTTCATAGCTTACTGAAAAATAATTATAAAAATAAAATTTACTTAAATTTCAATTGAATTTTCTTAATATTTTTGTTATGTAAGGATATAATAAAATAATCGCATGGTTGAATTCAGCAAAAAATACTCTATCGAATAGGCATAAAAAATATGTATAATCCCATTTGAAAAAATATAACTTTATATTGTAACCATTAGTTTAAAAAAATATTCTCTTGTCTAACAGGATGTCTCCCTTGGTCTTCTACAACTTTGTGCTATAATATTTTTTTGTAACTATAATAATAAAGATAATAATGGCGGTGGTCGGTTTTGGTGTTACACCCTGTATACAATATGTGTTTGTGTGTGTGTGTGTGTGTATGTGTGTGTGTATGTGTGTGTATGTGTGTGCGTGTATGTGTGTGCGTGTATGTGTGTGTGTATGTGTATGTGTGTGTGTATGTTTAATGGAATTTATTTTCCGAAAGAAGTATGAAAATAAATTAAATTAACGATTCCGACCGACTCCAAAATTATGCCGAATTTTAAATGGAACAAAAGTATCCCTGTGGTGACTTTTCACGTCAGCAATGAGTGCCTGTGGTGATATCTAGTAAATGCCCGCATAGTACGAGTATATCATTATTATCAGTATGCGTCCAAAGCAGATTGGCACACCCAGAAATGGGTAATATGCCGTGATCCGTGATGATATATATTTATATATTTTAAAAAAATGTCTTGGCTATTGTTAAAAATATTAAAACATAATAAAAAATGTAAAAACAGTTTTATATATAACTTTAAATTCTGAACAACTTTGCACTATACAGTTTTTACCTCTGTGGTGCACTCTCTACGCCAGCAATGAATAACTGTGAGGTGAGGTGAATGGCACCCCCAGCAATGCCATGGTGGTATATTTATTTAGAAACAAGAAAACAAATGCTACTAATTAACAAAAAAAAAAAATAATAATAAACTGAAAACAATAAAAAATGTAAAAAAAACAATTTTAATTCTAAACAATTATGT
Source organism: Harpalus rufipes (assembly GCA_951394225.1). Classification (NCBI taxonomy): domain Eukaryota; kingdom Metazoa; phylum Arthropoda; class Insecta; order Coleoptera; family Carabidae; genus Harpalus; species Harpalus rufipes. The sequence goes on along the minus strand of OX596283.1, from coordinate 48,181,909 downwards.
ACTGTATAGTTTTTCCCGTAAAATGAACAGGAGATCAAGAAATTACATCAAATTTATATATGTTAAATCGCTATGTTCACCCCTAAATACCACCACCCAGAATATCGAATTCCGTACCTAATATCCAGATATATACCGAGATTTATTTCAATATCTGAATCAATAATCAGATCAATATTTTATAATAACTAGATCAAAGTGATATCGATTGAAATTTGACCAAATTCATACAAAATAACACAAATTCGTATTTATATAAAACTTGATATTATACATATAAAACCAGAGCACATAATATTCATTGAAATTATTTCTATTAACACAAATTACATCGTTTGAATATTGCTAGACATATAAACATAAAAGAAAATTTTGGTATTCATACACAGTTCAATAAAATTCCAAAAGAAAATTTTGATTTTAGACTCACCGTTCAAAACACAGATGCACTAAATAGTTCAACCAAAACCACGTGTTTCATAAAAAAATTCTGCTTGAAATATATTGAATTCAGGTTCGGCAGGACTTCAAAAACTATATCACGATAATAATAAAGACATAACAACAATTATTATCATATTTTTGGCATGATTTCATCAGTTTTTCCTTTGCTATCAGTTTTTGTATCTCGGAGCACGTGTCTGCATCATTGTTCATTGCTTATCCGTAGCGTCCTTTCCCAGAGTTCAATGCTTTGAGAAAGAAGGCTAGGATTGGTCGAAATAGATTAGGTGGGGTCACGTGGTTCAACAACAAATTCATTTGAAATATGTAAAATGTATTTATTTTAGACGAAGGAAAAATGAATTTATTTTTATGTTTTTGTAATATGCCATACAAATTATGGATTTGTTGTATATTACAATGTTATAATAAGCTATTTTACAGGAAATTGAACACAATGCGGGTTACAAGTTTTTGTCTGTAAACCGGTTTCAAGGATAGTTTAATAATTGTTAAAGCGGTTATTACAACCGGTTGTTAAGCCTCCTTAATTAACCGGTTTAAAATAAAGCCTTATATCAAAAGCCAATAAATGTGAGATACTATTGTTATTTTATTATATATAAATACTGACGTTATTTGTACGGCTATTATAATTTTTTCGTCTTCCTCGAGTTTAGTGCCATATGCAGACATGGTTAGATTTTGGTTATAATTGGTCCACCGGAAGTACCCTCATTTGCAATTTTTAGCAGTTAAATATTGAATTTAAAGAATATATTATGCTCTATACGATTGGATTGCATTTTGTACTTCATATTCAACAGATAAGAGTTAAAGAATTATAAAGATATTAAATTTCGTAAATTAGCCAGCTGTGCTAACCATAGAAACTGCTAGCATATTTAGATAATTCAAAATGACAGATGTCAGTATCAATGAAAAGGAAGTGAATGTGGCAGAGATGAAGATGTTGAGATAGATGATGGGGAAGACACGGACAGATAGGGTACGGAATTAAAGAATAAGGGAAATAACTTCTTATTTCCTGAATACGGTGCTGTTAAATATTTTTCCATGTTGTTTCTTGATAATTACAGTAATTGGATTTCCGCTGCTATGAAGATAATCAAATTAAGGTCATTGTATTGTTTATCTACATCAAGTGTAATTATTTTAAATCCATATATACATTACACAGTGTACTAACTAAAATGTGGCCATAGGCGTTTAACATGGGAAATCAGTTTTTCCTTGCGCAAAAGTTACCAAATTATTTCAGACAAAAACACTTCAAATAAATGTTGTAGAGAATTAATTTATTAACCGAGAAAATCAATTTTAAAGTGTTTTGAAGATTGCTGATTTACAGCGATAGCCATGCAACTCAAACAAAATTTGTCCACCATTTTACAATCTGAAGCTTTTAATCATGCGAAAACTGTTCTATACTTTCAAAGAAATATGTTATTGAATGAAAATCACAAAACACAAACTTTTTTTGACAGTTAAGATGGCTTACAATTGTTCGTAATTTTGTTTGAGTTCCATGGCTACCGCTATACATCAGCTATCTCCAGAAAAACTTAAAATTAATTTTCACGGTTATGAAATATCAAAAATAAAATCTTCTTACTAATTCGGGGACAGAATTTAATTCTCTACAATATTTATTTGAAGTATTTTTGTCTAAAATAATTTGGAATATATATATATATATATATATATATATATATATATATATATATATATATATATATATATATATATTCATTCAGTTCGTAGTTGACTCTGATCAGGCATCTTTAATTTTTTTACTATATGCATATGGTAATAATTTTATTACTTTTTTACGTACAAGTTTGATAAAACAAAAAATAACAAAAAATAAAAATTAACAATTTTACATTCTGATAAAAATTAGTAATGGTGGTCATTCGAACCATATCCAAATCCTCCAAAATCATGATGATCTTGTTGCTGCACAAAAAACGGAACTTTCTTTTCCACAATGAATGGCGTCTTCACAGGTACATGAATGTTCTTTATAACTGGTACAGGATACGGCTTTTCAACAGGCACCGGTACATTAACAGGGTAGGGTACCTTCACTGGAACCTTAACTGAAACTGGGATATGTTTCACTACTGGATAAGGCACAGGTTTTTCCACCGGCACTGGATAGGGCTTCTCTACTGGGTAGGGTACCGGATGGGGAACATGCACAGGGACCTTAACCGGGTAAGGTACTGGAACCTTCTTTTCGATATGGACGGGATACGGTGCCGGGATAGGAACTTTAATTTCTTGTATGGAAGTGGTAATGTGTTCTTTGTGGTGATCGAGGTGGTGGTCTTCGAGGGAGATGTCATCATGACCATGTGAGATGTCATCATGACCATGTGAAAAAGCACCGAAGTCGTGGGATTCGCCTAAGTCGATTAAACCTAAACCTCGCTTGGTTTTCTTTGTAAGGGAGAATGTGTCGGGATTCGTCTCCTCGCAAGAGGCAAGAATGACTCCAAGCAACAATGTGGACAAGAAAAGCTGAAAATATAGATATTCACATTAAAATCTATTAATAAAATATTGCATTTAATTAGATATCTTGTCATAATAATTTAATTTCCAAATATTTCAAACTAAAATTCGAATACTAAAGTTTTACTCCCAAATTATTCATAATCGATACAGAAAAAAGTCTGTTGTGGTCATCACAATACCTCTGGCGCCCGTTCCATTGTGTTATATATAAGTATTGTATTTAACATTTCTTGTACACACAAAATTTCTAATTACACCTAATCTTTATATTTACATATTATCTATAATTTTAAATTCATGCTATGAGCAAGTTTTCTCCATTACTTCTAAATGTTCGAAGTTTTTCCAATTCATTAACGGGATTGGCGTTATTTCTGAAAGGTTCATATAATATACCTATAATTTTAAATATATAATTAATAATAAGAAATATTAAATATCCCAGAAAAAGCCTTCAGTACTATCTCTGAATTTTTGACACTGACATTAATGACATATATCTGTCAATTACAAACATTTTAATTTCTCAAGTAGTTACCATGGAGATGTTTGGGCTGTGAGCAGGCTGTGAGATTTACTACAACAGATTATTTTAGAGATGTGTCGGATAGAGAATTTTGTTTTTTAATATTTGTAATAACATAAATATTCAAAAAATAATATTTAGAAGATTTATATTAAACTACTACTACTTCCGGTTGTCCAATTGTTACCAGAATCTATTAAAATCTTCCCATAACTGTTAGATGGAGGAATCCATAGTTATACAGGTCTTTAATCTTATAGAATTAAAACGTGCTTATTCACTAAAATCTGAACATGCGATTTTTAGCATGATTCCAATACCTCTCTTAGCGAGCGGTAAAATTATATTTACTGGATCATCCAATCTACTTCTACAAAAATAATACCGAACTATTGCAGTACTTGCCACTAACGAATTTAACTATATGTAATCAAAAGTAGTTTGGGGAAAACATTTTAACAACAGCAATTCGACCCATACTTGCAAATAAATTCGTTAACAGTTCAGTAATGGTTAGTTTTGATGAAATAGAGTGGATGATTTAATTAATATTATTTACTTGTGATAAATAGTGATTCATTGTAGTTTTAAATTTATCTACTGTTTATTTTTATACATGTTTAAGTGTTCTACTTACGTGAATCTTCATTGTGTGTTCTGTGAGGTATGATCGGTGAATGATGTCTAACATAAAACTGCGTGTCTTTTATACTAATATTCAAATTGAGCTTTCTACATATTTATTTCTTTGTTTCCGGTTGATGTCTGCGCTTACGACCAATCTACTTTTAATTATTATTAAATTTTAATTAGTATACTTCATTGGCTATTATTCATGTGTATTTGTTTTTATGCGTATTATATAGTATAAAAAAATATTTGAAAGAATCCGAAACAGTTTCCTTTCACAGTTTTTTTATTCATCCTCTAGAAATATGTATTCTAGAACTCCATCTATTCCCTATGAAAAGATGCAAATCTTATGCATCCGTAAACAATAAACAAACTCATAAGGAAAAAATCCTATAAACATGAGGAAACTGTATCTATACACCCCATACACTTAAAAAGGTTATTTCAAAGAATTGAACTAATGATCTACGGACGAAACATTTGATTTATTACTACATTCTTATAGTTATGTTTCCGAGCAATTTCCATTTTTACCTTCCGTCACCTTTAGGTAAGGAAGGTATTGTCTTTGGTCAAAAAATTCAATGATGAGTTTTTACTGAATAAGCACGTTTTAGGGTCCATATAATATAATTTTACCATTTTTACGATGATGTCTGTATGTATGTGTGTCTGTGTGTGTGTAACAAAATTTCCGGATTCCATAACTTCAATACCACGATTCAAAAATTATAATTTTTTTGTATTCCTCAAGTTTACATCCAGAAGAACAACTGATTAGATTTTGGTTATAATTGGTCAACCGGAAGTAGTCTCATTTGAAGATTTAACAGTTAAATTTAATTTATTGACATTTAACGTTATTACAACTTAAAGAATATATTATTCTTTATACGATTTGATTACAATTTATACTTCATATTTAATAGATACAGAGTTAAAGAATTTTAAAGAAATTTAATTTTATAATTCAGCCAGCTATGCCAAACTTGGGATCTAGTAATATATTCATATAATTCAAATTGACAGATGTCAGTATCAATAAAAAGTAAATTAATGTGGCAGATATGAGGATGTTGAAGTAGATATTGGGGAATACAGGGAAAGATACGGTAAGAAAATAACTCTAGTGTTACAAGTTTTTAGAAAGATACAAGAAAGACGATTACATTGGTTTGAACATGTCATGAGGAGAAATGAAGAATTACATTGGAACAAGAATGAATAGTTTAGTTAAAGAAACAGAGGTAGACCAAAGATAAGATGGAAGGACTGTATTGCGGAAGATTTGAGAGAAACGGAACTGAATGAGAACGTCATGCAAAAATATCGACCCCCTAACGAATGGGAAAAGCTAAAGAAGAAGAAGGTGCGAGTGTCAAGTGCAATTTGAATAGTTTGTTTATGAAATAATTTTATTGGAAATTTAGAATCTTTTGTAAGAAAAATTATGGAATTTATACATTATACACGAAAATGACGGAAGGTATTGTGCTGGCCACAACAGATTTTTTTTTTATTATTTAATATTTAAGTCCTATAGCATCTAGGTTATTAGAACTATTACAATGTTCTAGTTTATAATTATGTGGTATTTACAGTATTAAAAATATTAGCATAATTAATAATATGCACAATATTATTAATTATTTTAATTATATTTTTATTTAAAAATACATATTGTTTTGTCATAAAAGCTTTGAAAACTTAAGTTCATTTTAAAAACGGACCAATTCCTAACCAAAAAAATTATGTAAAAATCTTCCGTTTAATTTAATTTTTAATAAAATTTAAATACCAGGTTCGATCCCGACCGACGCTAAATATTTCGAATTTTAAATGGCACAAAAATGACCCTTGTTTTGCACTCTCCACGCCAGCAATGACTGCTAGTAAGTTTATTACACTGCTTTTTGTGCGTAAAGTAATACTTAAACACAATAATATCTATTTCATCTGCAATTACAAATAAATACGAAATAAGTTTACTTAATAATATTGTCATTATTCATTGGCTACGAAAATTACATAAATATTAGCACTAATATCAATGTGTGTATTTCCATATGTTATGTACACTAGAAAAGACACAAAATATTATATAAAAAGTAATTTAAAGTATATTAATATTGCATTTATAATTTTCCTTACAAAGAAAGTAGTGCAATAATACTTCCTTATGGTTTTATAAAGTTAAAAACTAGATCAGTAGAATAATAAATACATTTCAACCGGAAGGACGTTCCTATGTAAAATATCATTAAAACATTAATTAAAAAATCTGATGTGGCCAGCACATTACCTTCCGGCAATTCTGTGTGTAATCTATTCTTACATATCTTCTTTAACATTTTATTTTTTCATACATGTTGTATCTAAATAACACATAAATTCCCTTTAATAAAGTGATGGATAGATTGCACTCCGATTATTCTTATAACGATGTGTAATTTTGTCAATATTTACAACTTACTTGAGAAGAATTTGATAGCTTTTTCGTAGTGCAATGTTACTCTAGTCTACAGTGTTGGTGTACATTGTCCCATAATGTTTGAAACAAATTTAAGTTCTTTAACCTATACTTGTCACCTCCATAATAGTCACAGATCAAGAATTAAGAGAATCTCCAAGTAAATTTTTCATTCATTACTCATTATTTCGATGAGATACAATATTTCTGAATTTTACGTTGCAGAGTGCAGACCATCTTCACTTTCATCTTGTGTTTATAACATTTAAATATCGTCTTCCTTCGAGCTGTATTCTCGCTTATATCTATTCTTTACATTTAATTGTTTATATATAAATTCATTCTATGTAGAAATTTTGTCCTCTTCTAATTTTTCGAGATGATTCCAATTCATTGTTGACATTAACAGTATTTATGAAGAGTATATGTAATATACCTATAATTTTAAATATTTAACTATTAATACAATAAGAAATAATATAATGTATGTACTTCCCGGAAAAAATCTTCAGTATTGTCTCCGGATTTCTGACACTGACATTTATCTGTCAGTTACAAACAGTTTCAATTTTCAACTATTTTCCATGGCATTCTTTCGACTGTAAAACTTATTACCACAGATTATTTAATATATTATATTTCTTTTATCTCTAAATCTATAGAATATATAATAAAATATTTAAATGTATCAGATAGAGAATTTAATTTTCTTCAATATTACCAAGAAAAATTTTCAAAATACAATATTTAGAAGTTTTTTTTCAAGAATCTTCTACTTCTGGTTGTCCAATTGTTCCAAAAACCTTTTCAGATCTTTCCATGAATGTCCCATTGGGAAATCCGTAGTTAAACAAATATAAAGTCTTTTAAGTAACCGTCCTTCCAACATCCCACACACACACACACACACACACACACACACACACACACACACACACACACATATATACACAAACACGGACATCATCGTAAAAATGTTAAAATCGGATTGTAGGGACCTTAAAACGTGCTTATTAAATAAAATCTGGATATGCGATTTTTAGCATGAATTCAATACATCTCTTAGCGAAACGTAAAAACGAATGCGAAAGAATTATAATTTTTAGAATCACAAATATACGAAAGTAAATATTATGACAAAATAAATTAGATTTTCATTTTGAATTTGAAAATAATTTATTCAAATTGAAAGTAGAACTCAAACAGTGTTGAAGTTAAAAATTGAATTTGTTCCATTCTCCGTCTCTGCAAACTATTGTCATTTGCGATAAATTTGCTGAGTAAATGAGATGCATTGAGAGCCCGGTCGCTTGATTACACCTGAAGACGCTGTTATCACTCTATTATTCCGGCGGGTACGCGAGCACAAAGAGTTTTCCTCTCGTCACTAAAGCCGGTTCCATTAGAGGTAGCTATAGCCTAACCGCTAGTATTTTAAATTTTCTAATTAACTCTTTCACTTCGCGGTTTTTAATTTAAAAGATTGCCAAGTCCTTTATCCATAGAAATTATTTCAGGACATGTTCAGCTTAAAGGGATGCTTTTTGTTTCTTTGTAAATTAATGAGGCGTTATCAAAGGAAATTTTTACACAGTTTAAATCTTGATATCTGAATGTTTTTTAAATATAATTAGGTACAAATAAAAGATGAAAAAAATTAATCTTTTAAAACCATTATATCCTGTAGATGTTGCTACATAACATTAATGTAATTTATAATGAGACAAATTTATTTTTTATTTCATCCAATATTTAATCTTTTTCATTGCTTTAAATAAGAAATCTTGAAACATCTCTCTTTATTAAACACGTAATATTGGATACGTTCAACAGATCATCATATGGAAATATCATATACTGCTGAACAGATTTGAAGGACGTGATTTTGCCATTTGCTATTTGAATTTATTTAAAAATAAAAATTTAAACATTTACCAATATAGAATAAATAAAACCATCATTTGCATGTATTTGTCAAATGACCTTATAACAAATAAATACTATTATTAATAATTATTTTTGTCTAAAACAAGTTTATTAGATTGAACGAAAAATAGAGTGTAGCGAATTGATAAGATCGTTTTATTTGACAAAAGTAGTAACCTTATTCCATTCTCATCGAACAAATAAATTGGATTTTCTTGCAGGAAAATTACCACGGAGACCAACACCGCAGGAAATAAGAGACAATAAATCTAAATATAAACCAGATCAACTAAAGTTGCTGCCTACGAACTAATATAAATGAAATTGAGAATTTCTGTTATAAACGAAGTTTACTTCCATTTATTCTTATTTATTATCTGTAGGTATTTATCACTGCTATTTCTCGAAGAGTGTATCGCTATAACTTATAGACTACTAACATGATTTTAAAAATTATTTAAATATATATATTCTAATCTAGAGATGAATTAGTTCTCTATTTTTCTTCATTTCTAATTTCAGTTATTAATCATAAAAAATTAAGCTTTGGATCTTATGCTAGTACACCAACGAATTCATTTCGACCGGTAAATTTGAGTGTTCAGGGCTATTTGCACCCGCAAAATTTGTTTCATACATCATTATTTTAATAAATGCTTCGGTAAAATTTTCAATATTTTTGAATAATATCTATAAACTGACTTTGCGAAACATAATGTACTTTAAAAGATTACTTGTTCTACTCGTAGATGGGCAAATAATCTTTATTAGTAAACATTATAATCCAATAACAAATAACATATAAAACATTCATAATTTATACCAACAGCTACACTCAAAATTAACTAGAATTAACAAAACAAACACACGTGTCTTATGTAATAAGTAAAAGGGTGAATGATGAGTCCATGTTGTATAGCTGGGGGAAGTTTATGATCTGTCCTAACCTAAATCAGTCACGTGTGGTGCCACGTGTCTCCAGACAACTACATAATTAGCAAGCAAAAATGAATAGAAATTTATTTTATAATTTAATATTAGCTTGTCCCAAAGTGTGGAGGGATAATGCGATATAGAAAAGTTTCTACAAATGAGGGATTTGTGTTGGAAAATTTCTGGATAGAATTTTTGTCATTTTATGTACAATTTTAATATTATATATCGCACACTTGCCCAAATTATTTTACATTATAATAATTATCATATAGTTGGCTACACTGCATTTGAACGAAAATGTTGTATAATGGATTAATTTAGTACAGATTTCTAAACTTTTAGTGACTATTTTTTGCACTTTAGTAATATTATTACAATACTTTTACCTCTCGCTAAGAAAGGTATTGTATTCATGCTAAAAATCGCATATCCAGATTTTAATGAATAAGCATGTTTTAAGGTTCCAACATTTCGATTTTAACATTTTAACGATGATGTCTGTGTGTGTGAATGTATGTGTGTGTGTATTTCTCAAAAACTATAAGACAATATATGTTTAACTATGTATTTCTCCATTGGATAATGGGAAGAGTTAAAAAGGTTTTGGTAGCAATTAGACAACCGGAAGTAGCAGATTCTTAAAAAAAATCTTCTAAATATTGTTTTTTGAAAAATTTTGTTCTTGCAAATATCAAAGAAGATTAAATGCTCTTTCTGATACATTTAAATATTTTATTATATCTTTTATTTATTTACGGATAAAAGAATATAATATATAAAATAATGTTGTAATAAATCTCACAGACCAAATATTGTCATGGAAACAAATTGCAAAATTAAAATGCTTATAACTGACAGATAAATGTCAGTGTCCGAAATCCGGAGACATTACTGAAGACTTTTCTGGGAAATACGTACTACATACATATATTATTTCTGATTGTATTAATAGTTAAATATTTAAAATTATAGGTATATTACATATACTCTGCAGAAATATTGTTAATCCCGACTATGAATTAGAAACATCTCGAAAAATTAGAAGAGTAGTACAAAATTTCTTCATAAAATGAATTTAAATAAAATATAATAGGGGGCGAGCAGTCGTGTGTTGTTGGCTTAAACAAGCAGATATGGGAGCCCTATACTTATGTAACCAAAAACGGAAGTGGCGAGAGGTATTGTGCTGGCCACAACAAATTTTTTTTCAATACCATTCTACAAATTCTTAAGCTCGGTTGCAGAAACATTCATCAACGCCTTGAACGGTTAGCGGTTTATCAAAACGAACAAATGCATCGCGATTTTTTGACAGCAATGATTTAAATGTCATAAGAGCATACAAATTGATTTGAATTTGTTCGTTTTGATGAATCGCTAACTGAACAATGCGTTGATGAATGTTTCTGCAACCGGGCATTAGTCTTAAATGATTATATTTTTTTTGCAATATATTCAGAAAAAGTATATTCATCTTGCTGAAGAATTCTAGCAAATATAACAATATTACTTCTATTATAAAGTACTTACTGTTTGTAGCTCTCTTCCTTTGACATTTCCACTGAAATTAAGGAAACAATGGATTTAATATTATATATGAAGTTACGTTGTTTAATAGTACAGGTCCAGATATATTATTTCATAAATATACAGCAGCTTCATCATCTGACTACAAATAATCTTATAATATACACTAACACACATACAAACACATTTATCACAGCATATCAAACCACGTATCTGCAACTATGATACACAATATACAGTGTTATAACTGCTGTAATAAGTAAACGAGTATATAGTTATATACATATTACTTACAAATTTACTTTTAATTTTTTATAAAAATTTAATTTTATACAGTTTTCTAAATTTAATACAGTCAGATAAATATTTTAATATAATAATCATCTACATGGCTTCAACATACAAATAGACAGTATAATAAAACTATCAAGTATGATAATATTAAGTTATATACAAACCAGAATAGAACTTATAATTAGTTAGAATTACAAACGATTTTATATAATGTATGAAATTCTGGTTGTAGAATTATCAAATGTATCCAATAATTCTACCACAATCATAATTGTTTGATTTTTATATGTCACTCGTATTATGAATATTAAGCGTATCATGTGACAAATGATTTTCAGCAAAGAAAAAAAACGCATCAATAACTATGAGTTCGGAAGTCAGACCGTGATATTTACGACAAATTAATTAACATGCTAATGATTTTGGTCAGTGGAAGATATGAAAATATTTTGCAACTTTTAATGAATTTAATAATTTTTCCATCATGAGTAATCTTATTCATGAAATTGGAATTACCATCATAATAACAAAATAATGTCAAGATTGGAAAAAGTATTAATTAATAGACTTTGAATTTGCATTTTGAAGACTTCTCAAGCACTGATTTCTGTCTAGTTTCAGTCAACGAGAAACTTAGAGACATTAAGAAAAGAAAAATTATTTTTCCAACATCTACTTTTAAAGTGACACTTTATGAATTAAAATCTCGTCCCAGGAGCAATTCAACAATATATATATAGTTTTCAAATTGAAGATATCATGATATTGTGTTGGTTTCAAATTTAATTGTAAATGTATTTTTTCCAATATTTATATTTAAAGTAATACTTTATTTACTGAGATCTCGTTATTAAAGCAATTCTTTATTGATGAGAATGAATAAATATTTATTTTTTGTGTAATTAAAAAAAAAACGTATTTAATCGATAAAAAAACAGTAAATAAAAGTCATTCAACTTATAAGCATTAAAAAATGTTTATTTAGGGCCGGTATTTTCACTTGCGAATAAAGCTATTGATAAATTTAACCTTCGGATAAATATTTTTGATCTTTTCACTTGCAAATAAATTTATCTTAATAAGATAAACAACATCAATTGAATAGAATGTTTAGAACCATACACATTTTAAAAATTAACATCACTCAATGTTTTGTAAACTTATAGATTTGGTCACTTTATAATACTTTTCGACTAAGCTTTTCATTTGTAAATAGGACAATAATATATATAAATTTATAGATCTAGATAATTCTTAAAATAAATTGTAGTTTCTCTAAATTTCTCAATGAATCGTGAAACATTGAATACAAATTTCAATTTTAAATATGTAATTGAATTTTTTGATATGTAGTCATTTTGATATAAAGTCATATAATTACATAGACACATAATAAATCATAGTTCTTTTTAACAGTTTATTTTCATAAAAAACAAGCCATATTATTTTTGTCATTAATTTTATAGTATGACATTTTAAAATGAAATAAACTAATAATTCAACATGACAGTATTGAAGAGTAGCAAATAGATTGACGCAACGACACACAATACACAATGCAAATATAATTTCGATGTAAGAAACACATAAGATGACAACATTATTAAGCATTAACACCTAACTACACAAACAGCATTTTTTTTACAAATGTAGTTACACAGCTCTTCGCCTGACGTCATACGACGTCCATCTCAGAGCAGTGTTTGTAATTGTCAATAGAGCAGCCTATATATGATTACATTGTCATAGAATACAAATATGCGATATATGATTATGTGAGTTAACTTTAATAGAGATAAATCTATAGTATAACGAACATCCTTGTCTAGTTAAAGCCGGGACCGCCAAAGCGCTGTCGTCAAGGGACGACCAGCAAAACATCAAAATGTACAATTTTTGATTGTTATATAACAGCTTTTAACTTAGATTACTTTATACATACATATACGACACAACGGCTGAAGAATTTACATATAAACGAACTAGTACTGTTCGTAAATTAGTTCGTCCTTTCATTTATTTATCGATTGTTAATTCTAAATTGAAACTATTATAATCATTATTGAAATTTGTATGAAATAAAAAATAATATATGCAGACATTACTTATTATGTATGAAAGCTAACATATTTATAAAATATAAAAATTCAACACATACAACAAATATTCATTTTAATTTCAATCGATCACTTTTAATAACTGCATTAACGTGGCCCACTGCACGGTGACACAAAATTCCAGATATTGTTTAAAGCCAAAGATTGGTAAACCAGTACAAGTACTAATATAGTTATATAACTAGCGAAAACTCGGCTACACCGAGCTTCCCCTAGGGCTCCGCCGATAGTGTTTTATGACAGGCTATACGTACATCCAATTCATTTAGGCATACTTTAACGCCAACAGTCTTCTTAGGTACCCAACTTCTCAAACGAATTATCTTTATGCCAAAAACAAAATCCAATCAATTTGTCAAAAAAATTGACACATCTACTTGACATTCCTTAACGAGACATCTCATTTGACACCAAAAACAACATATTTCTGACAATTATACAAAAAAACAAAAGCCAATTGAGTTGTCAAATTTTTGACATTTCTGCCTGTCAGCCATTCAAAAAACATTTCATTTGATACCAAACACGACATATTTCTGACAATATTATGCAAATAACAAAAGCTGATCGAGTTGCCAAAGTTTTGACATTTCTGCCTGTCGGCCATTAAGAAAACATTTCATTTGATACCAAACATGACATATTTCTGACAATATTATGCAAAGAACAAAAGCCGATCGAGTTTTCAAAATTTTGGCAGCTCTTGAGAATACATTTCATACACCGCATCTAAAATTGCTTCTTATGAATCTTTTATAAAAATATGAATATTTGATGTAATGAATAAATTTCTCTGTTTTTTAAAAACATATTCGTATGCCTTACAAACTAAACTGTTACATAGTAGCCCAATATATTTGTAAATATATTGGAAAAAATATATATTTACTTATTGATTTGATAGAAAATTGTTATAATTTTGTGATAATTCAATCAATATCTTTGTGGAATTAAGAATCGATAAATATCTTTATATGTACAATATTTTCATACAATACAAAGGTTAGTATTTGTACATGAAATGGTTATCGTTTTGTTATAATATATAATTTGATATTTATAATAAACAGCTACTATATTTATGTATGCTCCCAAGCCAACCCTGTTGTAGACAAAATTTGAATTCATATCAAATGCGTAAGCACTATATCTAAAGTAAATTTCAACACTAAACACGCGTTTTGAAATAAAGATATGAACAGTCAATAGAATTTTGGTTTATTTATGATAGTATTTACACTATACTAATATTGACTTCCTTATGAAACTTTTAGTTTAAATATCTAATAAATACAATAATTTACAAATTATACTATGTGAAAAATGATTTTATAGATTTGGTGGAAACAAATAATAAATATTAGGTATGGGATATTGACAGCAAATACTATAAATAAAACATTAGATTTGTTCGTTTCGCTCATTTGCTTGCAAAATAGAATATTCGTTTAACTGGCAGTAGAAATAATAGTTGCTCTTTACTGTTACTAAAGTAACAGCAGATGAAGTGGAACACCACCGCCATAAGAATTTGATGTATGCATATTGTATACTGATGGATGATCAGGTTATGATCGCAGAAAGCAAGGCTTCGAACCTGAACCGAACCAAAACCGTAACATTTTGGCGAACCCAAACCTGGAACCGAACCTCAAATATATTTTTTCAATTGAACCCGAGTCGGAACCGAACCGGGTATTAAAATTCGGCTTCAAGGTTAAGCTCCGGTTTTTGTTCATTTTGAGTTCGAAACCTACGCGCAATCGTAATACAGCCGATAATCGAAACATGTGTTGTCTGTTTGTGAAAATTGTGTTCGTGTTCTTGTCTTGCGTAAATTCCGGCTCGCATTTTAAATTATTTGTATATAAAGATTGTTATTCCAAAAGCATTAATTCAGTTTTCATTAGGTCGAACCAAACCTGAATTCAATACCTGAACCCGGAACAAAACCGCAAATTTTATTAATGTTTGACCCAGAACCGCACCCGAACTCAACTCTTAAAAATAAATGAACCGAACCCAGTTTTTGGCGGGTTCGATGCCCTGGAAGAAATACATATAGACTCGTATGAATTTAACAAAAAAAAGAAATATTTGACGATTTATCTGCCTAAAAAAATAATAATACTTCTCTGCTAAATTATTAAACATTTGTTGTTTTTTTGAGGCTATTTTCGGCATTTATATGTCTAATTTCCACTGTTACAACGCACACAAAATTAATTTTATAAATATTGATTCAGATTCAGAATTTTATGCTCTATAACTTTTATTTGTAGCTTTTTACCTAAACCTAAAATAATTAGGAAAGCAAGAAATTACGAAGGTATGATTTTAAAATTTAAATTCGTGTACTTGGCTGTGTCGGGTCACGGTCACGATCCTATATAATATTAAGTGGAGTGAGGATAGAACAAAAGTTCCTTCAAATAACACAATCAAATTATTTGAGACAATTTGTCAAATTGATCAAATTCTCGGTGAGACAATCTATTATTATTGACAGATTAACTAATATTAATAAGCTGTAGAAGAATTACAAAATAGAATGAGATAAATGTTGGACCAACCTGGCCTACTACCAATCCAATTTGGTCAACAGAGGCATCGAAGATCTCAGCATCACAGGAAATCATCTACCACTGCGACTAGGAACGTTTATTGGGACAAAATTTCAATTATTTCACTATTTAGTCCACTGAAAACCATCACACATTAAAAATTCATATCACGAAAGTTAGTTTTACACTAAAAGAAGCAAATATATACTATTTTAACACCCCCAACACAAGTTTTTCACGAGAATTGCACTTAATACGAACAGAAGACATTCTCATTTGTAGGTAACAAATACACTAACAAAAGACAGCAATAATAAACGACAAACACCGGTCGTAATATTAGCTCGAACTTGTCCGTTAAGAGCCGATCTGTATAGTTTCACTGGTCGGCACGAAATTTAAATAAAAATCATAATGAATTATTTATTCACTTAACTAGTGTAGAATAACAAATAAATTATTTTTATAAAAAATGTAAAAAATCTTGTCAACCAGTGGCACTAAAAATATAAACTTTTAATTTTACGAATTTTAAAATAAATATCTATAGGAACATTTGAAATATAATTACAACCAAAAGCAGAGAAGCAAAATAACAGAGATAATTTATTGGACGAAACACTATAAAAATAAATAAGCTACGCGAAGGGTGGACAGAGTAATAGTAACAATGCGACGAGGGAAACTACATTTACATGATAGGAAGGGCAAGATTCTGGAGCAACAATGTTATAGCGTGAATTTTAAACCGTTACAAACCTACTGTATTTAATGTAATGTTTTAATTATTCGCCATTGTATTTCTTAATAATATAGCATAAGACTGTTTTTATATTATTGGATAATAAATTCCATGTACTTTTTAAATTTGAATATATATATATATATATATATATATATATATATATATATATATATATATAAATAAAATAAAATAAATATTTCATCACGGCATATTACCCATAGCTGGGTGTGCCAATCTGTTTTGTATACAGATATCGGTAATGATGGAATATTTGTACCGTGCGGGCGCTTATATATACGAGCATGGTGTTCCATTTGAAAATATAAAGTTAATACATTTTAATACAAATTAACTTCGTTTGAAAAATTCTTCCATAATATAGTATAGTGTAAATACTATCAAAATAATTTGCGCCTTGTGAAACTGTGCGCCCAATTTTATTTTCTCAGTAAATAAACGCGTCAGTAATTTCCATTATCACCTTAATTTAAAATTCCGCGAAAAATGGCTAAATTTTTTACAAAACAGTGAAAAAATCTAATTTAAAATTCTACTCATACTCTCGTTGAATATTTTTCTTGAGACAAAGCTGTTAAAAATTCCTCCAATATTAAATAAAAGCTTTTATTGAATTTTTAGTTTAAACACGGTTTATACGAAATGAATGAAAAACATTTGCGGCAATTATTTTTTTATTAAATTTATCGCCCACGGTTCATCTTTCCCTCAATTATGATCCGATTTGAATGCACAATCCGTAGGGACTGGATGATAATACAATCCGCTCAACTTAATCGATTGATACTTGAGGTTCAACTTTCAATTTCCAGTCAGGCGAATCTGCTGAGCCTGTTCATCCGCAGATAACACGGATACTTTCAATAAAAACAAAAATCAGCGAAGATGCCGTGGGAAGCTGCCAATGATATCGGCATTCTCAAATCTGCTAAACGCATTTTTATTGTGCGCAGTTTCAGAGAAGTGTTGGTAATATGGTACAATTATTTACAATTTCCACATTTCATTTTTATTTTGTAAGTAATAGATAAAAAGGCGTCACCCTACGGGCACTTATTGCTGGCGTGGAGAGTGCACTACAGGGGTCAATATTGTACCACTAAAATTCGAAACATTTACAGTAAAAATTTTGAAAGATGACCGATCAAGGTAATCTAATTGTATGAATTCAGATTTTTGCTTCGCCCATTCTGACAAATTCAGTAGTGTCGTTTGCTTAGTTTTTATGAGGGTACATAAGATACTACTGTTATCTTATTATTATAAAAATATATGTTACAATAAAAGCATTCAAAATTCAAAAATAAATCAACTAGTAAGTTTATTAGCAAATGTAAAACCAAATATGTGAAAAATAAGATACTGACACAATGTCAGTGTCAGTGATACTTTATTCGTACGGCTATGAATCAAGGTAATGTATATGAATTAATATATAAGCTTACGTTACAGCGAAAGTATTATCAACAACGAGCATCGTTTTAAAGTGGAATGTCCTAACTTAGTCGAAACAATATGAATTTTTGAAAGACAAACGTGTTATATCCATCATTATCGCACACGCTTATAGACTACAAAAGAGATAGATAAATGTATGCCAATTTGTTAATTCGTTCATGATACAAATAACCTTTATCGGACATCTTTAAAAAAATACTGTATGTTATTTCTTTATAAAAATATGTAACAGTTTCCGATAAGCGAAATTTTTGAAAGAATACTCAGGTGAGAGTGATATCATTTTAAATTTTTACAAATATCACAGCGATTTTTTTTTTTTTGGTAGAAAGAAACTTTGTTATATTTTGTATAAATATCTTCCTTTATTTGTGTTTTTAATTGGTTGATTAACAAAGTATTGTATTATATTCGATTCTTATTTGTTCGAGGGTGGATTGAACTACAGAGAAGGCCTTGGATTTTAAAAAACAATCTTATATTCTTCTTTTACTTAACTCTTTATATGAACTGTCAAGAAATTTCAATATAATTTGTCAATCGATTTAATCGTGACAAGCGTCTGTGTCGATATACCTAGTGTTAAATCGACAATGGATAAAAACGAAGTTCGTGCGGTGATCAAGATTTTTCATTTGAAAGGAGAAACGGCAACGGAGATCAAAACCAGGTTGGATGCTGCCCTTAGGAATGCTTCACCTTCCTTCTCCACTGTGAGTTCTTGGATTTTGGAATTTAAGAGTGGCTGGACACACACGTGTGACGAACCACATTCAGGTCGACCAAAATCACCTACCACACTGGAAATTGTGGATGTCCATGATATGGTTCTGGAAGATCGACAAATGAAAGTGCGTGAGATTAAGGAAGCCATAGTGATCTGTTATGAAAGTGTGGTTCATATTTTCGTTCGGAGCAAAAGCGCATTCGAGCCCGAAATTCAGCAGAAAATTTGGAGTTGTTTAAGAAAAATTCGGTCAATTTTAAAAGACGTTTCATAACCATGGATGGAACATGGTTACACTATTGCACTCCAGAAACGAAAATTCAGTCTAAAGCGTGGATATGGTGAGTCGGCCCCGAAGAAAGCGAAGTTAAATCAGTTTGCAGAAAAGGTGAGGCCTCAATCTATTGATGATCGTGGTAACAGAAAAACTGTGACTGGACAATACTACGCCACACTTTTAGACCAGCTGATTAATTCAAGAAAAACGCCCGGGAATGGCAATGTAAAAGATATTGTTTGGCCACAACAATGCGCCAGCTTATTCAAGTCGAATTGCTCAACAAAAATTGAACGAACTGAGGTTTGAAATCGTCCCCTATCCACCGTACTCGACCGATTGGCTCCCTCCGATTTCCATCTTTTCCCAAAACTCACAACGTTCAACGCTTGAAAAATATTACGATCCAACGAAGAAGTCGTCGATGCAGTAAATGTTTATTTTGAGGACCTCAAAGAAATCCATTTTCAGGAGGGAATCGAAAAGTTTGAAAACGCTGGACTAAGTTTGTTGTCAGAGGGGACTATGTAGAAAAATAAATTGTAGCCCATGTTAATTTTTTTTTCAATTCGCCGTCGTATTTTAAATCATGGTTTAAGTAGTGTAAGAAAAAAAAACTGTATCAAGATCTATAAGATAATGATTTTATTTGTACTTTTAATATTAAACGGCAGTTAATATATTATCCACCTAATAAATATGAATTTTCAAATTAATTAAGAAAATAACTTCTCTAATATCTATCTCGCGAGGATAAAATAACTTTCAAACTGACATTTAATTTCCACCGACTCCAACTTGCACTAACTGCTCCATCTTGGAAGTCAGTTCAAAAGATGTGCTTTAATTCTGAAATTTTTCTCATCCAACAGTCTGCACAAATTGAACTTTTTTCATCAAGGGCTTCAGTGTTAACTAACTTGTACAACTCGTTGCAGCTTTCGGCAATAATATCTGTACCGTCATATAGTAAAGATTAATACGTCTAGAAATGCTAATATTTTCTTTAAAATGTCAATATTTACGTAAGATTTTCAATATGAAATTTTAAGTATCCTCGTATGTATAATTTTTTTAAATATTTTCTTCAAGAGAACAAAATATAATAATATGTAAAACAAACTGTTTGTTCTCCTAGTATAGAAAATAACTAAATAAATAAAACAAGCATATTTTTGAAATATAAATATAAGGGATAGATATAAGCGAGAATACAGCTCGAAAGAAGACGATATTTAAATGTTATAAACACAAGATAATATATTTAAAATAATAAAAGTTTTGTATGACTAATTTTTTAATAGAAAAGTTAAAATAATAATATCTATACCGAAATTTATATTTAAAAATAAAAAAATTAAAGCATGTTTATTTATAAAAATCACAGTGCATATTTTTTAATAAATTTCTGTGGAAATTGCAGCATATTACCAACTTTCTCTTGAAACAAAAATAGTGATAATCTAAATGGAACATCGTACTTATGTTATTTCTTCGATTTAGTGACCATTTGAAGAAAAACACATATAACAAATACAAGTTTTCAGTAGACACATAACATATGAACCCGTGTTACGAACCTTAGCGTTTTTGCGCGTAAACTGGAAATCAAACAAAAGCAAGAAATTCCGCAGTCAGAAAAGGTATTTTAAGAATTTTGAATTTGGCTCGTCGACATGTCTCTCTGGTTATGATATTTTAATATTTGAAGAGAATTACTATTAAGACAAAATATAATGTATCTAATGCCTGGTTTTATAAACCAAAATAATTCCGGATTTTAAAATTCGAAATTTAATTCGCTTTTATAAAATCGGGCATCAAAGAAATTAATTCATATTGAAGTTCTGCGTCCAACATTATTGTATATTATTTAACAACGTGTATAGATACCCATCTATACACGTTGTATAGATGGTTAATTTAACTGAAGAAGCAAAATTACGAGCCGCAGGTGGATGTTTCAGTTTCAATTTGTTCGAATGAGTTACAGCAATTATTCACGAGGAGAATACTATTATTTACCAAGACCAGGTTGCATGCTGTCCTTGGGAATGCTTCACATACTTAGATAAAATAACTAATTGAATGATTGGAAAAGTTTCGTACTTTACACTTATCCACTTGTAGTTAACATAAAAACATTTAACATTTTTATGGTAATGTTTTTCGCGAGTACAGCTAGAATTCTTTTCACTAATCTCATATATTTAAAAAAGTTGGAACGCTCAGCTTATCCTGTTTTACAAACGTTTTAAAACAAATCTCTGATTGCAGCTATAGCATAAATAAAACAAAAGACGCCGTTAATTTTAATTCCACCCCAATGGAGATGTACAGCTGTACAACGTGTTAAATGCAAGAGATTACAGAGAAACTACTACAAAAAGATGAAACCTCTACCCAAGATAAATGGGCCGTGAGTCAAAGGTTTTTTTTATTGTTCTCTGCGGAGCTATTTGCGTTACAGACATTTTAATAAGACTACCAACATCAAAGATTATCTTTTCCAAAATAATTAGTTCGTCTGGGAAGTAATATTTAGTAAGGAAGATTGTTAATTTCACAAATTTTACTGAAATATTACAATTGGTTTTGTCGATGTACTATTTTGCGTTTATTTAGAACAGCATTAATGTCACAGCGTCAAAAATTCTGCATTTATTCCGTGAGTGGATGTGCATATAAGAGACAAATATCATAATTTTACTGCTTTTAATGTGCAATAGGTAAAATCAATTACGAGACAAGCAATATTTCTTATTTTAGTGATTTAATTATTATAGCTGATGCGTCGCAATAAGTTCTATTGCCGCGTTAAAAAGCGGCGTCTTGCAGTAAAAAATAAAATAGCGAAACGAACAAATGTACCATATAATCTCAATAATCTGAATCAAAAGAACCTAAGAGAAAAATTATGTATCGTTACGAGTCGTTACCGGGCATGTAGTTATAATAACGATTTTGCCAAAACCCTATTCTGCTAATTTATTTATCGTTATTTTATATTGTTTACGAACGACGAGTTCAGATGGCTCGTTGAAGTCGTAAAGTTTGAAAACAAAAGTAATATTGGCCGAAGAAGATATTTTATTAATTGTAGCTGAGAAAGAGATTCTGTAAAGGTGAGTATTTATTCAATTCAATACATTTAAAAATTTAGATTTAGATAAATATATTATGGTGCCTTGTTTAATATATTGGTATACATATTTATTTTGTAAAAATATACGCAGTATCTATGTATTTGAGAAATTATATATTTGTGTAGGGAAGCCAAATTATATAATTGTACTCTGTGTAATACATTAGATGCTTTTACTGTACCGTAGGATAATTTTAGATTTTTTTTTTTCGATTAAATAAAGAAGCATGTAGAGATTTATTTACACAAATATCACCATATATGAGGAATTCGTTAAGAAGTGATGGTTTGCCAAAAAATTCTAGAGTATTTATAAATTGTTATAAGCTTATCATCCGGATCAACCTGTACTTATTTTTATAAACAGAAATAAAATTCATAGTTTGAACCTTGAAGTTCCAAATTGTTAGATAAATTAAAAAACTTCAAATTTGTACTTTTATTGTTTAAAATTTATATTACAGATTTAAAAATAGTATCCCTAAATGCACAGTTCCCTGGATCTGTTCATGATTTCGCCATTTGGATGATGTCGTCTATCAAGGCATAGGTTTATTAAATAATTATAGAAATGGGAATAACAGAACATGGTTAGATTTCTTCCATTTCTTCTTTGGAAAATACATCAGTTCTTAATAAACTATTATTTTCTAACTCTTTATCAAAGATTTCATATTGTGTGTCGTTTTCGAAGCTCTTTTTTATCCATTGGCAAATTCAGTCAAATATAAATTGAAACACAAATATAAGTTTATTCTGTCAAAATATAACGATATTATTAGTAGATAGGTTTTTGGCATTTGTCGTTATTAAAGTCGTTCAACTGCTTAGCGATATCGTTATACATATTTTTAGTAGAATAGACCTGTAAGCGTCTGCCAAATTTACGTCGAGATGAGAGAATCAAGCGTTCGAATTATTAAAAAATTAGAATTAAAATGTGTTCGGATTAATTGAAATATAGGTATAACACATTTGCTATTTTAATAGAATTTCAGTGTTTCAGGAAAATTCGATTTCCGATTTGAAGTATATGAAAGGATGGCAATTTGAAGCTTTTAAGTGATACAATAGTTCACTAATTGAAATAGGATATTTCAGTATTAACATACAGAATTATGTATAAACATATAAAAGTAATTACAATGTGTTTCTACTGTGAATATGTAAATTAATTTTACTAAAATTAAACCTTCATGTTAGTGTAGTTTTATTTTGTTAAATTTATTTAGCTAATGTTGGATTGAGAACTAAAATATGAACGAACAATTGAATAATTTAAGTTCTGGAGTACGAGACACAACTCATGAAAAAATTTAATATGTTCCATTTGAAATTTCAAATCTGGTATAACGTACTCCGGAACAGGAATTAATAAATCGCTTCCTATACATCATATTGAAAATTTACTTATATGTAAATAATTGTTATCTTCATTATTTGCTGGTAATCACGTTCATGTTATTGACATTCGACGAGCCATTGGTCGCTAGAATATGATAATCAGGTCCCGATTTCTACTCATAATGATTAAGAATATATTCATAAGTTACGTAACTTCAGCTTCACTAACTATATACAAGTAAAAACATCTCATATATAAATTATAACTACATCTAGCGCAGCTAATTTTGTATATATTTAATTGACTTGTAGTAACACAGTTACTACTCGTGTAATACGCAGCACGTAGATTACAATACATATATAACAAAAATTTGAAGCAACACTCTTGAAAATCACATTTATGTTTTCATTTTTGATGTAGCACTAGAAGATTCAGCACACATGTATTTATATTCTATTTGGAAGCCACTTTTAAAATTCCGTGACCGATTTTCAAAACGTTCTGTGATTCATTAAACATTTCTTGTACAAGAATAAAAACAAATATTTTTCAAAAAAGACCACCCTGTGTTCCGCCAAGTATCACTTACCTTAAGAATCCAAGATTCCAGAAAAGAAGAACTAACTTAATTTTATCTTTTATGGCAAATAAATTCTGAATAATACAGCAAAACTTCGATTAACCGAAACAATTCCACGTATAATTATCAGTTCCATGAATGATTATGTAGCCCCACTTACTGTCCGGCTCCATCGGGCTTCTTTCCCCCCTTCCATAGGCGGGCTGTAGCGACGGGGAGTTCGCACGGGGCTCGCAAATGAATAATAGAGTGGAACGTAGTTTTTTTTTGTGTGTGTCTTTACGTATTGTTGTGAGATGGCGTGTTGTGATTTCTATTGCGGATAAATTAGCTGCTATCAAAGAAGTTGAAAACATATGTACATACTGTACTGTATCTACATATGTATATTATGTAATGTACATTGTTTCAAAATAATTCATTTCCCCATCACACCCATTTTAGTACATATGTACAGTAAAATTTTTGAAAGATGTCTGATCAAGGTTGTCTACGAATTGTATGAATTCAAATTTTTGCTCCGCCCATCATAACAAATTCAGTAGTGTCGTTTGCTTAGTTTTTATGAGGGTACATAAGATACTACTGTTATTTTATTATTATAAATATATATATATTACAGGAAAAGCATTCAAAATTCAAAAATAAGTCAACTAGTAAGTTTATAAGCAAATGTAAAACCAAATATGTTAAAAATAAGATACTGACACAATGTCAGTGTCAGTGACTCGGACAGAAAATAACGTAATACGTACGGCTATGAATCCAGGTAATGTATCTGAATTAATAAATAAACTTACGTTACAGCGAAAGTTATAACAACAACGAGCATCGTTTATAAATGGAATGTCCTAACTTAGTCGAAACAATATGAATTTTTGAAAGACAAGCGTGTTATATCCATCCTTATCACACACTCTTACAGCCTTTGCAAAAGAAAGAGATAAATGTATGCCTATTTGTTAATTCGTTCGTGATACAGGTGCCCTTGATCGGACATCTTTCAAAAATTTTACTGTAGGCTATTTTTAGATGTTAATGGGTTAACCGAAAAATTCGTTATCCGAAACGGCTGCCCCCCCTTTATTTCGGTTAACCGAGGTTCTACTGTACTTACATTTAGGTCTTTTTTATTTAATTAGACCCGATTTCTTATTTCAGGTTAAACATAAACAACATAAAGATAACAAAACTTAATATAATATATAAAAAAAATTACGAGATTACAAATCACCTTATTCTTTCGCTGTGTTGGATCAGACCCATGTTACATGGATCAGTAAATTGCATGTTCTTTCGAATTAGATCAGTATCCCCACTCCAAGACCAAGTAATCCAGATCAGTGTCATTTACTCCAACAAAAACTTGGATTAGAAAGATCATATCACTTAAGATTCAAAAATGGCGGAAGAATCTGTCATATTTTATAAGTCAATAAGGACAAGAGGTTACATTTAAAGGTTCCCTGAAGGAGGCAGCAGTTCATGCTGCCGAAAAGTCGGTTTTTATAACAATACAGAACTAAAACTAAAAAGATTGTATCATTTTAATCGAGTTCTGAAAGATTTTTTCTAATAGTTCTAATAGAAATTTAAACAACCCAGCGAAAGAATACGGCTATTGTCAGGGACATTTTTCTAGCGATACCCTTTGATTCAGATTAAAACCGTTAGTTATTTTGTTTGCTAATCAAAATGTTGCAATAGAAAAAATTAAACTATATCTTCCTTCGTTAACGCTATAAATCTAGCTTCATTATAAAATACTCTTTCCGAAAATACAAGAAATATTAATGATATCAATTCCATAATCATTGACTTCAAGACAAACCACTTTTGTAATAAATATTGTCCATTATATATAAATACTTTTCTAGTAAACTAGAGGCACCTAAATAACTGTCACTTCTTCAAAATATTGTATGAATCACAAACTTGTTTTTCAAATAAAATGTTTCTGACAGTTTCGATACACAAAGTATTAATGTGTGGATGTAGAACGTGGTTTACAAGGTGTACTCAAATCCCTTGAATTATGAAGAATATTCAATAAATATTGAACATTATTTTCAAATTGTCTTTCTGATCTGATCTTCGTTTAATAGAAAACAAAAATATCTATAGAAATTATAGTTATGTTATATTAAATTTATTAAACCTAAGTTGCATAAGATCGTGATGTTACCAAAAAATATCGCTACTTTGCAATGAGATTTGGGGATTCAAAAGTTTGTATAGTTCTTAAATCTTTTTAAAATGATATTCATTTTCGCTACTTCATAACTGCAGAAATAAAATTTGAAAATTCACGGAATTGCAATTTAATAGTATTAGCCATGGAATTAGATACAATAAATATTAATAATTTGACGTACAAAACGTTACGCTTTTGTTGGTCTCTTGTTTCCAATTCCATGGCTAATACTATTAAATTGTAATTCCGCAGTTATGAAGTAGCCAAACTGTTTTTTTATTGATTTGGATATAGAAATTTTTGCATTACAACTTCCATTTAAACTTTTTGTCTAAAATAATGCACACGGAAAAACTGATTTCCTTATATATATATTATTATTAATTTTCCAGCATCACTACATATATTATTACTTGAAATAAAAAAATGAAATAGTGGGAAATACATGTTGGCCACAACAATAAAGGTTGGAAATTCAGAATACAATACAAAACACAATATTCATTAAGATCCCTTTTATTAGATACTCAAATCCCAAATCTCATTGTTATAGTTGAATCTGAATTATGGAGGTATTGTCTCAAAACTTGAGGCAAAGATATAAAACGTTTCATCAAAATTCAATGAAAGTAGAATTCACTGTATATTAATACAAAATGAAAAACAGTTGCCCTTAACAATAACAATTTTTGTTTTCGAATAAAAAGATCTGCAAGACAATTTTTGTGATGTTTAAATTTTCACTATTTGAAGTACACCATGTCCCCCCATTTACATCCACAACCCCCCTTACTTATACCTCCCCGGCCCAAGCCACGGGCATCCCGCCAGCTGGCACCCTGCCAACATCACCACCAGGATGCCAACGAGGGAGAAGACGCTGTAGACAATATACAAGTGTATTAGGGCGAACACGTACAGTGTACGGTGACACCATTTGTTGGGCTCATACAGCGTAGCTGTGTACTCAGGCCACTTGATCCGGAGGATCCAATAGTTACCTAGAGCGAACCACGCTACGAGGAATACAGTGAGGGCCAAAGAGGCCACTCGGCTGCCAGCGGAAGAGTCGGATTCCCCGCCAGGGGCTAGACGGCGGTAGCCTAGTTGGCGCCAGAGGACCTGAAAGAAGAAGAGGATAGTTTTAATAAACTAGACAAATAAATGAGTCACATTGGGCGATAGCCAAATGTGCAGTCGTGGCCGAGCGGTTAAGGCGTCTGACTAGAAATCAGATTCCCTCTGGGAGCGTAGGTTCGAATCCTACCGACTGCGAAAATTTTGTTGTAAGCAGTGGAAATGCTACTGTGTAGCCAAAGATCAGCAAAAATGCGGAAGTGGCCCCGAGTTCGCAGATTATTTTTAACTTTTTTTCTTTTCTCTGAATTAAAAATATAAAAAATATAGTTTCCGTGGTATAGCGGTTACATTCGCCTAACACGTGGAAGGTCCACGGTTCGATCCCTGTCGCAAACATGTTTTATTGTATCAATATACTCTTCAATCTTTATTTCGTTACTTCTTATGAGAAAGAATAATAATAGTAACCACAATAGGAACCACAGATTCTATTTGTCTAAATATATTTAACGTCTCAATTATTCAATATTCTTTTGAATATTTAAATATTTTCATGAATGCAGGTAATAATAATAACAGCTTAATACATATTTATGGGTGTCAATTTGCTTCTATTCGCTGATTTCGGTAAGGGCGGTACATCTCTATACCGTCTGTGCGTTTATCTAGTATCATTTCACGGTAGGAGCGGTTGGGAATTGAAAACGGCCCGGGAAATTTCAGCAGTAACCGTCCCATGGGACAGGAGGATAGTTTTGTGTAGTCCTTGGAGTTACTATAAACGGTCAAGACATCGGCCCACAGAAAAACGTCCCAACGTTTAGATTATCCAATTCGCTATACCCCATGGGCAAATTTAAATACGAGTTTGTAGAGAATTTTTTCAAGGGGATTCCTTCAATCCTTGCAAATTACAATAATAATAAAATTTAAGGCGGCTGTAATTTATTTAAGCATTAATTTATAATTTTTTAAACAAACATTATAATTGTACATTGTTGCAACAAAATTGATGAACGGTCCATATACCTGTAATGTGTACAATAGGTTTTGTTTGACTGACAGATTTGTTAATATTACCTATAAAAATAAATATTATAACAACACCGGCCTACGCAGCGATAATGATCTCTATTCAAGTATATTATTACATCTTTCAATATATATTCTTCCGAATATTCTTCATTTGGCACTTTCGTCACACAAAAATAATAGTTCCGCAGTCGGTAGGATTCGAACCTACGCTCCCAGAGGGAATCTGATTTCTAGTCAGACGCCTTAACCGCTCGGCCACGACTGCACATATTTAACACATTAACTTAAATCTACTTTCTAAAACTGTATCACGGTAACATAGCATAATTATTATTACATCCAAGATAAAGACATACTTTTTGTAATTTTGTGCATAAAAATTACGTAGCGCCCGTTATCCTTATTTATAACCATTCCTGTTGTTTCAACCCGTCTCTGCATATAAGCCGGTGGTTGAGAATTAGAGTGCGTAAGTGACTGTGACTGCATTACGTGCTCAGCGACGACTACACATATTCCATACTTTAACTTGGAATTAATTTCTCATATTGAATCAGGGTAACATAACTCGTCGATTTTATCTAATATTATAATACTATTTTATATTTCTGTTGGTACATATTTATTTAATTATATGATAAAATGTTTGTCAGAAGTGGGATTCGAACCCACGCCCACAGAAGTGGACTGCGACCTGAACGCAGCGCCTTAGACCGCTCGGCCATCCTGACTATATTCTATATTAAAACTAAATCATACAAAACTATACGAAGTATTTTAGGTAGGGTTTGCAATAAGACATTTACCAAAGGATTTTGATTGAACGCATGTATTTAACTTTTTGTGTATAGATGTACATACGAGGTCTGGCTATTAAATAACGAGACTGCGCGTGCAGAAGGCGACCTAGAGAGGGGGGGAAACGAATGCAGCGTTGGATAGCTGGAAGTGTCTACTATTCCGGTATGAAAACACGTTTTTGTCGCTTTAGTAGTATTTTTTCTATAGAGGTTAGAAACGAACTTGTTTTTTTCACGCGCCGATAACAATGAGTGACAAAAAACACAAGCAACGGATCAATGTGAATTTTTTTGTTAAATTAAAAAAAAACCCTGACTGAGTGCTATAAGTTGTTGAAAGAGGCCTATGGTGAGAATTCTCTATCTCGTGCGCGTGTCTTCCAATGGTATAAACAGTTCTCTGTTCCAGTCGATGGAAGAGGTGAAGCGAAAATCGGCGGAGCTCCTAAACGCTTTTACAAAAGAAGACTTCCAACATTGCTTTGACCAATGGAGAAAACAAATGGAACGGTGTGTGGCGAGGGGAGGGGAGTACATTGAAGGGGAGCATTCGATTATAAAATAATTTTTAAAATAAAACTCTTTTTCATAAGCAGTCTCCTTATTTAATAGCCAGACCTCGTATAAATATGCATTGTACATGCCCATACATACATATACAGAAACCTTATAAAGATTTTATAAATAAAAAAATGTTTCTTATATTTAATAAGATTATGTGAAAATAAGTCGGGAAAACCACGGAAGACGATTTAATGACATATATTGAAAATAAGTGGACCGAGATGTGAACCTTGAGGGACCCCGGAGGGAATATATTCAAAATGAGACTGAAAGCCATTAAGTATAACACAATGACAAAACAGCGACGTATTCTAATATTACAGATAGTGCATCCGTGGTGATGAAGTGAAGTCAGAATACATACCATTTCTAAACATTTTTTAAAATTTATTTCAAGCCAAGTTGCTTGGCTTAGTGAATCATTAATTATTGTTTCCGCCCTATAAGTGTAATAATTCCTTTATATTTTTATGATTGAAACAAATGGACATAGTTATATTACTTACCCAGGCCATCTTGATGCACCCGAGTCCACCCCCAACCACCATGTAGACAGGGATGTGGGGCTCCTGCGGACAGTCTCTTAGGAATTGTATCCCTGCAACAAGCAACAGACGAATCGTACCACCGAGATCCAAACTTTCTTATAGATTTATTGATGTCTCGCACCATTTCTTTCCAAATACATCTAAATATTTTAAACCTATGACATATGTTCAAAGAAATAAAACTTCCTGAATAGATTCACTTATTATTAATGACATTGCTAAAGGAAATATTTAATGGAAGTTAGAATATGACAAGTTTGTCAATAAGTGAATACATTGAAATATGTTTCTTATGAAATGTGCTGACATATTTCAGTTTGAAAATGAAGGTCATATAAATTGAACACAGCGGGAAATAAAAATCGCGACGAACTTTACAAACAAAAAGGTAATTACAGGTGTTATAACTGCAAACAGTTTCTCTGAAATTGCATTTTCAATTTACCAGTAAAAGAAAAAAAAAATACAACAGGAGACGGAAATATTCTACAATAACAATTAGATTTATATGAGTATTTTTATTTATTTATATCAATAAATTTGATTATCATAACGAAAATGTCTAATAACCCAATAAAATATTATGTTTATAGGACGTCGAGAGCAACAATATTTGTTAA
Organism: Harpalus rufipes; assembly: GCA_951394225.1. Lineage (NCBI taxonomy): Eukaryota > Metazoa > Arthropoda > Insecta > Coleoptera > Carabidae > Harpalus > Harpalus rufipes. Next base: position 48,150,789 of record OX596283.1, on the reverse strand, counting down.
TAACTTTTTTTCGAAATCTCATTTTTAAGCATTTTTACCCTCCCCCCCCCACCAAATGAACTAATCGTTCATGTGTTTTCATAACAATTTGATCCAGTGGCAATAACATTGAAACAATTGTTTTTGACAAATGTAAGTTGTCAACTTTTTCAAATAAATTTTGACAAATATATTGATTAATAATTATTATAAAAGTTATAATCAGTAAAATTGCATGAATGCCCAGGGAATCGCTGCCCATGCCCATCAAATTTATTTGGAACTTTTTCCGAATCGTCATCTTCCAAATGTTCGTATCTTTATACATGTTGTTCAGCATCTCCGTATATATTATATATTAAATATTTCTTACTTTTCATTTAATTCTTTTTTTAGTACGTCACTGCCGACATGAAATTTTTATTAAAAGAATTGAATTATTAATTAATTCGAAATTATTTTCTATTCACCATTTGTTACGTGATTAGATAATTCATTATCTTTAATAAAAATTTCATGTTGGCAGTGGCGCACAAAAAATAATTAAATGAAAAATAAGAAATAATTTTCCAAATTTTGGAAAAAATCTTTTTGATTAAGATATATACTTTCATTTTTTTTTTCCTTTTTAATACCGTCTACAGCAGTAGCTTAGCAACAAATAGTAGTGACGTATGTCGCAGAGTTACAGACATGTAACTATCTATTACAAAGCCCTCTATACTAAGTTTATCCAGAGACATTGATATTTAAATTAAATTATTATTCTACAGTTTACGTCAAGTCTATATTTTTGTTTTATGCAAAAAAACAGACGAAGAAGATAAAACTTTAAGATAAGCATTATTTAAATTGAACCACGTGGGGCACTCTCCACGCCAGCAATGAGTGCGCGTGAGGTGACACATTGTAAACCCTCACACGGTACCAATATGTCATCATTACCGAATTTTGTGTACAGAGCAGACTGGCACACCCATCAGCAACGGGTAATATGCCGTGATGATATATTTAATTATTTATTTAAATATTTCGCGTTGCACGCCTATGAATACGAAATGCAGTATAGTTATCTACACGTAATATTATATCAGAGATCAGACGACTCATAAATAACCTTGAATATTCATCTTTCGTGAATTGCTCTTATTCACGAGCTAGCAATGGTGGCACATTTATTATCAACATTTTACACGAGTAGAATTGAATGTAGATTGTATACTGATAAGAAAAATATACGTTTTCTGAAATAAGGTGCGATGGACTTGCTGTATTTATGCTTTAAACCCTCCATATGTCTCTATGATATATTTAGAACCTTAGTTGTTTTTTTAACAAAGAAACAAAATAATACTTAATTACAATAAAGGAAATTTGATGAGCGAACATCGCAAATCAACACAGAACAACACGGCAAACAAATATGCTCTGGCTGAACATTCCAATACATTAAAACACACTTTTGATCTGGATAATTTCAAGATTTTGGAAGAAGAGCAGATTACTCCAAACGTATGTTTCTTGAAATGTTACATATCAGGGATGATTGCAATAACATTATTGCAAGAACTGAAATTCAAGGACTTAACAGCGTATATTTTAGTGTATTGGAAAAGTTCAAAAGGAAAAGGCAAATTTCATGCCAAACTGAGTTTTATTAATTTCCTTACATTTTATTTAAATTCCTACAACTTGCTACATTATTATTGGTACACAAACGACCAATAGGAGTCTATATCAATGATGTCACCAGAATACTTACACAGGATATTTTTGGCTATTTTCCGTTATTATTCGGTCTCTAGTAACCATGGATGCATTTTTTTCTTAATATGTGACAATTTTATTCCTAGATAAGCATCTAAAGTTAAAGAATTCGACCCATTGTCCTTTGAATTGTTAACATTCTCTTTTTAATTATTTAAAACCTCCATTTCCAATTTTATAAACCATCAGCCACAGGAACAGAACCATAATTACAGTAATAAATATCGCTGATGTATTTCTCAAGTTCCACCTCACAATATCTTACTCAATATTTTATTTTCTACGTTTCGTGCTAGGCATCCAGCAATTTATATCTGATTCCTGATCAAGTGCTCTGGGGCCCAGCTTGCACGCGTCCTGTTCGTGCACTTTCGTTTTTACGCCGGAAATTAACGAGATATTATCGTGTGGGTCGGAATTAAATCCTGCAACCCTTCCGCTACTTCAAGCTCGCTGTAAAATTACGACAATGTTGCATGTGCATTGAATGTATGCAATTGTTTTGATATATCGTGATACGGAGTACGCTTAATGAAATGGTTCACTTCGCTTCGTTTGCAGAGTAATGGATTTGTATTTATAATGAACTTTACATTGTAGGATTGTATGAAAATTACGTATTAAACAAGGATTGTGTACTGTGATTAAACATATTTATTGAAATTAATACATTCAGTTTCAAATTTATGACAAAATTTCTGAGTTTCGATACTTTTTTAAGGTATCTCGGAACAAACCGTTCCCACATTGAAGGAGGTAATTTTTTTTATAGGATCGGTAACTATAGAATTAAGAAACTATTTATCGAACTGTTTATTTAATTAAAAATGTAAAATTTTAATTCAAGAGGTGTTAACTTACCCATTATCAGCATCAGAAGTGGCAACGTGGATAAACACACCAAAACCACCGTCACGGCAACTGTAACAATTAAAAGAAAAGATTTTGGGTCAAATATTATTTACAACTATGGGCTGCATGGCTAAGTACGATAAATAACGTTATATTTTAAAGTCGCATCCGACTGATGTTAAACTTAAAAATTATTCCAATTTTCAAAATGCAACAAAATAGCAAAATGATTTCTGTGATGGTATCATCACGATAGCTTGGAAAGCCCATGAGGTAACGCTTGGGAAGCGCCCCCAATGTTACAGATGTATCATTATTATAAAAAAAACTATATTATTCATATAATTATTTAAATAAAAAAATGATAATAATGTTATAAAATATCTCAATAATGACTATAAACAATGATATCAATGTCTACACAAATCAGGAATCAGAAAATTTACTAACCACAGTATATGGCAGGAAATGGAGAAATTTTGCTCGGTTAAAACTCAGATATTTTTCTCAACTCCCACATAAGTATAAAGAAAATTTTAGTTTTGAACTAGGGACCGGTTTGTCCTAACGGCATATATGTTTGTATTTTATTTAATTACCCGTGTCAGTATGACAATTAGTAATTATGTAAATAGATGTCAAATGTCAGAATTTTTCATTAAAAATTTCAAGATTTTCTAAATTTACGTAGTTAGTTTGGCACCAGGAGTGTGAAATTTACTTGTCGAGGAAAATAAATCACATGGAATTGGAAAATCACTAAATTTAGAATGAAAAATTATGATATTTGACATCTATGTTGCTTGTATTTAACATTTCTTGTATACCTACACTCTACACCAAAAACTCTACTTATATCTATTCTTTATATTTAGATTTTAAATTCATTCTATGAAGAATTTTGTCCTACTCTTCAAATTTTCAAAATGTTTTCAACTCATTGTCGGGATTGCCAGTATTTTTGAAGGGTATGTGTAATATACCTATAAATTTAAATATTTGACTATTAATACAATAAGAAATAATAAAATGTATGACTTTCCAGAAATAATCTTCAGTAATGTCATTTATCTGTCTGTTACAAATATTTTAATTTTGCAATTTGTTTCCATGATATTATTTGGGCTGTGAGATTTATTACAACAGATTATTATATAACTTATGTCTTTATATCTAAATCTATAAAATATATAATAAAATATGTATATGTATCAGACAGAGAATTTACTCTTCTTTATTACTACCATGAACAAAATTTTCAAAAAATAATGTTTAGATGAATGTTTTAAGAATCTGCTACTTCCGGTTATCTAATTATTACCAAAACCTTTTCAGCTCTTTCCAGTAATGTCCGATAGAGAAATACGTTGTTAAATAGATATTAAGTATTATAGTTTTTGAGAAATCGTCCTTCCAACATCTCTACAAACATACATTCGCACACACTCACACATACACACACACACACCCACACACACACACACACACAGACATCATGGAAAAATATTAAAATCGGATTGTAGGAACCTTAAAAGTGCTTAATCATTAAAATCTGGATATGCGATATTTAGCATGAATCCAATACCTCTCTTAGTGAGAAGTAAAAACTGCAAAATTTATATTTCCGTAACATCTAGTGACCAATTCATTTTTTTCTAAAATAACCGAACTCCATTAAAATGATTTTCTAACGAGGCACCTTTATTTAATTAAACCGACTCGTATAGTTCTCGAGATCATGTTGGACACGCATTTTGGATATCTGTATATCTAGGAAAGGGGCCTCGTAGATTAATAATAGTGCCATAGGCCCAGTCCTTAAATCAGCCCTGGGACGAACACAATGCTTCTTTTTCTATCCCAAATCACCAACACTAAAATATCGTAAGTTAAACGTGAAACGTAAAATTACTAATTAATATAGGAATGACTAAATTTTCAGTGAATCTTTAAATGACTAAAATTTCTAGAAAACATTAGAAATTAATTAACTTAGTATAAACCAGGTATGTCTAATTGATAGATATCAAGCTCGATTCAATTATGTTGAATATCATAAATTTTTACTTTTTCCTTTGAATATGTTAGGTGCACATACGAATAACTCTGTGGCTCTATGACAAAAGCAAATACTTACGTATCTACATTTTCGACAAACGAAAAAACACAACTAATAATTCACAGATTTATATTTTATCATTTTATCAATATCAGTTGTTAGCAATTCTCATGAAAAAGAAATTTTAAAATCCAATTTATCAAAAAAATTCCACGAAGTGACATTTATTCTGGCATATAATCACAGAATGGACTATATGATTATTTTTGATTTTAAATTAATTATAGAATTAGAAATAATAATATATCTGTATTTTTTCAAGTTTGTTAAATATTAATACTCGTAGAATTCGAAAAAACAGCAATTTTCTTTAATTTTATTAATATTTAACAAATTTAAAATAATGTGACTGTTATTTTTAATTCTATATTAATAATATGTATTGATAATTTATCTAACGTACCCTATTACATCCAGCTAATGATTTTTTAAAAAAAAATCTATCTAATTTTTTTTCAGTACTTACTATTAACTTGTTTTCTATAAAATTGTGAAAAATGTAAACAATCGCCTGTTAATTCAACAAAGGTTTGAAGTATACACAAGAAATCCGTTAACGTATGTAAACAACGCTTAGTAATGCTTGTGTTACAATCAAAACATTCTTCGTTTTACGAAATTCTGAAAAAATATTTCAGTGATTCATCAATCCTGCGCTAGAATCATGTCACAAGTTTCACCGCCGATTCCCAGTAAATGATATGAATGTTTAGATAAGATTAAATGTTTAAATAGGTGTAACTCAGAATCGACGACCAAACGTACCTGAAATTTTGTGGGATATAAGTGTTTTGTGCAGCCGAATAAAGTAAGGTAAGGAAAAGCGAAATTTATAGCCCAATTTTTAGTGAATAATATAAATCAGGGGAGGATCATTGTTGTATTATACATATATTTTGCAGAATTCTACATTTTGGGCAATGGCGCGAATACACGTATATTTAAATATATAATTTAATTTACCGGGTAATTTAAAATTATATTACTGTATGTTTTAAATTACCGTAACTTGCCAATAAATAAATTACCATATAGAAATTTGCAATATATATATATATATATATATATATATATATATATATATATATATATATATATATATATATATATATATATATATATATATGGGTGTATCCCGGAAAGTAAAATATAGGCATTTAACATGGGAAATCAGTTTTTCCGTGTGCATTGCTCCCCTAATTATTTTAGACTAAAAGTTTCAAATGGATGTTGTAAAGCAAAAATATTTTAGCTACTTCATAAGTGGAGAAATAAAATTTGAAAATTCACGGAATTGCAATTTAATAGTATTAGCCATGGAATTAGAAACAAGAGACGAACAAAAGTGTAACGTTTTATACGTCTAATTATTAGTATTTATTTTGACAATAATTATTCTGGCACGTAATAAAACGTTACGCTTTTGTTCGTCTTTTCTTGCAAAAGATTCTCCATTTTCAGTAAAATTATTTTATAAACAAACTATGCAAATTTTATTTCATACTGATATCTTTTTCTTCAGTTCTTTTTTTCTCAAGTCTTCCACAATACAGTCCTTCCATCCTATCTTTGGTCTTCCTCATTTCAAATATAAGAAAATATTCGATATTTGCTATCTGTAAGAATTTTACCGGTCTGTTTTTTTTTTTTAGTTACATTATCGTTATCAATTACGTAAATATGTGGTACGATAAATTATCGCATAAGATAAATAATTTTACACATGTGTTGAATGCGTTTTTATTAGTATTTTTATAAAGTGAAGGTTCTTTTTAAAGAAGAATTTAATATGGTGATTTTATTTCTCTTGATAATTATAAAACATCGATCAACAAACCAATATGATTAGAAAAAAAATATAGGTAACATACAAACACCAAATAATGTATTTTTATTTTTCATTGATTTTACGCCAATAGATAATACCTGTTTTGTATGTAATATGGATCATTACCAATCATTATGCCGTGTTATCTAACATATAGGCTTCGCGTCATATGATAATATTCACGACAAAACCAAATGATTGACATAACGATCAATACAAATAATAATAACCATTATATTCTGTCAGACATATTATATATATATATATATATATATATATATATATATATATATATATATATATATATATATAGTTGAACTTGTAGCTCTTATAGTTCTCGAGATACCGATAGTGGACAAAATGAAATGAACACCCTTCTACGAATAGGTAATAATGAAACATTCTTATCATTTCAGAAAGTCAAAATGAAATCTTCAATCGTACTAATTTCTCTGGCTGCGTTTATTAGTGTTTCAGTAGCCCAGAAAAGTAAGTTCTTAATTTTATTTATTGTTGTTCACTTCAAATAATATATGAATACTTTTTAGTCGTAGAAAGTAAAGGAAATGCATGCAAAAGCAGTGCAGACTGCATGCCAGGAAATTTACCTTGTGTTGATGGATTTTGTGGTTGCAAAATAGGACATCTTCCTGAAGAAGAATCGGGTCCTCAACGAGCCGAACAGGAAAAGGTCTTTGTATGCAGAAAAGGTAAGAGTACCTTTGTTTCAAAATTTTTAATTCTAATTTCTACATTACAAAATATACGATTTGAATTTTGTTTATTTATATACAGAATTTTATAACTTTTGTTTCAAGTATTTTTTGTATAATAATTGGAGAAGCAACTCACAAGGAAAAACCATTTTCTTATGTTAAGCTAAGTCCTATCGCCCGAAGCCCAAATATGGTAAAAAACCTAAGATGTATACATTGTGATTACGTGATAATAATTTTTTCTTACTGACTACAATGTACAAAGTTTCAATGGTATTATGGGTACCTTTTTAATATTTTAATAAAATGTCAGAAGACGCTATCTACTGACTTGGTTAAGTGGAACAGAGTTTATCTCACGACAAGAACTTATTATTATATCAATAAATTTAGCCTCATTTGATGCAGTATTTATATTTGAACTTTTTTTTTGTATTTACACTTTAGTTAATTAATAGGGCAGAATTTATAGCTATATGAAAATTTTCCACTGTATTTCCTATGGTCCATAAAAAAGTAGATACATATATATATATATATATATATATATATATATATATATATATATATATATATATATATATATATATATATATATGTGCGTCAGAACTAATTGAGCAGTTTTGCAGAGTTATAAACAAGAAACCAGGGTATATATGAAAAAAATGTTTTTATTTTCAGTAGAACTCATTAATTTTTAAAAATAATGTCTTTAAGATGGCGGCCGTTAGCTGCAATACATTGCTGGAGCCGATTTCTGAAGTTTTGAACAATCTGCTCCCTTAGCTCTAGCAGGTTTTGGGGGCGACGTTTAAACACGCTGTCCTTAGATATCCCCGAAGAAAGAAGTCGCATATGCTTAAATAGGGCGACCGCACAGGATACTAGACGTCCAGGAAATATTTGTGTAGAGAATTTCGGGCTGTGTGGGCTGTAGCCCCATCCTGTTGGAACCAAAAGTCCCCTAATCCCTCTTCTTCAACAACCACTTTCAATCGAGGCTGCAGAAAATTTTGCAACATTGAAACATAACGCCCGGAATTCACGGTCACGGTCAAGCCTCCCTCTTCAAAAAAGTACGGGCCTATAACACCAAATTGTGATACGGCACACCACACCGTTAATTTAGGAGAATGTAACGGTCTTTCATGAACAATTTGGGGGTTGTTTTCAGCCCAGTAGCGAAAATTTTGTTTATTCACAATCCCGCTTAGGTGAAAATGTGCCTCAAAACTTCAGAAATCGGCTCCAGCAATTTATTACAGCTAACGGCCGCCATCTTAAAGTCATTATTTTTAAATATTAATGATTTCTTTTTTATAACTCTTCAAAACTGCTCAATTGATTCTGCCGCACCCTGTATATTTATTACTATCTATTAATTTCGTCATCCTTAATTAAAAATACATAGATGTATCAAGTGTCCTTGTATTTGTAAGAGCTATTATCGGTAAAGTGAATACTCAGTGATTATATTTTTCGTCAAATTAAATAAACTATAAAAATATCGTTAATATCAATATGTAAATCATTAATGAATAATGTATTTTTGACTTTGTTTAGTTGTCGGCTCTGGTTGCAACACAGACAAAGACTGCTTTAATCACTTGGAAAATTCTAAGTGTGTGTCAGGCTTATGCGCCTGCAGTAAAGATGACCAGTGCACAGACGGTAATACACGTACATACGTTCAAAATATTATACATTTTATTATTATTACTAAAATATAATTTTGTTTTCAGGTGCTGTAACAATCACAGTAATGTCACTAACTACGTTAATGGGTGTTACTGTAGCACTGTTAAAACTTTAGTAAAGTAAATAAGTTTTAATAATTTATTACATGTGACTACATACTTATTTTTACTTTTGTAATACGTACGTACAATTTTACGAAATAAACAGATATCAGATTTTTTAATACATATACATATTTGTTTTTATGAATAATATTTACATAATTATTAGTAAAAATACAAATTTATGCTTTTGTAAACTTTTAAGCATAATGACTTGTGCTAAATTTATTTTTATTTTTAACCAAATAATTTTTATTTCTCCGTAAAAATAGGTTTAAAATAAATATTCTACTTCTATGACCCTATACTGTGAATGAAGCGTACCTAATTCTTGAAAGTAGGAGTATATATATATATATATATATATTCCTTGCGCAAAAGTTCCCAAATTATTTTAGACAAAAACAATTCAAATAAATGTTGTAGAGAATTAAATTCTACACCCGAGTTAGTAATACGATTTTTTTACATTTCATAACCGAGAAAATCAATTTAAAATTTTTATGGAGATAGCTGATTTATAGCGGTAGCCATGACACTCAAACAAAAATACGAACAACTGTATGCCATCTTAACTCAAAGAAAGTTTGTGTTTCGTGATTTTCGTTCAATAACATATTTCTTTGAAAGTATGGAACAGTTTCCTCATGAAGAAAAGCTTCAGATTATAAAATGATGGACAAATTTTGTTTGAGTTGCATAGCTATCGCTATAAATCATCAATCTTCAAAAAACTTTAAAATTGATTTTCTCGGTTATTAAATGTCAAAAATAAAATTTTATTATTATCTCGGGTGCATAATTTAATTCTCTACAACATTTATTTGAAGTATTTTTGTTTAAAATAATATGGGAACTTTTGTGGAAGGAAAAACTGAATTCCCATTTTAAACACCTATGCCCAGGTTTTTAATTAACACACTGTATATATATATTAGTTGACAATAGAATTGGCGGCTAACATTTATTTTGCGAGATGTAAAATTTATTTGAGTTCAATATATTTTGGAATCTACTCGTCGAACGAAAAAAATGCATCCCTCCTGCATTCCAATTAAAACGACAGTTAATGGTGTTATTTCATCCCTGAAAAGTTGGGGATTTTATATTAAGGGTCGATGGGAGCTAATACGGAGCGAAGCGGAGTGATTGATTTCCGGCGAATTCCCAGTGTAGGGGTTAGTATAATAAAATTATCACTTTTAGGATAAGTTTGAAGGTCAAAAGTCATATTAAGGCGTTTTATGTAGAAAAAAATTAATTTCAAACTTTTTTGTTTATTTACAATAAAACTGGTACCGATCGACTTAGTTCAGCAAGCAGAATCCAAAAATATATGGGGGTTTATATAATTTTAATTACAAAATATTGACAAACGTTCAATAAATATCACAGTATTTCCCAATATTTGCAGACAAGCCAATAATTGTGCAAACATATTTTGGCTGACAAAATATACCAATTTCAAACAGTCAATATACCCTCAAACGATCAATAATATTGTTCAATATTAAGTAATATGCAAAATTATTGAACGTATAGGGGCCGTTTTGTATAAACAGTTCTGACCTGTCTTGTTGACGATGCGGAGCGCCCGGCACACAAAATCGCAGGTTCCAGAAGCTTCAAGGTTGGCGTCCTTCAGCTGGTAGGCAACTGATCCGTAGGTGGCAAGTGAGATACCTAGGGGCAGGCCCGTTTCTATGCAGCCTCCACTGCTCCCAAGCTTGCTGTGTTCGGAGCACAGACGACGCTGCTCGTCGCCGGAGACCTGTGCCAGCTGAGCGTCAACGAAATGTCAGTAACATAACGATACAACACAACGTGCTAGGCAACAACATACCAACAACAACAATAATAATAATAATCTATTGTCTAAAACATGCAATTTGTTTAAATAAAAAAAAATTAGTCTCCTTCCTGCTTTAGAGGTGTATCCAAAGTAGTAAACATTTTTACTTCTCGTTAAGAGAGGTATTGGATTCATGCTAAAAATCACATATCCAGATTTCAATGAAAAAGTACGTTTTAAGGTCCCTACAATCCGATTTTAACATTTTTACGATGATGTCTGTGTGTGTGTATGGATGCATGTGTGTGTATGTATGTATGTATGTGGGATGTAGGGAAGAACGATTACTCAAAAACTATAAGACTTAATATTTATTGAACTACGTATTTCCCAATCGGACAAAATACTGTCAATCCCGACAATGAATTGGAAACATTCGAAATTATAAAGAATAGATGGCGGCCCGTGTCAGAATGATAGCTAGTAATTATTAATTAGTGATAATTTTGCATTCTAAATTCTAGTGACTTTCCAATTCCATTTGGTTTATTTTCGTTGACAAGTAAATTCCACACTCCTGGAGATAAATTAACTACGTGAATTTAGAAAGTCTCTTCAACGCACCTCTCTCAACTAACTGTTAAATTGTATTATACTCGTTATAAATCACCATATTTGTCGTGTATATTTTATGATGGTTTTGTGTCGGTGATTAGCTGATCAATATCTTTTGATTCGATTTGAATTCCCGGTTTACGCGTTACACTTGTCGTCGCTTCTACATCGGTTGTAATCCAGTAATCCTTTTACTGCGCACTTAAGCACTTCGCCTTCGATTAACGCTGCATTGGCACATAATTGAAACATAGTATCGTCGCGACGCACGATTAGATTTGTATCGGCGCGATTCTAATTCACTATCGCTCCCTTATATGTCGGGATTAGGGGAACTACGTTGGTAGATACCTAACCAGAGATACTGCTGAGTTATATGGGTTACATAATCTAAAGGATTTTGTATATTGACAAAATAAAGGAGATAAAAAGATTGAAATTTTTATATAATATGTAATATTTGTAAATGAATAAGAAAAAGATTCGGTTGTTTCCCAAAATTTCACTGTTAGGCCATCATCAGAAGAACTACAAAAATAGATTACGGCGGGTCATTTTATATCTAGTTAAGCTGTGGAGATTTGGGGATTAAGCTTTCGAGAAATGGGGAATGTACCAAGTCTAACTGTTCATTCATAAACGGGTGTTATGGGAAATGGATTTCTTAATATAACTCAATTAAAATCTGATTCCACTTCTAAATTTCAAGCGAAATTGAGATCTACCCTTAAAGATTGCAAATATATTTTGAATAAAGATGACGTTTTCAAATACATTGATTCTAATCTTTCAGCTCCTGTTTTATATGAATTACCAAAAATTCACCTATTAGACCCGTTGTATCTTATGTTCATGCATCTTCTTACAAACATTAAGATTAAAGTTTTTATTTTATATAAGTTAATGGCCCGTATTTATAAAAATGAATGTGTAGCAATAGGAAGTATAAGGAAACGCGTAGGTACAATATATCTAACTTACATATATGTAAATGTAGCAATTAGAATTGCTTAAATGTTTCCTAGAACTAGAACACGTAAGCACGAGCGAAATGTTATTTTAGATTAGTTTAAAACACTTCTCTTTGAATTGTATTTAAATTTAATGGAATTTGAAACGAAATTACTCGTAGTTCGAGTTTCCCATGTCTCTCGCAAGAATCACTCTCCTAATTAGAACTGTAATTATCAGTTAGGGTAATTTCAGTTCGAAGAAAGTTTATTGTGTTAGTGAATTTCAAGTAACTTGTCCCAAAGTTAATTAATCAATTTTACTGTGTAAACTAAAGAACGGAAGTAGAAAAATTACACATCTAGGACACGAAAAAGTGATTTAAAATTCAATTAAAATTATAAAATAAGTATAGATTTTTTAATTTTTTTCTGTGGCTTTACTTAATTAATTTAAGAACAAAATTCAAGTGTTCAAGTTCATAAGAGATAGGATAAGAAATAAAAATGGTGGAATAAAATAATAATACAAGAACTATAACTTAAATTTATGTTTCAAAATTTATATTCGGAGATACAACTTGGCAAGTCAAACTTCGCATTATGTTGCCAATTTTATTTTCTGCATTCGAATAGTAAATTATCAATTTAAAATAAATCGCACCCATTCGGAGCACTATTTGGACTGCATTCAAAACTGAAAAAAATAGAGAAAAAGAAAGGTTTCTCGTATTACAAGCCAAATGCAACACTTCTCAACAAACGCAAGTAATTTGGCAAGGAGGAAAGCACGGCCAGCGAATAAGTTGAGATAGAAGCAACTAATTAATCCCAGTACATAAAATACATTTTAGTTGCTTCTGAGGAAATGGAGACCGTTATACAATCTTAATTTATATACATCTGAGATCTGAGCGCTATGAGAGATAACAATTTTGAAATTTAATTTACTCTCATCTGTCTTGAGATTTATGTTTTCTATTTAAAGTTGTTCCAATTGCAGTGATGAAAACACCGTTCATAATTATGAAGAAAATTGCAGTATAATATTGTTTGATCTTTACCTCGCGTGGCTAAGTGTGTTATATAGTCAGTTGTACTTCTGATGTGATTTTAATTACACTGGAAGAACGTGTAAGAATAAGTGTTGTAGGACTTATTTCGAGTATATGTTAAATTAATCTGCACCACAGTTAAGTTTAACCTTCAGATGACCAGACTAGACTAATTTTATATCTTCCAGTACCGTATATAAAAATATTAAATATTATATTTATATGGATTCCATATGATACCCTCTTCAACCCCTCAGAGATAAGCCTCTCACGAAGTTAACGCTTTGTTTTTAGATAGTCTGTCTTAGAAACTCAGTGTGAAGACATGTAGTCTCGGGTTTTAGTTTGAGCGCGTAGTAGACGCTACTACGCAGAGTTACAATGTAAAACGTATTTAGTTTATTTCTTTGATGATGTCTAGTGTAATACATTAATAATAAGTTAGTTTAAATGTAAATAATATGTGTAGATAGGGAAATTAGTTAGTAATTATTAATAATGTCTGTATCCATAATATAAGTGTTCATCGGCCATCAAAGTGTAAGTGTATGTGTGTTCGTCCTTCAGTTAAAGTCGTGGTCATCGTTGGTAAAAGAAGTACAATACCATCATTAGAGCCTCTGTAATGATACATTAAACAAGTGTAATTACTATTAACGTTTAATTATGATTTAAGTTTAATTAGTATCCAATCATTAACTGCAACTACATATAACTACCAGTCATCATTCAAAAATAACCAGGATTCTTCCAATTAAAATGAAAATACAGTTTTGTTTTATACTTGATTTTTGATGTTTATTTCAAAATATTGTTTTAATTACTGCGTTATTTGAATTTCATGTGAAATTCCATAAATTATAAATTTGCAAATGTATCACTTTAATGTAAACAATGTTGCTAAACTAGCGAAATAACTTCGTTATTAACTTTTGCTCGACTAAATATCGCAATAAATACTTGTACTGTAAATATGACAATAAAAACACGATATTATTATCGTTGGAAAGATTCGCTTGGTGATCTTGAATCCCAACATACTACACATTTTCATCATCTTGTGTAATTTGAAACAACACTCAAGACTCAAGTGCTGCGCTCTCGTTCATTGAAGCGGCATTGAGATTGCGACAGTTTACACAACTTACTTAAATCTTAAGCTTTTAATCTGCTGCTGCAAAGCTCTTCATATTACTTCTACTTCTCCTCGTAGTCCAACGACATTATTGCAGCTCAAGAAGGCGCATTAAAAAAATTAAAAACAAATTGGATTATATGTCTGATATCATGATAATTTTATTTCATCTTCTCTAATTGCCTTGCTTAATTTTTCGCGACAGATGATTTAATTATATTTTTCCTTTTTATATCTTGTCATCCCTTTAATTTCATATTCAATTTGCATACCTTTTCATACTGTTAAATAATTTGATTTCTAATTCTTTTTTACCTCTCGCTAAGAGAGGTATTGGATTCATGCTAAAAATCGCATATCCAGATTTTAATGATTAAGCACGTTTTAAGGACTCTATAATCCGATTGTAATATTTTTACGATGATGTGTGTGTGTGTGTGTATGTGTGTGTATGTGAGTGGGTCGGTTGGAAGGACGATTTCTCAAAAACTATAATACTTAATTTCTCAATCGGACATTACTGGGAAGAGCTGAAAAGGTTTTGACAACAATTGGACAACCGAAATTACAAATAATTAAAACGAATAAACACAGAAAGAAAATGGTTGGTATGTTGTTGTACAGGCCTTAGCACAAATTATCTTATTTCTACTTTTGTGCATGCCTACTAACCTGACTGACACTGCTACTGGCTCTTCTAGAACCAGCATCAGACCACGTAGAACTACTGTATCCCAGGTTGACGTGTGGTCCGCGAAGAGACATGCGATAGGGAGATAAACTTCGTGGTTTCCCTGTAAACAAAAACACATCACAGAATTGCAATCAGAAGATGAAAATTGACTTCGCTAGCAACTTTTTTAATCATTAGAGTATATAATTCATTAATCACGTGATATGTTTTCCGCCAATAAACATTCAGAATCTCCCTAGTTGCATGTCTATTACAGCGTTGATAAAAAACAAAGAAATTATTACCTTATTTATAATTGTTATTAAGGGATGTGTTTTCTTTATTTAAAACATTGGCAGTTAGTTTTGAGTATTAAATAAATCTTGTAAGTACCATTTTAATACAATATGAATATGTAAATCAAAAGCTGGTTAGCAGCACATATAATGTGTTACAAAAATTCATTATATTCTCTCATTAAATATAAGCTCGTGATATGATTAATAATCTAAGATATTACTCGTGAAATCTGCAACTCGATTTCACTCGATAATATCAACGATGATAATCATATCACTTGTATGAGTATATAACTGAAACGTTTGAAGTCACTCAAGGTGTTTCTACAAGGACTTAATTTTAAATGGGCCACCATTTCTACTAATGGTTCTCAAAATAATGAGCCTAGTCTGCTTAGATAGGAATGTGTGGCGAAGGATGATTGTTTTCTAACTATTATTGTAATCCGGATGCGGTATTTCGCTACCGAAAATCGGTCACTTTAATATGTTTAAGAGTAAGTTTTCTTTTAGTAAAAAGACAAGTTATAGAAATTTTGATGACGTAAACTATCTATCTTATACGTAGACAATGACATAATTTACACAGCATAAATTTCAGGCATATCCCTGTTCGGTTGTAGGAAAAATGTATGCAACACGTGTATAAAATAGTGTTTTTTTGACTATATATAAAAGCACAACTTTAAATACTTGTTACATAAATAACTATTATAGCCTAAAAGTGATAATAAAATAACTACAATAATTAATTTGTTGAGCTATAAAATAACAATTTTTCCTACATTTCATTTAAAATTTGTAAGCTGCAAGTATTACAACAGTAAATTTATTTGCTATTTAAACAAAAGAATGACTATAGTGGCCATAAACTAAATGGAGCCGTAAAGTTAAAGCGACCGTGAAGTAAAAGCGGCTATAAATTAGTCTTTGACATTTATCAAAAAAGTGATACTTTACGGTTACCAAAGGTTACATAAATCAACTATTTATGCAGTAGTTGCCTAAATTCCTAACACACTAAAACATGAAAAATGTTACTTATATATCTTGGATTTTGAAGGCTTCAATTACGAGAAATATATAATAGAACAGAAACCAATACCTATCATTTAAATATATTTCGATGTACTGATTCTCAATCAAAAATAATTATTCCAAAATTCGGAAAATTATTTCTTATTTTTCATTTAATTCTTTTTGTACTGCACCACTGCTACTCTTTTTTTTAACTTCGTGTATATTAGAAA
Organism: Harpalus rufipes; assembly: GCA_951394225.1. Classification (NCBI taxonomy): domain Eukaryota; kingdom Metazoa; phylum Arthropoda; class Insecta; order Coleoptera; family Carabidae; genus Harpalus; species Harpalus rufipes. The sequence continues at coordinate 48,133,960 of OX596283.1, read as the reverse complement.
ATTATGTAACCTTTTTGGAATACAGCGTAAATAACGACGAAAAAATTGAACGAGGCCAAAGGAAATTGCGAGAAAGGCGAAAGAAAAAAACTTATATCAAACACCTGACACTGCAAATATTGCGAACTTTATTACGAGGAAAATTCAATTTCGGTTCCCTGGTTCTGAAAATTCATATTTCTAAATGGTCCTCGAGCAAATTCACAATTCAAACGTTGACAGATCGGCGCTTGAAATATCGTTAGCAACGTAGTAAGTTTTCTTTCTCTACACCTGGGACGAAAACAATCGATTGAAACAAAATAGAAATTAAATGTCAGGAAGTTTTAGCTCATAATGTCCTAATTATAAAACCTTACACTTCGAATGTTTGCAAATAATGTTTATATTAATAGAATATCAAAGAACGGCCTTACAAGTTTCATAAAGTGAAAATATTATCTAGTTAAGGAGAGTTTAATTTTTTTGGCTGTAGTGATTTACTCGACTAATAATAATAGTCCACTAGTCAATCGAAATAACCGGTAATACCAAACCGGTTTAACTGCTTAAAGGTCGATTCACATTATACGTTCCGTTGCCGTTCCATACCTGTTCCGTTCCGTTTACATAAAACATTATTAGATTTAAATCAATGTATGTATACACATCTACCGTTTCGTTTACGTACTATTTCCGTTCAATATTGTTGCAAACGTATTTTTGATGGATAGGCTGAGAGGTGTTGGAAACGGTATGGATAGTGAGAACATACATGCGTTTCAGTTCCATACTTTATTAGGTGCAGAGAGTAGACAGTGTTTTACAGTAAAAACTTTTAAATATGAATGACGGGGAATTGATAGAGTTGGTGAGGCAAAATGCGGTCCTGTATGATTTAGAAAATTCAAAATATAGTGATAACATCTAAAAGGAGAAAATCTGGAGTCTGGACGGCAATTGCCAAGGAACTTGGTGTCATCATCTGCCAATTCTGTAAATAATGTAATATATTCGCCTTCAATATTTCTTTTCTTTAACATATCGTGTATCCAAAGCCGTCGATTTTTTTCTTTTTAAGCCAGAATCTTTATCTAATGCAATAGCAAGTAGGATAAGGTTTTCCACAGACCACATTTTACTATTACTTTTATCTAAATGAAACTGAACACTAACGGAAAATGTGAACAGACAAGAATTTTATTGACGTATATGCAATGGTTATGGAACGGCAACGGAACGTATAATGTGAAACAACCTTAAACCTTCAACCGATTTTCTATTTATTGTGAACTACAATAACCGGTTACCCGAGTATTTTTGACAGCTCTATTTTTAGTATCAATTTCCACTGCAATTAAAAATAGTGCAAGTAATAGCTCAAGAAATATCTAATCATAAAAAAGTTGCTAACACGAGTCATAGTAATGTGTTGAGATGTCTTTTTTAAATAGAACTTTTTTAATATGCGATGGTGTAAAAAATAATATTTTTCGAATAGACAAAAATGTAGTCCAATCAAATTATACGAAAATAAAAAAAAATTAAACGATAGCCACTTGAAAAAAAAAAATCAAAGTTCATTTTTTAGGAGCTGATCGTTAATTAAAAATAAAAACCACACTTCACCTACCTGTTTGATTATCAGCACTGTATCGCCTTTCGCTAGCCGGCGGGTCTTGAAACGTGAGCGTCAGCGATCCCCTTGGACTCCTCGCGGCAGGCCCCACACTTCCCCTCGGACTTCTATTATGTCCCTCACCGCCAATACTCCCCCTTGGAGATCTTTCCGCAGGGTATTCCACTATACTATCCCTGGGACTCGTATCCCTTGGACTAGTCCTGGTATCTGGCGCTATACTTCCCCTTGGACTTGTGTGTCTTGGACTTCTAGACCCTGGTGGTGGGTCATCGTTACACCATACTGTACTGTCCGATGGGATTAAACTGTGACGGGGGCTTCGCGCTCCTTCGGGGATGAGACTATTTCGGGGACTTCTGTTGAAATCAGAAGCTGATAGGTTGTTTCTCGATGAGTAACTTACGTCGCCGGGTACGAGGCTATGTCTGGGACTTCGATTTGAGTCTGGGACTAAGCTGTTACGGGGACTTTTGTTAAAGTTTTCAGGGACTAAACTGTTTCTAGGACTTCTATTGAACGAGTCTGGGACAAGGCTATTTCTGGGACTGCGATTAAAAGATTCAGGGACCAAACTGTTTCGGGGACTAAGAGCCGATTCTGGAATGAGCGAGCCTCTGGGAGAACGATGTGCAGAAGGTAAAGGTAAAGCCAAATCCAACGTGCTACCAGCATCGAACTCTTCGTGATCATACGGTAGAGTGATATCAGGCACCAGTGAGTGTCGAGGACTACGAGGGCCTAATGACGCTGGTCCAGGTTCTACAGGTGACACGGCGATGCTGGCGCGACGCCCTCCAGGGCTAACAGCCCGACTTCGGAATGCTGCTGTTGTCGGCGCAGCCCCAGGGCTAGAGCCGCCGCTACGGGACGCGCGGCGACGCCTGGATGAGGCGCTTCGGTGAAGCATGACCGATTCTACCTGCCTGGGTTCATCCTGACTGCCTTAAAGCTCGTCTGAAACAAAAGAAAAAGGTCTTTATTTTATATGTAAAGTAAATTCAGATATTGAATGTTTCCAGATGAATCAAAAGCATGAATATTTTCTGACATTTTATTTAAATTAGGCGCTAATAATTTCGGAAAACTCTACGTATTGCCCAATATAGAATTATTAGCGCCTAACTGAACGTCGCTACTGCATGTAAGCCTATTTCGACAGTCGGCATGCTTTACAGCAAACTCAAGGACCCAGTGGACAAGAACAACAAATCAAATGTGGTTTATTAAGTTCATTGACAACTGTAAAGCCACATACATTGGAACGACCAAACGTTACTCGAAGATACGGATGAGCGTACATCGAACATCAACACAGAACACGGCAAACGAATGTACTATGGCTGAACATTCCAATACATTAAATTCACTTTTGATCTTCAAAATTTAAAATTATTTTTGTATTTTTCTTGAAATGTTACATATCAGGGATGATTGTAATAACATCAATGCAAGAACTGATATTCAAGGACTTAACAGCGTATATTTTCTTGTATTGGAAAAGTTCAAAAAGGAAACGGCAAATTTCAGGCCAAACTGAATTTCTTTAATTTCCTTACATTTTATTTAAATCCCTACAACTTGCTACATTATATTGGTGTACAGACGACTAATAGAAGCCCGTATCAATGATGTCACCAGAATCCTTACACAAGATATTTCCGGCTATTTTCCGTATTATTCGGTTGTTGTTTTTTAGAGCAAATGGATGTGTGTATGCTCTTAGAAATTTTGTACGATGTTCAACAAATTAACTGAATGTTTTGTACGAATGTATTTTGTGTACATGAATGTAACAATTTGTAAAATCTTACTGCCCTGAAGAAGGTGCAAGGGTGCACCGAAACGTTGGTATAGTAAGAATAAATGCTGTTCGACTGAACTTTCGAGTAATTGTTAACATTTATTATTAAATTTTATTAGATATTTGAATGTCCGGGGCTCACATGAGCGCGGGGCCTAGGACAGAATTCCAAATAATCATTAATAAGTCTACGAAATAATATCTGCATGAATTACTCGTACAGATTGTAGATCCTTTATATCTTGGTATAATAAAATATCAAAATTGAAAAATAAAGTAGGTAAATTAAAAATTATCTCCTAGCAATCGGGCCTTGCAGGCCTTATGTCAAAGGCATTGAAAAAAATGTATTCAGTGATTCTCTAAAGGTTACGAAGTCAGGCAAAAGAAGTTAAATAAACTCTACAATATTATTTCTTTGCTTTTCATTAACATTTCCAGAGTCTAAAGTATCTATCGAACATTTGATGTAAAACGATAATGGTCTTCTTAAAATAGTTGGACAAAGAGCATTGAATCTAGGGTACATACAGTGTGGAAACAAAGGTCGAACGTCCGGAACAAGAAGTGGGAGTGTCTGGTTGATATTGCTCGCGCTGGTGTGTCGTACCATGTCAACACACACCGCTCACTCTGATCAAATATTTAAAGCTCTACATCCACTGCGGAGGCAACAATCTCGTTCAGAGTTTGTTCACACTTCACAAACACTTTCTGTCGACTAGAAAAAAGAATCTAAATAGTGTAACAAACATGCTCATGAAGTTTGTTTTGGTAAAAAAAACTTTGCAGTTCATGTCCACTGAATTGGGCATAGATTTTTGTTTCCAAGTACATAGCTACGTTGGTGAATAAACATTTATATTTATTTTACACTTTGTGTATAAATTTCATTATTATGTTTGTCTTATCTTTATAATGCTCTAGTGTAAATAAAACGAGACAATTATTTCAGTTTTGTCTCAATCTTGATAAGTTTCACGCACAATACTCCGAATAATAAATATACTCACGAGATATCTCGCTTTATTCATACACACACCTGGGTTATGTACTATTATATACCACCGCAGACACATAGGAGACAGACGAGTGGTTAACGTATAATTAAGCAGCTAAATTAACTAGTTTAATTAAAATGTACCACGTGGTAATGGTGGTGACGTGATATTAGCTCATATCATATGAATACAAAATTAATATAGTCCTTCATTCCCTTTAATATTTATAATAACTAACTTTGGTAGCTAAACATAATTTTGATATCAAAAGGAATTTTTTATTGAGTCGAAAAAAATATGTATTTAATGTACCTTAAATAACGGGTTTAATTTATTCGCACATTAAAGAAGCGAGAACTATAAGAGCTACGAGGTTAAATTAGCTAACAATTTCTATTTTACAAGATCATATACAATAAGAAATAATATAATGTATGTTATTGCCCAGAAAAAATCCAGTAATGTCTTTAGATTTTTGACACTGATATTTATCTATCAGTTATAAACATTATAATTTTGTAATTGGTTTCCATGACATTATTTGGGCTGTGAGATTTATTACAACAGATTATTATATACCTTATATTTCTTTATCTGTAAATCCATAAAAGATATAATAAAATATTTATATGTATCTTTAATACATGCAAGAACAAAAAATTTCAAAAAACAATATTTAGAGAATATTTTTAAGAATATGCTGCTTCCGGTTGTCCAAATATTACCAAAATCTTTTCTCCTCTTTCCAGTAATGTGCGTTTGAGAAATACGTAGTTAAATAGATATTATGTATTATAATTTTTGAGATATCGTCCTTCCAACATCCACACACCGACATCATCGTAAAAATATTAAAATTGTAGGGACCTTCAAACGTGTTTAATCATTAAAATCTGGATATGCGATTTTTAGCATGAATCCAATACCTCTCTTACCGAAAGGTAACAACGACAAACGTAAGTGCGACTTTTAGAACTTTCCTTTGCTTACAAAAGAACATTACGGAAATTCTCATGCATATGTAACACAGTGTTACATTTTCATAAATATTATATGATGTTTGCCACGTTAAAATCTTGCATTTTTTATTCCACGCTAGAATGTATATTCTACCACACGCATGCCTTTGTCTTTATATGCTTTATATCTACGGCATTTTATTGTAGATATTTATAGCTTAAAGTATTAACAATAGTGTAAAACATTTGTTTATACATACATATTTTTGCTGTATTTTGAAAATATAATGTTTATAGTGAGTATTGCAGTAAATTTGATGATTTTATTGTATGGTTTATAAAATCTTTCAAGCAAAATAAAAGTTCAATCTTTTTTAATAAAAAATGTTAGATGAAATGTATTTTCCGTAACATGTGTTCATGATAGTTATAACATACAGACAAAATAAAGATAAATGTGAAACATTGGTAGTTGATTTATTATAGATCAAATACTGTTAAAATATGATGAATATACGTACATAGCAGGGCCGTGCGATGATATGGAAAAGGAGCAATTATTTCATGCACTTTATGTGGAAAGGCGTCCATTGATCTTAAGATGATAGATATAACCTGATTGATATGCTCCTACTAATCACCCAGTTAAACAGCTAGAGCCAGTTTGTCCTATATTATTTTCTTTTTCTATTTTCCTCATAATAGGTATATGATTAAATTTTTATCTTTACATAATGAATATTATTCATTAATTGAATACTAGACCAAAAAATACCCGTATTATTTCCAAAAAATAAATTATGTATTAAAAATTTACAGAAGCGGTATAGTAACGTTGATATAGTCAGGCCAAACTGACGTCACCATAAGTTCTTCAAAACGTTCAATTATAAAAAAAGATTCGCTCTTCGGTGGTACGCCTCTGGGTTAGAAGCGCAGGCAAAAACACCACATTCCTAAATACTATAATACTCCCGACCCTTGGATGGGTAGTTTAGTTGTTTAGTTGTGTAGTGACTACAGTCCCATGCGGATGTGTATGATAGTATCGATAAGAAAAGACAAGCAGTTTGCTGTTATTAAAGGTGAGTGGTAAATCTCACGGTTATTCTATTTACAGTACAGGTATGGCGTTCATTCGTGTATTTGATACGCTTGGTGTATGTGCGATATACATTTGTATTATTGGTTTGTGGCCGCAAACATACGTAGTATTCTCCTATTATTCGAAGGGTTGTCTGGGACAACCCTGGGCCCATATAGTAGTGTACTCTAAAGGTGGCTAGCGTACATAGTGGAGAAACACCAAGTGAGAGGCTGGGGTCCATAAGAGGTCTGGGACCTACAGACCTATTATGAGACATGTATTGGTGGCTATGGTACGGCTAGTAGTGAAACACCAGGTGTGAGAAACACCAAATGAGAGGCTGAGTTCCATGAAAGGTCTGAAAACCTATACGTGCGAGCATAAGCTAAGCCTTCATAGGTCTGGGACGGACCTTATACCTATCCGCATCTCCTGTCTATCGTATTAAATGATAATGCACGCCTGTGACAATTGTTGTGATTAGAATGACAATGTGTACTTTATATCACTTAGGCGAACGCGTCCTAAAGGGCCAGTCCGATGATGACGAGTCTGTATGAGTGTGGCAGATGGACGCCGATAACAGGTCAAAAGGAATGTGAAATGTAATATTAGATTAATGCATGTATTGTCGCCCATACATTCTTGACAATAAATAGTTCTATAGTAATTAGCCCAACTTCACATGCAATAAACATTAATAGTCCTGGCTATAAAGGAAAGAGAAGATTGTTTTATATTACAGTAGGTTTATAATGGCATATTTCTAATCTAACTTTTACACATATTAAAATTACATTATGGATATACCCTATTCAACTGGTACTCTATTACTTAACTATTATCTTATATACCGATACCACTATACATTACTCATTCGACATTTGTATGTTTGATAATATTTGAATATTTAAACAAAAGGCTAAAAAGGAAATTTGTGCCGATAAATAGTAATTTTACTAGGAACAATAATACAATTCTCGTTACAAATGGAAAGGGAACATAATTATTGACTACGTTCAATTGGCAAAGATAACGAGTTACACGACAATTATTTCATGATAACTTGTGCCTATATATAAACCCACCATAATATACAAGCACAGGTATTGTGGACATAGTGAAAAGAAAAATAAAATAATGTATGAAAATGAAGCGGACAGTCGGGATGATTGTATTTTTATATATACAAGTAAGTAATGATTTTTTTTGAAAATAAACATAATTTATATCAAAAATACTGATAATAATAAGTTTATTAATACATTTTTGAAACAACAAAAATAGGACGTATTTATGTTTGTCGGAATATACCTACATATAATTACACCATATTTTATGAATTGCCATTAATTCTTATAATTTGCTAGTAGTTATTGATAAGCATAAAAATGCTCTATACGGGGTGTTTCACAACTTCGGTTAAAAACTTTAAGGACATTGATCAAAATGAATAAAAAAAGCTTGATCAACATATGTGCGACCTTCAAATGTTTCCGAGTATATGTCAATGAAATATGAGTTTTTACAGGGTTACGACTTAAATTAAATAAATTGTTTACGTTTGAAAGGTAAACATAGATGTGCTTTTGTTTTTCATCTGTGCTTGAAGTGTCTGTTCATTTAAGTGCCAGATAAAAGAAAAAAAAGAAATATTGATACCATATTTTTATTCTATTTTGCAATGAAATTAACTGATATTTTATCCAGAGCTGGAAAAACCGAGTCTAAATAAAATGTTGTGGCGATCATGATCAATATTTAATTTTCAAATAACTTCTTAACTATCAGAATGAACTCATTCATAGCACTGAATTTATTTGGAAATTATAATTATATTTTAAAAATATAATTAAAAATTATACTCAAAAATCCGATGTGGCCAATACAATACCTCCCGTTTAATTTAATTTTTATTCATGTAAATACTTAAAATTAAATATGAATACTAAGTTCGATCCCAACCGACGCTAAATATTTCGAATTTTATATGACATAAAAATGACCCCTGTGTTGCATTCTCTACGCCTAGTAAACGTTCGCACGGTACAAATATGTCATCATCGTTACCGAAATCTGTGTACAAAGCAGATTGGCACACCCATCAATGGGTAATATGCCGTGACAATTATTTATTTTATTCCTTCATATTTACTATTTACTATTTTCTTTTTAAAACGTTATTATTATTTGAAATGCTTAATTTGTTGACAGTGACATATATCTGTCAGTTACATGCATTTAAGATCTAAATTGTAGATAGTTTTATAAATTTATCCATAAAATATATAGAAAAAATATTAATGCAAAACTGTAGAAAATTTAATAATCTTTAAATTTTATATAACATAAATCTCGAAAAAATAACATTTAAATATAATAATTTCTGTTATTTATTTCAGGTACTATGCGATATAAACAATAATTCAGTCCTTCCCTCACACTTAGACAAGAAACTGCATACTCCATTGGACCAAATTAAAATCGAACCCAATAGGAAACTAAATGAAATAAGCACATATTTCTCATTTATTTCATCCAAAGCTGACTCCCGTTTAAAAAGTTATCTGGAGGCCGCGAAGAATAGTATTTTCAAAGATAACAAACAAATTATGGAAGAATTAAACTTATCTAGCATTCAAGCGCGTCATTGCATTGAAAACAACAATAAACTGCTCCACGACATCATGTTGAAATCAATAACTGAGCTTGAGCTTTGTAAAGCATTCAGCGCTAATAAACTACAAGATTTTAAAGCTCTATTAAATGGAGTTTACGCCAAACAAGACAAACATCACAGAGACTTAGAAGATTTCAAGTTTCTTTGCAATTCTTCAGAACAATTGTCTAGTTGTATTAATTATGAATTGTTCCTTGTCTATGCTAACGAGATGAGGAAAATAAATCATGAAACCAAAAGACTGTTGGAGTTGTATAATGTGACATTTAATAGTGTTGAAAAGAGTTTGGGAAAGTGTTGCGAAGTTTTGAAAAAGACAATAGCTAAAGAAATGGATAATACTGTACTGCAGTTTGTTAATTGTTGTTATCACATTGCAGAAGATAAGGGAAATTCTATATTTTAAAGTATTCATATGAATAATTATTTCTATTAATATTTTCCTACGGTCTGCTGCCGCAAGTCTACATTTATTATGTGATCCGTTTCTGGTTGTAGTTTTTACAGCCTGAGATAGATTCGATCAGAGGCAACCCTTAAAGAATAAAAATATTTCGGTTTTGGTTTTCATTTGTATTGATAACTATGTTGCAGTTTAACTATTGAATCTGTATGTGGATTATATATTGTTGAGTTTAGTACAAACCTAACCTAACCTGAGTTCATTACAAAATCGATGTATTAAACACACCCTCCATCAAAAGTTCTTATATACTTACGCCGGCTAAAATACGAAGTATGAAGAAGCCATTTTGTTTGTTTTATGTCCATATTTTGCTATAAAGTTATAAAACAATTGCACGTATCGGAATATAGATTTATTGGGAAAGTGTAGGTAATCTTTTCTGTAGTTTAGCGTTTACCGTCAGTTTTAACTATATATCAAGTTCGTTCAACACTGACAAAAGGAAAGTTTAGAACTTGGTCGGACAAAGAAAGTTTCCAACAAGTTGAATGTGATACAAGAGCTACTTTTACAATTTAGATTAACTCAAATATCCTCAGGTCAAGAACGCAGGTGTAGTAAAGTTTCTTCTATTTAAATTGTCACTAATTTACTGACTAATTGTACCCAGAAAACTTTGTTATTGAAATAGGATACAATTAAAGTTCTATTTATATACAGGGTGCTGCAGAGCCAAATGAGCAGTTTGGGGGGGCAGATGTTCGGGCGGGGGCGGTAGTAGGCGCTGCACTAGGTCTCCATTTGTTCTGTCGGCATCTCCATTTTAGTACCCAACATGGTTTGGACCGGAGTACATCGTGCCTTTGCCGTGCGTGCGTTTTATGAAAACAACTGATCTGTGATTGCGACGAAAAGAGATTTTCGGCGACGGTTCAACATTCCGCGCAATAATGCTGTTCCTACTGCGAACACAATTCGGTCCTGGATTCGGCAATTGGAGGAAACTGGTAGCACACTAAGAATAGGTACACATGGCCGACGAAGATCCATCAGAACACCAGAAAATGTGGAGCTAGTCGAACAATCGCCGAGACGTTCTGCTCGAAGGCACGCTATTGCATTGGGGGTTTCAGACCACAGTTTGAGAAGGATTCTGCATGTAGATTTGAATTTCCATCCCTTCAAAATAATGATGGTTCAAGAATTGAACCCAGCAGACTACGCCAACCGCCAAAATCTGTGTGAGGAAATTCTTGCAGCCATCCCTCCTGAGGCAGCATTCTTCAGCAGCGACGAAGCGGGATTGTGAATAAACAAAATTTTCGCTACTGGGCTGAAAACAACCCCCAAATTGTTCACGAAAGACCGCTACATTCTCCTAAACTAACGGTGTGGTGTGCCTTATTACAATTTGGCGTTATATGCCCGTACTTTTTTGAAGAGGGAGGCGTGACCATGAATTCCGGGCGTTATGTTTCAATGTTGTAAAAAATTTTGCAGCCCCGATTGGAAGTGTTTGTTGAAGAAGAGGGATTAGGGGACTTTTGGTTCCAACAGGATGGGGCTACAACCCACACAGCCCGAAATTCTCTAAACGCTTTAAGAGAAATGTTTCCTGGACGTCTAGTGTCTTTGAGAGGTGGTGTGGGTGACCTGCGCGGTCGCCTGATTTAAGCAAATGCGACTTCTTTCTTTGGGGATATCTTAAGGAAAAAGTGTTTAAACGTCGCCCCCAAAACCTACTAGAGCTAAGAGAGCAGATTGTTGAAGAATTAACGCGATACTCCGCGAAATGTGTCAACGGGCTGTTCAAAACTTTAGAAATCGGCTCCAGCAATGTATTGCAGCTAACGGCCGCCATCTTAAAGACATTATTTTTAAAAATTAATGAGTATAAAATGGTAAGTCCGACTGATTTTAAAAATAAAAACATTTTTTTCTTATATACCATGGTTTCTTTTTTATAACTCTTCAAAACTGCTCAATTGGTTCTGCCGCACCCTGTATTTCTTTCCATTTTCGGGAACAAAAGTCACAAAAAACTTGAAATTTGAACATTTATACTATTGTGAAAAATAAGTATTACAGAAATATCATGCCCAATAGACTCCTTCCTAATATTGAAAAATATAAAGCTGAAGACTATTCATCATAAATGCAATTAGTTAATTGAAGGTTTTTAAGATTCGTTTTATTGTATACATTCTCCAGAGAGAGACAGACTAGAACGACGGAAGACGGCGGAAATCTAGAGCGAGTAAATCCCGCGAGAGCGTAGTGCACATCGCTTGAGCTCCAGAGTATTTCCAACGTAACGAAGAATGAAAGAATAGACTAAAACCCTGTACCACAGTCGGGAATGTAACCGCGAGGTTTCTATCGCACATAGCACGTAGTACCACTTCATACGAACGTACTGCAAAAAGCTAAGATCACTATATTGACAATAACTTTAAACATAATTGAAAATGTAGCTGAGATAACATAATAATTTTCTCTTTTTCGGAATATTTCGGATATAATTTCAGCATGCTTATTGATGCTAGAAGTAGTTTCGTTATTTGACAATAATTTCATAATGTCAATCCTCTGAACGAGAGGCATTTTGGATCGACGTGGTGTCAACGAAAAAATCATATTAAATGTAAGATTTCTACTCTTCTACAATATTCGAATTAACTTACTTCAACATCAACGAATATATTTCACGGAAAGATTTTATTACCACCGAACCCACACATTTTTATTAGCTTTGATGTTTCTTTGGTTTCCAAGCGAGAATTCATTAAAATCAAAAGAAAAAAGTTCTAAGCTGAAGTAATTATTTTCTCTTTATTCTAGGAGGGCTTTATCTTTGTAACTAAGACCGCTGAAGAGGATTTTTATGCTTTTATTAGACTAGGCGTGGATGACATAGTCTTAGCGCTGAAATATATTTTCAGAAATGTGGTTTATTTTTATATAGATATAAAATATGAATTGAATCCACAAGATGTTAACAGAGTATTCATATTCATAGTCAATTAGTGAGCAACAACCACTGAAATAATTTGCAAAACATTGTACAATATTATCACACCAAATAAAGCAATTAAACCAATCATAATTTTTTATTTCAACGGCACCACTATATCGTTGTGTCAAAGAGGACATTGCTTTAGACTTTAATAAGTGTAACGCTTACAACGTCACAGAAATCTATATCTTAATCTCGGTTTTTACTTCTCGCTAAGAGAGGTGTTGTATTCATGCTAAAAATCGCATATCCAGATTTTAATGATTAAACACGTTTTAAGTTCCCTACAATCCGATTTTAATATTTTTAAGATGCTGTCTGTGTGTGTGGGTGTGTGTGTATGTGTGTGTGTGTGTGTGTGTGTGTGTGTGTGTGGATGTATGTGTGTATATGTGGGTCGGTTGGAAGGACGATTTCCCAAAAACAATATTACTTAATATCTGTTAACTACGTATTTCTCAATCGGACATTACAAGGAAGAACTGAAAAGGTTTTGGTAATAATTGGACAACTGGAAGTAGCAGATTCTTAAAAAAAAAATCTTGTAATTATTATTTTTTGATCATTTTTGTTCTTGCTAGTAAAAGAAGAGTAAATTCTCTATCTGATACATATAAATATTTTATTATATCTATTATAGATTAGTATTTTCAAACATCCAGTTAATTTATTAATTTCATTAATCTGCTTCATACACAGATGTCGGTAATGATGGAATATTGGTACCGTGCGGGCGCTTACCAGGCGTCACCTCACGGGCACTCATTGCTGGCGTGGAGAGTGCCCCACAGGGGCAATTTTGTGCCATTAAAATGCGATGTAATTTTTGGCGTCGGTCGGGATCGAACCCAGGTCCCCTAGATTCGCGACCAGACACTCTGTATATCTTATGAAATTGATTTTTATGGTTGATGGTCCTTGCCAGACGTTAAACTGACAGGCTCTCGAAGTTGCTAGGTAGAGAGAACATGACAGATATCTCTTGTATATTATTTGACAACTGGAAATTATTTTCTTGTTTCTGTCAGTCTGCTATGAACTGTGGCCATCATAATCACTAACGAAGACAATGAACTGAGACATACAACCACAATATTCCTTAATTAACAAAATTTAATCCCTTCGATATCGAGTACTTTTTGGATGAAGGAAATTTGAAACAGGCAATCATGTGTCAGATATTAATTTAATCCTTTCCATTTCGACTATATTACTCGAACTATTGAATATGTTCTATATTCCGAACTATCCAATATCCCAATTGATTAATTGCATTTATCACTTTCCTGGTTATAATAGCACAAACAGCGACATAATCTAATTTAATAATAGTCCCTCTGTCTTACAATCTGCACACTCACAATCATCAGATCGCAGCTGGCTTATGCTGAAACGTTCAGGCCTGCTAGCTACGACCTTTGACCTTTACCGTTTGCTGGATATTGGCAGGGTGGCAGAACCTGAAGGAAAGATAAGACAAGCACCGCCTACTGAATCATAACGTCATCTGGGTGATTTATACTTAGCAAAGGTCATGTTATACATGGTTCCGTTTACAGGAAAGTCATGTTTTAGTAGTTAGAATCAAAAGATAATACTGAGAAATATTTGAAGAGAAATACGACAAAATCTACTGTTTTTACCTCTCGCTAAGAGAGGTACTGGAATCATGCTAAATATCGCATATCCAGATTTTAGTGAATCGATGATGTCTGTGTGTGTGTGTGTTGTGTGTGTGAGGTTGTTGGAGGTACGATTTCTCAAATTCTATAAGACTAAAGACCTGTGTAACTACGAATTCCTCAATCTAACAATAATTGGAAGAGTTGAATAGATTCTGGTAACAAAATTCTCTATCCGACACATTTAATTTTTTTATTATACCTTCTATAGATTAAAGATATAGATATATAATTTATAATATAATCTGTTGTAATAAATCTCACAGCCTGCTCATGGCCCAAACATCTCTAGGATAACTACTAGAGAAATTAAAATGTCTGTAATTGACCAATAAATGTCACTAATGTCTGTGTCAAAAATTCAGAGATCGTCCTGAAGGATTTTTTCTGGGATATTTAATATTTCTTATTGTATTATTAATGATATATTGAAAATTATAGATATATTACATGGACCCTTCAGAAATACCGCCAATCCCGTTAATGAATTGGAGAAACCTCGAACATTTAGAAGAAATGGACAAAAATTGTTCATAGAATGAATTTAAAATTATAGAAATAAACGTAAATAGAAAGATTAGGTTTAATTAGATTTTTTGTGTGTACAAGAAATGTTAAATACAAAACTTGTATATATTGTAATGGCTACAACAGATTTTTTTTTGAAATTACATATTTTGAATAAAAATAAATTACTATTTCACTCATAAATTTATAAACCAATCCAATTCAGGATTCTACCTAGTTACTAAGTTTTATTTCGACAAAACACCGTCACAAAAAAATTTCGCATTCCTTGAGCCAATAAGATGCTGTATTTTTACAATTGAGGTTTGATAAGCGAATTTTTTTTGGCGTTTGAGAGTACCTAAGAACATATCTGTCAAAGTGCAATCTTAAATTTAACACCTCGACAGAATAAAAGGAACCCCCTGTATAAGGTATGTGGAATGCAAAAATTAATATTTAACTCTGAGAAATTACAATAATTCTTGTAAAATCTTTCATTCCATTACAAATTATGTAATTCCTAATTTGCAAATTTTCACGATTCTACCTTCAATTCGAAAGTAAAACCAGCACAATTTATCTAATTCCAGCTTTCCTGAGCACCGCAATTCTGTTTAAAACCGCGTGAATTCCACAACCGGACGTGACTCCAGTAGGAAGCGTAACCTATCTGGTGCGCGTAGCGTGTGATACAGGCTCACGCTACGTTTCCAATTACTTCAGAGGCTTGACTCTGGAATACAAAGTGAAGTTTAAAATCTTTATTCTTGAATAGTGTTAGAATAAAGTGGAATTCAGGAAAGGTGTAAGATACATGAGAATAAAAAGCAGAGACTGAAATATAGATGGATATTGAAAACTAATTGATCACGGTAAAAGTTATTGGAAGGATGATGAAAAAGTAATAGCAAATAGCCAGTATTTCAGACTCATGGCTATCTAACCTTTCGGATCTTCTGGAGCACATCGCTCATGACAACGTAGAAATTAATGCTGCATATATTTCATTGCTACATGACTGGTTTTCAAAATGAGTTCTTCTTCTTCTGCTCGTAGCCCCAAGTGGAGCAAGAGGCGCCAAAAGGCGTTTCTTAGCTGGATACCAGGATGATGGTGTGATATAAGTTCTTTTTCTTGTTTACTTCTTCTTTTGTCGGGTTCCCAGCTTCTTTATTGACAAATATCTGTTACTATTTTTTTCCATTCCGATCTGTCTTTAATTTTTATTTTAACTTCATCCCATCTCATGGCTTGTTTTCTCAATTCTTCTTGTATACTTCGTTTCCATGTAGTTTTGAGCTTACCAACTTTTCTTCGTCCTTCAACTGCATAGTCGAGTGCTTGCTTTGTTTGATTCTTCTTTGGCTTCCGTAGAGTATGGCCGATCCATTGCCATTTCCGTTTTTACCTTCCGTCACCTCTAGGTAAGGACGGTATTGTCTTTGCTCAAAAAATTTGGTGGTGAGTTTTAGGGTCTTTACAATACGATTTTACTATTTTTCCGATGATGTCTGTGTGTGTGCGTGTGTATGTGTGTGTGTGTGTATTCGTCCTCCTTACTCAAGTTTTGGTCGACCATCCAAACGACCACCAGTTAGTGAAGGTTGTCATCGTTGGTAAAAGAAGTGCAAAACCACCAGCACAAGCTGCGCCAGTTTCACCCCCCCTTGTGTTACAGAATATTAACTTGTATACGACCCCCATCTCCTATTAGTTGGCCCAATAACTTTAATTTCATTTTATTTAGTTCTATTTTACAAAACTATTGTAATAAACATAATAAAAATAGCCGGAATAATGGGGATAAAAATAACCAATCATAAGCAATGAGACTCCAGATACAAGTTCGCCCCCTACTGGCCACCGCACATTTGCGTTTGATACTAAAAGAAAACAAGTGAACCCTCTTAAAACAACAAACCACTAAAATGTCAAATCAGCTTTTATTGTTCATGTAACAATAAATATTAATGCTAACTAAATTTTCTATTTTGTTTTTATAAATACGTAATATTGTTTCATTATTCCCAAAAGTAAACTAATTTCAATTCAATTTCACAAAAAGCATACAAACTCTGTACAAAATAGAAATACCTACTTCAGAATTCACACTAGGAAATTCTTTCTCTGCAAGACTGCAGAATAATACCTCAGGGTATAGTAAAGAAAACAATATTTTCACTTTGTTTTTCTTTTCCTTATGTAAAATTCTGACTATAAAAATCTGAATGTAAACATACATTGAATAAAGGTAAACAAATTTTGAATCTCAGACACCAGGAACATTAACATACAAAATAAAAGAATTTAAATTCAAACCACGAAAAAGCGTGCGGAGACGCAACTTTAAACACGCCGTGCTTTAAAGTTGCTAACAAAAACATACTCAACTTTCTTATACAGGGTGATTTTCGAACAATTGAGACTTAGCCTACTCATACAAAACTCATACTGCTACACCTGCATATTTCTTTGAATAATTTAATAAGTAGAAATTAGTATGACATAAAATTACGTATGTACCTCAGACGAAAAATGTCTTTAAGGTAGATACATAAAATACTAATATAAATGTACTCGTACTTGCAAGAGGAACTGCGCGTACCTAGTTCATTTTCTACTTATTTTTAACAAGTGCAATTAACATTAAAACAATTTTATTACTTCTGACATTTACACAAATTACTAATTTTAAAACTTTCAAACACGTACAAACTTACAGTAAAAATTGTAATTACTGAACAGACTATAAAAAAATAATGACTAACACATAAAACTGATTCTTACAACCAATAACTCAATAGACAATAATATTTATATGAGCGATAAATGACAAAATTGCAGGAGTTAAACCAAAGCTGAATTCAAATGATCCGTTACAACAGCTAATTTTACGGCCGTAGCGGTCGTCATAACAACTACTTTGTTCATATGTTCCGGAATATATATCGATGTGCACAGTTCCAAATATGAAACACGAAATATTACCAAAAGATATATTTTGACCTTATATCTATCTAATTATAAAGTTAAAAATAATATATCTGTATTTAAAAAAAAAAAAATTCAAAAGTGTTGATTTTGGTCCGGATAAACATATTTTCTTTATAATTGTTATTTAACTTGAATATAGAATAGAGATTTGATATAAATACTGTAATATACGCAATCATCTCTTCTCTTTACAGTCAAGACAATTAATGTTTATTGCTTGTGAAGTTGGGCTAATTACTATAGAACTATTTATTGTCACGAATATATGGGCGGCAATACATGCATTAATCTAATATTACATTTCACATTTCTTTTGACCTGTTATCGGCGTCCATCTTCCATGCCCATACAGACTCGTCATCGTCGGACTGACCCTTTAGGACGCGTTTGCCTAATTGATATAAAGTACACATTGTCATCCTAATGACAACAATTGTTAAAGGCGTGCATTATCATTTAATTAATTTAAAGTCCGTCCCAGACCTATGAGAGCTTAGCATACGCTCGCACGCAGGTTTTCAGACATTTCATGGAACTCAGCTTCTCATTTGGTGTTTCTCATACCTGATGTTTCACTACTAACCGTACCACAGCCACCAATACATGTCCCAGACATGTTGGGTTCCATACCCATTGTGAGAGCTTAGCTTACGGCCATAATTTGGTCCCAGACCACTTAGGAACCTTAGCCTCTCACTTGATGTTTCTCTACCAGGTAAGCTAGCCATCTTTAGAGTATACGACTCTATGGCCCAGGGTTGTCCCAGACAACCCTTCGGATAATAGAGGAATACTACATATGTTTGTGGCCACAAACCAATAATATAAATGTATATCTCACATATACCATGCGTATCAAATACACAAATAGTGTACAACATAACAATCAAGCATCTGGTGGTGGCGATCCACACCTGAACGCCATACCTGTACTGTAAATAGAATAACCGTGAGATTTACCACTCACTTTTAATTACAGCAAACTGCTTGTCATTTCTTATGGACACTATTACACACATCTGCATCGGACTGTAGTCAAAACAAAAGTAAACAACTAAACTATCCATTCAAAGGTCGGGGGTATCATTGCTTTTAGAAATGTCAAATGCTTTTGCCTGCACTTCTAGCCCAGTGGCGTACCACCGAAAAGTGAATCTTACATTATTATCATTCAAAATTCTTCTGTCAAACTCAGAGGACTTAAAACCTAAAATGGTACGAAGAGTATAATCACTATAATGTTCTATAGTAGGTATACGGAAGTGAAATATTTAATCTCTAAAGTATGGCGTCATGGATAAAGTTATAACGTACAAAATCTATAGTTTAAACCTTTAAACCTCCTATTCTTACTTGTAATGAAATTTAGAATATGGCTGACGTTTCCATAACCTAGTTTCAAAATGATATCACTAAACAATTTTTAAAATATAGCTATCTGATCCAATCATATATGAAGTTATCCTATAAAACCCTTAAACCTCAGTTTCATATCAAGTTCTGTATTTTTGTATGTTGAAAGTTACAGTGAAGTTTACAGAGTAAACTTAGTTTAAAGTTCATGAGACACGAGAGCCCTATAAGCCCTTTGTGTGCCCGTCCAATTTCCGGCGCGGTCCGTGGGTGAGTCCGATCCTGTTTATAATCGCAGCAGCAAATCTCCGGAGTGGTCAATGTATTAGATCGGCTTCCTAGTGGCGCACGGCGTCACTGGGCGTCTCTGAGCGTCTCTTGCAAAGCGTCGGATATCAACGGATCGTGGCAGATTCTGTAAGAGACCAGATGCTGGACTATTCCCAAGATGACTGGTATTTCTCTTACGAATCTTTTGAAGAAAAGATTTTCAGACAGTTTTATTATTTTTTTATTTCAGCGGGCGTTGCGTTTGTGTCGACGGCCAAGTGCCAGACATATTTTAATTAAACTGCAAATGAATTGAAGAACGAATCTGTAAACTATCATTTTCTTAAAAATGTCTGTCACAATCACTTTAGTATCAATGCTAGGCCAGAGTTTTTTTGTAAAATGGTTAGGTCATTTATGTAACCTGGAGCATAGAATTGTT
Organism: Harpalus rufipes; assembly: GCA_951394225.1. NCBI lineage: Eukaryota > Metazoa > Arthropoda > Insecta > Coleoptera > Carabidae > Harpalus > Harpalus rufipes. The sequence continues at coordinate 48,114,138 of OX596283.1, read as the reverse complement.
TCAAAAGAAGCCTTTTACATTTTTTATGTATTATTAACTATATCCTCACTATAACCGTTATTCCGAGTTATACTATGAATTATTTGACCCGAGAGTAAAACACTAATTTTATTAATACAATAACTATTAAGGTCAAAGGTAACGGAATCGCTGCCACCACTATCCGTATTTTAAAAGTCTTCGGATAGAAGGACACCGGCAAAACGGGTTAAACAAATCAATCAATCAAAAAAAATCCTCGATAGTAGTGGTCGGTATCCCTGCCTGTTATGTGGAAGACCGGGGTTCGATTCTCCGTCGGGGAGATTAACAAGACCACTTCTCCTGGAATCCTATAAAATTAAGAAAGCCATTTCCAATAACATCCCTTTAATGAACGAACAGTTAGACTTGGAACATTCCCCATTTTTTGAAACCTTAATCCCCAAATTTCCACCGCTAAACTAGATATAATAGGACCCGCTGTAACGTATTCTTGTAGTTCTTCAACCGAGTGTTTTTCTTATTCATTTTGAAAAATATTTCGCTAGTACCAGCAGGTTCCTCTATTGATTTTATTAGTTATGCAAAGTTGGTTGCACTGGCTTCATTTAGTAATTACATTAATTTCAGCAGGAATTATCAGTGGAGAGGAGTTATGCACAGCAGAAGTGAAATATCACATACCAGTTTCCTAACATTGTTAGCGAAACTGTTTGCTTATATGTATATGACTCATCGACTATTAAGTGGGATAGAGGGTTTCAAATTTACATACTCCGCCGGTAAATCAGAAACGATGGTAACGGCGCTAGACTTGCAAATTAAATGACACGAAAATTTGCAACCTATTAATCGGGACGTTACTCGATATAAGCGACCAAAACCAAATATGCATGTGTAGAATTAAATTGTTCGCATAAATATTCATAAGAAATGAGTTAAAAAGTTAAATTAAAGACCATGGGTGTCGCACCCATAATAGATAGGTATTTATTATAGGTGTCTCTAAACCTGTGCTAGAATTTTTTAAGGTATATAGTGCTGACCAAAATGACTTTACTAATTTCTTCAGCATAATATATACGTATACGAGCCCAACCCCAAATGTATCCGTACCCTCTGAAATAAATATATTAACAGCAATAAAAAATAAATTTTTAGGTTGCAATAGTTTGGGCATGTTATTTTATGTATTAATAAAGTGTGCAGGAGAACCCGAGGCAGTCAATTCCTCGCGTGCACAAGAACTTGGCCTTTCGCAGACTTCAACTTGGCGAATTTTGCGTCGGGACTTGAACCTACACCCGTACAAGCTCCAATTGACCCAGGAGCTCAAAGTTAATGACAACAAACAACGCCGTTTGTTCGCTAACTGGGCTTCAGAGCGTTTGGAAGACCCCAATTTTGGCCGACAAATCACCTTTAGGACGAGGCGTATTTTTGGATGAATGGTTATGTTAACCAACCCACACAAGCTTCATCAGGTGGTATCCACAAAAAGTTACTGTTTGGTGCGGATTTTGGGCCGGCGGCGTCTTTGGTCCGTACGTTGGTGAGGCCATCGCCGTCAACGGCGAGCGCTACAGAACGATGATAACCGATTTATTTTGGCCCAAATTGAACGATATGGAGGTAGACGACATGTGGTTCCAGCAGGAGGGCGCTACGTGCCACACAGCGGACGCCACGATGGACATTCTGCATGAACGATTTAAGAGTATGGTTATCTCTCATAGAGGTGACGTGAATTGACCACCAACATCGCAATTTGACCCCGCTAGACTTTTTCTTGTGGGGTTTCCTGAAGTCGCAAGTCTATGCCAATAAGCTGCAATCGACCGATGCCCTTAAAGTCAACATAACCAATACCATCGCTCAAATTCAGCCGGATCTATGCGGCCATTGAAAATTGGACCACTCGGATCCGTGCCACCGTGAAATAAAAAAAGAATTTCGTTATTACCTCACACAGCTTATTTTATTCCATTTCAACACCACAAAAATGGTGTCCCAATGGGGCAATTTTTGTTTTATTTAACCAATTTCGTATCTGTTATAATTTTTGAGATTCCCTTGCAGAGTACATTTTTTGGGACATTCTGTAGGATATAAATAAATAAACGAATAAACAATAAACCGATTACTTCTTGTTCTACAGCTAAAAGTGCTGCTAATGCTGCCATACATTATAAGTTGCCCTTCTGTTTAGGCATGCCAATTTATTTATTATCTTTTAAAATCTTATGAGCAACGTAAATATTAAAAGTAATAAACTTCAGTTTTATATTCCCATTTATGATGTTTCAAAAATAGATTTTACAGTTAATATAATAAGATTATTTTTTAAAGTAAGTTGAAAATAAGTAATGAACGAAATTATAACCATGCATATGATGTTTATAATTTTATAGTCCAAAGCACGAAGTTTATAAAGTTTTACGTTATCATAAAGAATATTTTAAAAATAGAATTAGTATCATTGAAAATTTCAGCTGACCACAGTATTGACGTAAATATTAGGTCAACGTCGAGCTCGTATATTACAGGGCTTATTGGTAGATGAAAGAACTCTCTCACACAGGATATTAATATCTCTTTTGTGTCACTGATATAGATTAGACACGACATTTTGTTTGAATCGAATTTTTTTCTGAAATAATTGGGTTAGCTAAGTTCGTTATTTGCATATCAGCTGTGTGACGTTCAAGATTTTTTTTAATACCATAAAACGGTACTGTAATTTTCTTTAAAAACACTTTATTTTTAACTGTAGGCGTCCGGTATAAACCTTAAAGGCCGCCGGCCGTTATAGACACCTTTTCACTTTTGTTTTCAGTTCAGGCGTTGTTTATAAACCTTAAGCTATAATTACAATAATACAACATTTTTAGTTTTAGTTTTCAGAGAAATTAGAAGAAGAGATGAAAGAAATTAAGAATATTTTTATGAAGAATGGTTTTTCCAAATCTTCTATCGAAAAATGCCTGAAGCCGGAAAGACCTACGAACAACGCTAATGAAAGGGACGTATTGTTTGCTTCGCTTCCTTATGCCAAAAATGGCACGGACAAGAGTGGTAGACAAAGTAAAAGACGTCATCCCGCTTCAGTCATCAAGGATATATCAGATTCTATGTGTCTGCGGGAAAGTTTACATTGGCCAGACTGGTAGAACTATTTCAACAAGCTTGAATGAACACCGTCGTGCGATCAGATTGAAGCAGCCAGAAAAATCTTCAGTTCCAGAGCATGCCCTGGAAGAATTCCACCGTATAAAATTCGAAGAAACAAAAATACTAGCGAGACCAACACACCTAAACAACAGGTTAATTAGAGAAGCCATTAAGATTTTCAAAACCAAGAATAATAATGACGGTTTAGATCTTAGTCGAGCATGGCTTCCTATGTTAAATATTTGTAATTTGTCACCATGGTTACTTGTTTCTAATGTTTTTGTTATTATTTATTTATATATTTGTTGATTTGTTGTTTATACCCTGAAGAAGGCAGTAGTTCATAATGCCGAAACGTCGATTTTTTTATAAAAATAAAATAACTAAAACTTAAAAGTTTGTATTATTTTAATTGAATTATGAGTCCTGAAAGATTTTTTAATAATATATAATTTTATGTAAAGAATATTTTGCCATAATAAATTTGTAAATGAAAAGCGAAATTTGCAGTGTGCCGGAACAGGTCCCAGGTTAATTTTTGTAATTTATTACTACAATAAAAATGTACATTAAACATATCGTTAAATTCGTAATTTTACTTAAACATATAAAAATATATACTATATATTATATAGTGTCCCATTTGAAATATGAAAGTTAATGTCTATTCCGGTATATATATAATATATATATATATATATATATATATATATATATATATATATATATATATATATATATATATATTATTTGGACTGGTCCGTTTTTCAGTGTCACCTGTATATGCGTGTAGAAATTAGTATCCTTCAAAAGAGACAAAAAATAATGGTTATAAATCATCCCTCCCCTTTCACGATCCCATTATTGTACATCATTTGTTTACCATGTTCATGCAGCAAACTTCATTACCAGGGTGAAGAAATCACGTACGTGCTTAAAGCACAACGTCCGGGTTTAGGACGTATGTCGCTCGTTAATTAACTGTGCTATATTCCCGTCAGTGGCGTTCGTGACACAGGGGCGCTACGTGTCCAGACGCCCTGGCCAGGATATTAAATGTACCTTCCTAGGATGGTAGCTCACCGTGACGAACATAAATACTGTTTCAGAGAGGCGCATTGTTCTCGAGCAGTGTTTCTGTTTCGTCGCCTATGAATTATGTCCCACGGGAGCACTGTATTGTTATAAAATGAAGTAACATTAATTATAGTATTTAAAATCTCAGAGAAATTTATGAGGTTTGATGAAATGTGTAGTGGTATTACGGATATTTAAAAGTTTTTAATAAAAGAAAAATTGTAATAATTATGCAGTCAAAGTTTTAAGTAGGTTGAGCAAACATTTAATTATTGGAACAAAAGAAAATGATTTGTCATTTTCGTATGTCATTGTTATCCATTAAACAAATCAAGAATTGACTCATCTATCAACAGTCAAAGAAGGTAAAAACTTTATAAAAATAAGACAAATCCTCTAAAGATGCCTAACATAACTCGAAAAAGAATCAGACGTTCTATGATCTTTGTTCGCATCTTTGTTTCTGTCTTCAACTTTACCATTTTAACATATGGCAAAAGTGTTGTCAGAAGTGGGATTCGAACCCACGCCCACAGAAGTGGACTGCGACCTGAACGCAGCGCCTTAGACCGCTCGGCCATCCTGACTACATATCTCATTAAAACTAGATCACATATGCTAATAATAGTTTTCAATGTGTCTTGCTATAATATAATTTCATTATGCACATATAAAACATTTTTAATAAATATATAATTAAGATTTAAAAAAATATTTGTTAATATTTTCATTTAACATATTAAATACACAAAAAAACGCATATGTCAATGTATAAGATATTTGAAAATCCCGCAAGAAATCAGCCTCTGGCAATATACTCAACAGCCTCGGTGGCGCAGTAGGCAGCGCGTAAGTCTCATAATCTTAAGGTCGTGAGTTCGATCCTCACCCGGGGCATTTCTTTTATTTTTTCTTTAATTTTTTTTTTATTAAATAATAAATGATACAATGGGTCTTTTACAAGACTTAATTCAATATTTGGACAATTTATCTTTTCAATTTTTTAACAGTATAAAACAATCTCCACGACGGGGAATCGAACCCCGGTCTCCCGCGTGACAGGCGGGGATACTGACCACTATACTATCGAGGACTTGTAAGTGTGTATTTACGATTTTAATTTCTGGTGCAAATTGTAATTATAAAATGAAGGAAGTAAAATGTTGAAGAACAAGTTGACGTAAATAGGCAGTGAGGTAGGTAGACAGTGATTTTTAGGAAGACAGTGGTTTTAGGTGGACAGTGCTTTTAGGTAGACAGAGAAATGGTAGACCGTGGTTTGATTACCATAGGAACAATGTTACTATAATTGCTATGGTTACATATAATTTCATTTCCATGACAATATCTATTCTTACTTCCGGGCACATTCCATTTCCTTAGCAACCGTGTCAGTTTAACATTTGTCTCATTTGACACTTAACAAATTGTCGGCATGATGTTGAAACACAATTTTTTTAATATTTGACATATTATTTTATTTGATAATTTTATTTACCACGTATTTTAATGTTTGTTAGTAACCTTTGATATCCATTCAATAAGACATTGTTTTACTCCTCAACATTTTATTTCAGGTTCATTCGACTGATTCTGTTTCTCATGTATTACTGTAAGTGTGATAATGTCCATGTTATTTTGTATGTATTACATTTTTGTTGTACAATTGTTGTAGACCCTGAAGAAGGTGCAAGGGTGCATCGAAACGTTGGTATAGTAAGAATAAATGCTGTTTGACTGAACTTTCGAGTAATTGTTAACACTTAAAAATTAAAATTTCACGTACCTATGTAAACATTGGCTTCAGTCCTGCAACAGAAACAAAATGGTTATTAATATATCTGTTTGATTATAGATGGTCCATAATATATTTAATAGTACATTAAAACACAAGTATCATAAGGCAATCTGTTAACGTACGAGTCCAAGTTTGGAAAACGAGCCGCTAGGCGAGTTTTACAAAGGACGAGTGCGTCAACAGGCCTTATGATACGTGTTTTTTATACTATTTTTTCTATTGAGGTAATTTTACGATTAAATTTATTTAAATTGCGACGTCAAATTATGACTAGGTATATTTTTGTTAGTTATGTTTATGTTGGTAACGCTTCTCGCTACAATTGAAATATCATATTTTGTCAACTATTGATTAATTAGTGTATTGCAAGGTGTATTGTATTTATGATTCAAGGTCTGATTCTGGTTGTGAAATTAATATTATATTTCTTTCTAGTCCTATCACCTAAAGAAAGTATAAAAATCCATAATTAAAAGTAATATGTTGAAATATTATCAACAACTTACCATTTTGAGGTTACTGTCATCTGTCAGTTATGAAAGCATGACTACCAACTCTAGAACATGAAAGGCGCCAAAAATAGTACGCTTATAGATCTTCTAAACGTCGTGTTTGCAGTACAAAACAGTGCGTTTATAGAAACATAAGAACACCGAAATAGAAAAAAAATATTTAGTTATGATTTGATAAAAATTCCAAAAATGTTTCCGCCCGGGATCGAACCGGGGGCCTTCCGCGTGTTAGGCGGATGTGATAACCACTACACCACGGAAACAATAATTATTTATTTTGCACATTTTTATAGAACATAATTCAATAATTTTTAAATCTACCTATAAATTAAAATTTAATTTTCATGTAAATGATGTACTATTTTATCGTACATACTTTTTTATTTTACTTGTTCTAGATTTCAAAATTAAAAATATTTAAAACATAATTTGCACGTGCGCTTAGTAAGGAGCTATAAATCATGTAAAATCTTTCACATACGCGTATATCAAAGAGATAATGAGGTTGAGCTCTCGATTGTGCTATTTTTATCAATATATCTATCTAGGTATCTATTAAGATATGATATGTAGGACGAATTTGTAAATTTGATGTATTAGTCTATTAGCGAATAAGACGTAATCCTATTTTCAAGTTATTTTGCGATCAATCTTCCTCAAGAAGAAGAGAAATGGGAATCAGGACCAATTTGAGGTAGGTCGGAACGACATACCCTCAACTGGTTTCGCGCTTCTAATAACACCCTGGTTTATAAAAAAAAAAACATATTGATTTAGTAGTATCTCTCAATTTGCACAAAAAGAGTAAATTGACTATAAAATAGCATTAAATACGAAATAGTATATTATACGAGTTTAAAATGGTAGCTATCACAATTTATGCGAGTGTATTAATAGTCATTATACATAAGTGGCGTACACTATTTTTACAACGATGTGTGTGTATGTGTGTGGGGACGGTGGAAGGATGATTTCTCTAAAACTATAATACTTATTATCTGTTTAACTACGTTTTTCTCAATGGGACATTACTGGGAAAAGGTTTTGGTAATAATTGGACAATCGGAAGTAGCAGATTCTTAAAAAATGCTCCTAAATATTATTTTTTTAAATCTTTTATTATTGCTAGAGTAAATTCTCTATCTGATACATAATACCAATATCTTTTCAGCTCTTCCCAGTAATGTCCCTGCGCACATACATACACACTCATACACACACATACATCCATACACACACACAGACATCATCGTAAAAATATTCAAATCGGATTGCAGGGACCTTAAAACGTGCTTAATCATTAAAAACTGTATATGCGATTTTTATCATGAATCCAGTACCTCTCTTAGCGAGGTAAAAAGCAAAAGTTTTATCTTACTATTTGTAAATAAAGTGTGCAATCTACAATACAAGAGAAGTAAAAGAAGAAAGTAATTTGAGACTCCAAAAGCACTTACAATGCCATAATAATAAAATTTTACGCACGCTATAATGTAAAATATATAATACTAAATAAAGGAAAGTGATTTTAAATAAAAACTCCAAAGGTATTATTCACACTGTTCAATTCGATAACAAAGTTACTGACCAATTTTGGTAATTTACCAAGGTACCGGTGTGACTACAAAGAAATTATAAAATGTTCATAGTTCTTCAGTAGTGTCTTATACTGGAGGACAAGGAAGTTAGACTCGCCGGGATCGTAATGAAACAACTAGGATTCTAGGTTTTTACCTTCCGTCACCTATAGGTAAGGAAGGTATTGTCTTTGGTCAAAAAATTCAATGATGAGTTTTTACTGAATAAGTATGTTTTATGGTCCCTATAATACGATTTTACCATTTTTACGATGATGTCTGTATGTATGTATGTGTGTGTGTGTCTGTGTGTGTGTGTGACAAAAGTTTCGGTTCCAATAACTGCAATACCACGATTCCAAAAATTATATTTTTTTATTCAAGTTTACATCCAGAAGAACAAGTGATTAGATTTTGGTTATAATTGGTGAACCGGAAGTAGCCTCATTTGAAGATTTAACGGTTAAATTTGATTTATTAGTATTTAACGTTATTATAACTTAAAGAATATATTATTCTCTATACGATTTGATTACATTTTATACTTCATATTCAATAGATACATAGTTAAAGAATTTTAAAGAAATTAAATTTTATAATTCAGCCAGCTATATTCATATAATTCAAATTGACAGATGTCAGTATGAATAAAAATAAATTAATGTGGCAGAGATGAGGATGTTGAAGTAGATGTAGGGGAACACGCGGAAAGATACGGTAAGAAAATAACTCTAGTGTTACAAGTTTCTAGAAAGATACAAGAAAGACGATTACATTGGTTTGAATATATCATGAGGAAAAATGAAGAATTATATTGAAACAAGATTGAATAGTTTAATAATAGGAGGTTGAAAAAACAGAGGAAGACCAAAATAAGATGGACGGACTGTATTGTAGAAGACTTGAGAGAAAAGGACCTGAATGAGAACGACACGCAAAAATTGATAATAGGTTCGACGGTAGGTAATGCATTTGTCAACGAGCTGGTCAGATTTTTTCATAAATGGTAACATATAAAACATGTATTTCGCAGTCGGTAGGATTCGAACCTACGCTCCCAGAGGGAATCTGATTTCTAGTCAGACGCCTTAACCGCTCGGCCACGACTGCTTTTTATGGAGGACAATATACATTAATTATATTTCGAATTTTTTAAATTATTTATAGTTCTAAGGTCGCGAAAAGAAATTGTATTTTATTTAAATCTCTACTACTGTTATTGTTTATATTTACGAAAGATAATCCGGTTTACGTTTACGTGTAACCTCGGCCTTCAAAAAACTTCCGCCCCAAATATTCTGACTATGTTTTTGTCTAATGATGACCAGAGTCCGTAAACTTGCATCAGAAATGTGTCCGTTTATGTGCGCAAAAGTAGGTCAGATAGACACGACATGAATATTTTTCTAAAACTAAATTTATAGTAATACAACTTAAAAGGATATTAATAGATGTATTAAATTTTTACAATATATTAAATAGTTGTAAACAAAATTGATTGTCATTGATATCTGAGTTTCAATGATTTATCGATATTAATTACATACATTTACTTTGCTCCTGTTACACATTTATTAAATTTATAAACAGTTTACACGTGTGGATTTTTTTCACTTTCATTGTTATTGTTGAAAATAATACCAGTGTAAACAATAAACAATAATAGGATATATACATATATACATACGTATTTTATATGGTAATACCTCTCACTATGAGGTGTGTATTATTTTACATAAAACCGCATTATAATATTTTTGTAACTACAAATAATAGAGTTTATCGGATTATGAAAAACATGTGAAAAAGACTACGAGTGCTTTCAAAAATGGAAAAGCGCGAAGAATATCGATAGCGTGAATGAAAAAATGCTTCTGGTATATTTCTCTGAGAAGTCAAAGAAAGTCAAGGCATCAATATTATGGTTCTATTACTCGATGCTTAAGTGTACAGCAAAATACAAGTTGTGGATCTGTTCCTAGAATATATGTTTCTAGTAACATTAATTGTAAAATTCAAGTTATATTTAATATGAATCGCCAGAATTTGTAATATATTTTTATTTAAATAAAAATTAAAGTCCTGTATCTACCCTTGCTGTTAAAATATTACTTTATCTACCGTTGCGGTCAAAATGTCACTCAGTCAATTATTTTGAGTTGAACAAAGCACACTTTAAAATCTGGTATAGAAAAAAAATATGAGGTAGTGGTGGTGATGGTATTGTTAGCATTAATAGTATTTAGGAGATGATTATAACTATTATTTCAAGTTTTTTTTCTCTAAAATAAACCATAAACAATTGACAGAGTTAAAACACTGCTAGTCATCTCCTAAGTTATCTGCTAATCACCATTCATGCTACCACCCATGGTGATTGAATATTACTTAAAATATTTTTGAGTTGTGGGAGTTTTTTTGTTAGTGGTATGGTGTTCTACACAATTTTATACGACTGACTGAAATACATTGTATAACATGCTAACTGCACAAAACTCTCCAACGAGATCTCTGAACAAAACGAAATTTTAAAATAAAGAATAAATTCAACATAGATCTTATGTAATCAACCCTCAAAAGATCCCTATAGGTTCATCGACCCCTTTCAAGTTTACCCCAGTCAGCTCCATTGTGAAAACCTTACCGAAAGGATTTATAAAAAAAAATGTTGATGATTAACTACAACAATTTTGTTTTTTTCTGAGGTGCAATGTCGAAATACTATTGTTTGAAGTACGAAATTTCTATAAATTCTGATACATACTCGTATAATGATATAAGTAATATTACAGGTAATATGTACTTTATCTTATGAATTAATTTAAATTTCAAATTATAGACATGAACTAGACATTGTATAAACATTACACATTTACAAACGTAATAAGCTAGTTAATTCCATTCATTCATAAGTTTCCAAAGTAAAACATATAAATTATTCATTTTATTATTATTATTAATACGGGTACAATTAATTTACAATACAAAATACTATAATAATGCATCAATAATTAATTGTTTACAGCTTCTTGCCGTATTCCCGTGTTCCTTCGCCAAACCTCCCTGTCCATGGCAAATTCTTGCAAATCACGGTTCTCCATGGTTTTTCTATTCTATCACTGTTTTGTTGCCTTCATTTTATTTATTATTTCCTCGTTTGTTTTCCTCTCCAGTCTTGATGTTCTCGAGCTCCTTCGTAGATAGTCCATCTCTACTGCCAATACTCTTCTACTTAGATCTATATTTAATGTCCAAAGTCTGATCCATAGCATAAAACTGATTCCACTAATGCTTTGCCTACTCTTTTCTTATTTTTGTTTGAGATGTTCTTATCTCACCAGAATGAGTTCAATCCTTTTAAGACTTTTTTGTTTTGGATAATTCCGTTTTTAATTTCCGGTTAGGCCATTTTTATTTTTCATCATGTGGCTTTTGAAAATATGTATATATTTTTATTTTTTATCTCTTCATTATAGAACAAGACTTTTGAGACGGGTAGTAATATAATTACGTTCAGAAATAAGACTTATTTATGCCTCAGGTTGTATTTATTATTCTATTGTAGCTGTTTCACAATCATTTTTCTTATTTGTCCTTATAATAAAATAATAATATTAATAGTTGACAAACAAATATACGACCATCAGGATCTTAGTGATAACTCATGAATTATTTACATTTACATTTTTCTTCATACTTAACTGAACATATAGGTTAATACCATTGTTCTCTGCAGCTTATAGCACTCCATAAATCTATGTACATATATACACACTTACATACACCAATTTAAATGTCAATGTTATAAAAATATAGTACGATATAAGGGTGATGTAAGAGCAATGCGAATTTGCGAATCGTTGGGGAAGGTCAATAACTGGTCCAGCGGAGGTTGGCAAGGTATATAAGCTCAGGCGGCCAGCTAGAAGACAAGCACATTTGCAACAGCAAACAAGCAACTACAAACCTCATCCAAAATGAAAATGATCGTGGTAAGTACTACAGAGCAAAGCAATGGTTAATTAATTTTGTATTGTGTATTTGTAAACATATTGTATTTTGTGTGTTAAGACTATCTTCGCCTGCCTTTTGGCTGTGGCTTCTGCCGCCCCCGGTTTGATCGGCGCCCCTGGTCTGATCGGAGCCCCCGGTCTGATCGGAGCCCCTGGTCTGATCGGAGCTCCCGGTCTGATTGGAGCCCCTGGAGCCATCGCTCTGAGCGCACCCTTGGGTGCCCCCTTGATCAGCCCCTTGGGACTCGGTGCCCCCATTGGCAGCTCAATCATCGGCAGCCCAGTGCTCGGCCGCTCCATTATTGCTCCCGGTCACCTTGCCTGGTAAAACATATCCTACATCGCCATCTCCTCTTCTTCAACACTCAATATTCTTCACATACAAATTAGTACTAGCTCATGAACAACAAGAACGACCAACAACATCCAAGACCAAGATGATTCCAGTAAACAACATCGCAGCTATGCTTATTTATTTGTGAAGAATATTATTCTGTAAATTTTTCCTATTTAATTTTGTACACTATGTTAATAAAAAAAACTTTGCTACACATTATATCATTGTTTTATTCTATATACAACTACAAGGACTAGCAATAACAAATACCTTCAATTTCAATAAACTTGAAATAATTTACTAAACATGAGGGCTAAAATATTGAATAAAATCATTCAAATTTGAATTTACAGAGCAATTCTATGTAAAATAAGGTATACGACGATGGAAATTAATTGTAAAATTAATATTAATTGTAAATAATCGGCGACAAAATATGTGTTCACCATGATAAAAATGCGAATTCACTGCCTGGGCTAAATTCATATGCATAAAACACTGTTTAATTAATGCAAATTTGTATGTTGAAGATTTCACTTTTCTCGACAGATTTGACAATTTTCGAAGAAATATTCATAAAACTGAATTTACCCAAAACCTTACATTTTAATTAAATTGCAATGTATTTTGTAAGAAAATTGCAATTTTATTTTAATCAAATAAGATCATATTGAAGATAGTAATACAGTTCATAATTATTCAGAATTCCATATTATACAGCTTTAAGTAAAACTAATAAAATTACATCTTAACCTTATAATTATAATAAAAACTATATACGTATTTCGAGAACCAAGTTCTTATAATCAGTAGTACAAAATTAAACATACTAGGGAAGATTACTCAACATGTCAGAGGTCCTAATAACTCTGTTGTTAATTGAACCTTAGATTCGTCCTATTATTAATTATATATCTTCATCCAAAGGTATACAGGTACTCAGCAATTCGGGCGAGCTTAATACGATTTACTATTTTTAAGATGATGTCTGTGTGTGTGTGTGTGTGTGTGTGAGTGTGTGTGTGTGTGTGTGTGTGTGTGCGTGTGTGTATGTGACGATCGTTTCGGATCGCATAACTCCAATACCACGATTTCAACAATTATATTTTTTTTCGTATTCCTCAAATTTAGATCCATATGCAGACATGATTAGATTTTGGCTATAAATGGTCCACCGGAAGTACTCTCATTTGCAACTTGTAAGTTTTTCTTGAAAGAAAAGCAGTTAGGCGAGATGAGGTATACATGGACTTTTTACATTTTTATATTCATTAGAAAAATTGAATATATATATATATATATATATATATATATATATATATATATATATATATTCTCATTACTCATGTCAAGGTAACTATTTTACGTAAAATAAAACTGTAATTTTCATCATAAATTATCGATTATATATGTAGGATATAAATTTTCTTAATAAGCATATCCTGAAATTTGGTTCAAATCTTCGGAACGGCTATGAAGATGTAGTCTGAGTCAGTAATTCTGTTTACAAATGATGATGTTGGGTCACATTAGGAACTTTCTAATGGAGTACTTTGAGATAGTCCAAATGTACCCGGAAAATGTAAAAACAATATTTATATTTAAAATAATTATTCACTCATATTTAAATTGTAGATGGTACGACATTAGAAATAAATAAGTGACAGAGCGGCGTTGCATGAAAATTAGATTCAGATGATGAAGATGTGTTTGCTGACTGTGACTATGGTGTAAATTTTATAGAAACTAAAGAACCTGATGAATGAATAGACGCAGCGACAATTGTTTTAAATGTTATTTTCATCGTCGTATACATTATTTTACATAGAATTGCTATGTAAATTGAAATTTGAATGATTTTATTCAATATTTCAGCCCTCATGTTTAGTAATAAAATTATTTCAAGTTTATTGAAATTGAAGGTATATTTGTTATTGCTAGTCCTTGTAGTTGGATACAGAATAAAACAATGATATAGTGTGTAGCAAAGTTTTTTTTTATTAACATAGTGTACAAAATTAAATAGGAAAAATTTACAGAATAATATTCTTCACAAATAAATAAGCATAGCTGCGATGCTGTTTACTGGAATCATCTTGGTCTTGGATGTTGTTGGTCGTTCTTGCTGTTCATGAGCTAGTACTAATTTGTATGTGAAGAATATTGAGTGTTGAAGAAGAGGAGATGGCGATGTAGAATATGTATTACCAAGCAAGTTGGCCGGGGGCAATAATGGAGCGGCCGAGCAATGGGCTGCCGATGATTGAGCTGCCAATGGGGGCACCGAGTCCCAAGGGACTGATCAAGGGGGCACCCAATGGTGCGCTCAGAGCGATGGCTCCAGGGGCTCCAATCAGACCGGGAGCTCCGATCAGACCAGGGGCTCCGATCAGACCGGGGGCTCCGATCAGACCAGGGGCGCCGATCAAACCGGGGGCGGCAGAAGCCACAGCCAAAAGGCAGGCGAAGATAGTCTAACACACAAAATACAATATGTTTACAAATACACAATACAGAATTAATTAACTATTGCTTTGCTCTGTAGTACTTACCACGATCATTTTCATTTTGGATGAGGTTTGTAGTTGCTTGTTTGCTGTTGCAAATGTGCTTGTCTTCTAGTTGGCCGCCCGAGCTTATATACCTTGCCAACCTCCACTGGACCAGTTATTGACCTTCCCCAACGATTCGCAAATTCGCATTGCTCTTACATCACCCTTATATCGTACTATATTTTAATAACATTGACATTTAGATTTAGACATTTAAATTTGATAATTCAAAACAACGTAAATAAAAAATAAAGACATTGCAAAGATTGTATATTTGATCATATCCATAAGCTGTTTAAATTTAGTTTATCATACATATTTTCAATGCAATTTTAAATATTATATAAATATTATAACTTATTTTAGATTTCTTTTTGTTATTATATTACATATATTTCTGATAAATTTATTTTTATTGTCAAAGAAGTGAACGGGACAGGGAAATTAATTGTTAACCACGGACAATATAAATATTAAATACAACTTTCATCAGTAATATCTATTAACAATATACATATTTATTACTCTTAAAACTAGGGCAAAAAATATATTTTTTATCTTATGAATATCTTAGGTAGTCTTAACAGATCCATCCAACAGAATCAACAACAGATTTTTACTTGTTTAAAAAATAGTACAAATTTCATCACGATGGAAGGAAGCTCATTAACAATATTTTCTCAGGAATGTAGTATATATTTTCCTTTTCAAATTTATCTTTCCTGTCTTATCAGTTGGAGGTATTTAATTAGAACTTCGGTGACAAATTCCTACTGTCTCCATAGCTATCATCGCTCTCCAAGTCATTACCTTATCAGTTTCATAAAGTCTTCCCTGGTCCCAACGCTGCCGTCGACGTCTGAGAACTTTCTCCTATCGGGCTGTCGGGGACGCTGACGGGCGACACTTCGCTACCTTATCACCAGGACGGTTTTATCTTGCTTGACTCAGTGATTGAGTGATGGTTCAAGAAACTATCGCGATGAAGAGATGATGGCTTCGGACGAGGAGAGAAAATAAAGTGATAATGTTATAAGTAAACTTAAAGAGGTAGTTTGTAAGAGCAATATAAGGTGTTTTCCATTTGTTGTCCTCTACACCTAATGCGATCTATAATAAATTTTAATGAATAAGCACGTTTTAAGGTCCCTACAATCCGATTTTAATATTTTTACGATTATGTCTGTGTGTGTATGTGTGTGTGGCTGTGTGTGGATATATGTATGTGTATGTGTGTGTAGGGATGTTGGAAGGATGACTTCTCAAAAACTATAATACTAAATATCTGTTTAAGTACGTATTTCTCAATCGGACATTACTGTAATAATTGGACAACCGGAAGTAGCAGATTCTTAAAAAAATTCTTCTAAATATTATTTTCTGGAATTTGTTGTTCTTGCTAGTATTAAAGAAGAGTAACTACATACAAATATTTTATTATATATTTTATAGATTTAGTGATAAACAAATATAAGGTATATAATTATCTCCAGATGGAATTTCATACATGATGTTGTGTACACCTTGTCCATGATATTCTTTATACGTCAAATATTCATTTGCCGACCTAGGTATATAACTAAAGTGGTAATTTATCTTGTGTCTCTTGAACATAATTAAATGCGCCTAGCTATGAAGTGTGATTCTGATTAAATGCCCGATATATTTGCATTTTTAAGCCATTGACATAGTAGCCAGTTGAGTAGGTAGACTTGTACCGAGGAACCTTGGCACCATACATCATACTCACATGTAGTACTAATATATTAAAGCACCTTAATTTAAAATGTAAAAATGAAAATGTAAAGAATGAAAAGAATTAACAGATAATTTGAGACATTCGAAAATTCATATCTAGCTTACTATTGCGAATTTTAAAAACAAAAAACATGACAAATACGGTAAAATACTCCATTTAACAAAATAATTAACTGCATGAATCATGACACGTGTAATTAGATACAATAAATAACTTCACCCATATTTATTATGTATAAAATTAAACAGTATCATTCCTTTAACTTTTACATTTGTTTGTTATGTTGAGGTCGTTTCTTTATTTAAAAACATATGATTGACAGTAAACAGTAAACAGTAAACGGTAGCGCCTGTGACCTTTACCTTTAAATTTAAATCAATATACATTTTAACTGTATTGTGTTATTTATGTAAATAGTGTTTTTTTAATAGAATATATAATAAATATGTAATTTATGACATTGAAATCATATATAATAGTGTTTTATTTTTAATATGACACTTTTTGAAAAATCTGTTTTCGTATCGAATAAATTATTGAATCAGTATTTGACTTTTACTTACTACAAGAAACTAGATTTACCATATATTCATAGCATGGCTAATAGGTACTTTATTAATTATTAAGATATTAGATTTTAATAACTACCTGTCTTGTTCCCAAATGCGATTTCTAAGAAATATTATTTTTAATTAACTGATCATTTTATTTGTTTTCTTGTGATAACCACTATATCTCCCTATAAATTTTATAACTCTCGCTAAGAGAGGTATTGGAATCATGCTAACAATCGCATATAATCCATCATAATAACATTCTTACGATGATGTGTGTGTGTGTGTGTGTGTGTGTGTGTGTGTGTGTGTGTGTGTGTATGAGGTTGTTGTAGGTACGATTTATCAAATTCTATAAGACTAAAGACCTGTGTAACTAATTGAGAAATTAAAATTCTGTAATTGACAGATAAATATCACTAATGTGAATGTCAAAAATTCAACGATAGCACTGAAGGCTTTTTCTGGGATCGATATTTAATATCTCTTATTGTATTATTATTATATATTTTAAATTATAGGTATATTACATCAACCCTTCAGAAATACCTTGAACATTTAGAAGAAATGGAGAAAGTATATATATATATATATAATTATTATTATTAAGCCGGCGTATCATTGATAATGATGGTAATTATAATTTATTCATAACAGATATTCTTGTTTAATATACATTAAAAAAAAAAATCTGAAATAAATCCGCTTTTCTTGAAATCAAAATTTCTTGGCAGTTCCCAGTTCAGTCCTTAAGTTCGTACCAAGTGTTGAATCGTAACTATCTACACTAGACCCGTTTCGTGTACCGAGTACATAAATCAACGCTATATGCAGCTATAATAAAAATAAAATTTCCATAAACCAATTCCGCTTTTAATATGAAAACAAATCTGTAATGTAAATACCCGGGAAGCAAGCAATTTCTACGGTGAGTGCAGCTGCTTGCTGTTCCTGACACACTCGGGAGCCGACACCGGCGCCGACGGTAAGGGTATGTCACTGCTGAAGTAACGTGACTATGCTAATGACATCCGGCCACAACAAGGTGCAGGATTTTCATATTGCCGACACTGTGTAAATGAAATTATATTTTCTTTCGTTGATGTATGCGCCTACCCTATCCTATCCTCAAACTCATTTTACTGTACTTTACAGCCTACTTTTATAAGGGCGAGTTGTTTACTGGTCAATTAAATCATATTTGCTCGTTTTCTCGTTACTTATTGAATATTCTTGTATTTAGTAGAGAATATAATTCATTAGCCACGTAAAATTGTTACTGCAATAGGTAACATGATTTTTCAGGATCCCAAAAAAACTGAACAGTTATTATATATATAGAAATAGTTAGAAACTTGTATTTATACAGATCGGTAGCTGTTAGGGTTAAGATGTCAACAAATAAAGTATTTGAAAACATTATTCTTTATTTGTACTTTACTTTAATTAGTGGAAGGAACATAAATAATGCTTTTGCGACTAAGGTAGAACTAGTTAAACTCCTTTATAAAAAATATTGGAACAGCAAAAATGATGTAGCGACGAAGGTGGAGGGTTAAGAAAATAATTTACCCCAAGTTATTATTGTAGTTTCAATTGCAAATTAGTTTCTTTAAAGTCAAGCAAAAAAATATACTGTGTATCAAACCATTTATCATGAACATTTTCTAAATTGAAAACATGCATAATTAAATTAATTGGGAAAATAACATGCCCAATAGCATTAGTAGTAGAGTAGTATACTATTCAACTCCCAAATCCAAATAGTTGGAGAAGTTGACTGAACATCCAATGACTAGAACCTACAGCAAAGGTATAACGGTCCCAAAGCGTTCGTACGACACCTATTAATTCAAAGTAATTTAAAATTCTTGAGGAGCGAAATCGATCAGGCGTAATTACTTTAAGTTCAACTTTCAAGTCGTGTTCAGCTCAACTTAGTTTTATTGATTGCAAGACTGTTACAGAAGCGTGTTCCAAGTAGTTGTTAATCTTAACCGTTTTAATTAGAACGATAATTAGTATTTATGAAAGGAAGTTTTTCTGCTATTCAACATGTGTTGAAGAACTGCACTTAAATGTAGAAAATTGCAAATGAAGTAGATATGGAAATAAATTAAAAGTTACAGTCTTACAGTAGACGAGAAAATGTACATTTCTGTAATAACAAGAACGCATGCTTACCTACGTAATGTACATTGTTGATTGTTTGTTTTTCTAATGAAGTTTGTAATGTAATATGGAGTAATATATATATATATATATATATATATATATATATATATATATATATATATATATATATATATATATATATATATATATACCGTGTGTTCCAGCGTTTGAGGCGTTAAACATGGGAAATTTTTTTTGTGTAAATAAAAACTAAATCACCATACACCGTAGGATAATACGATGCCCATTTCTACATCTTATTTAATACATATTACTTCATTATTCCAAACAATCCCCCAATTATGAATGTCGTTCGGTTGTCGTCATTTTAAATGCTAAATATGTATAAATAATGTGTAAAATTGAAGAAAAAAAATATGAATTAAACGAGTTAGGTTTATTAAATGATTGTAAGCTATGTTTTATTTTGTAAATAGGTTTTTCAATATGTCTGATGTCATTAACATATTGGTGGTCGTCCTTTTAATGCTGAATATGTATAAATATTATGTAAAATTGAAAAAATGAATATGAATTGAACGAGTAAAACTGTCAAACAGAATTGCGCATGGAATACATTCAACATATTTGGTTAGAAGCACGAAACAGACTGAAAAATCGTTATAAAATACCGTATTTTGCTCAGTATTCATTGGTAATTCATTCCTTTAAAATTATATGCAGGTTTCAAAGGAATGTGAGAAATTTTACCTTCATTTGGAATTGGAAGAAAATGAAGGACCACAATCCTTCACAATATGGCAAATAGCATTCATAGAATTAAATCAAAGTAACTGGTATGCAAAAAAATGTTATTTTTACAGCACTAAAATTATAACTTCTACATTTTTACATATACAGGTACAGTGTCCTCAGAAAAAAAACCTAACTCGGAGTAGGCTATGATCAGAGAAACGTATGTCTGATCAATATTCAATTCAAAGTCAAATTGTCAAAACTGATCTAGAAATGTAATTTTTAGAAGAAAAGACAATGAAGAAGGATACAGTACATTGCTATTTGCTGTTTTCTAATTATTTTATAATAAGATTCACTATATTTGTGTTTGTAATACTATGTAAGACAATATTCAAAACAAAACCCACTTATATATAGGTACCATAAAAGATCCCAATTATTACAAATCCTTGCCCTACGTATATTTGTTATAGAAATCCTCACATCTGTCCTATATTTTGTGCGCGGTCAAGTGGTACGGTAGAGCCTGCATTTGTAATGATACAGGACATCCAGGGCCAGGCACTTCCTGTTATCCTACGTCATGTTATCTTGCGTTCGTGTCGTGGGTCCACATCCAACCGACAAGGATCTACGCTAACGTGGGCATGATAACAAGATGCCTGCTGTCCCGGCAAGGATCAAGAGCAGGGAAAGAATAACGATAGAGAGAATCAATAGGCAAATAAGAAGAATAATATATTTTATAATATGGCAAAATTTGAACGAAAATGATTTAATTAGACCGTCTTAAAAACAAATAAAAAAAATTCTGCCACGTTCAGTTTGAATTGCAGATTCAATTTATAATTCTCTCTTTGTTGCCCCATGGGGTCTCGTGGCCGTGTGCCTGAGTATCTGGTCGCAAATGTGGGGACCCCGATTTGATCCCAACCGACGCCACAAATTAATTCGAATTTTAGTGGCACATAATTGACCCCTGTGGTGTACTCTCCATGCCAGCTATGAGTGCTCATGAGGTGACGCCTGGTAAGCGCCCACACGGTATAAATATTTCATCATTACCCATATCTGTGTACAAAGCAGATTGGCACACCCAGAAATGGGTAATATGCCGTGATGATATATTTATTTTATTTATTTTTTCTCTTTGTTGCCTTTATATGCTCTAGGTCTGGTGCGGAATTTTATAAGAATACAAATTTATTTACAAAGAATTTCTGAACGAACTACATAGCACATTATTCCTAGAATCCTTCTAGCTATTATCGTAAATTCGTACTAAAATTCAATCATTGTTGGATGTATAATTTTATATAATTACACATAGACAATATGTAAACTATGTAGACAGTTCTGAGAATGTTGACAATGTATACATTTCCAGAGAACATTTCGGTAGTAATTATTCACTGACCTAAAATATTAGGGATGAATTCCATGAGTAGTCACCCTAACTAATGTAAAATGTTATTCAATTTATGTAACTTATAATTTAGTTTCTCTGTTTGGAAAGTCATATTGTAACACGTTTATTGATGTTAGAATTAGCTTCATTCTTAAATGATTTTTGGGGATATTTAGTTATTTGGAATTGGTATGACTGCATTATATAGGTACACTAAAAATACAGGCAACGTATAAATTAAAAAAAACACACAACTACCACCAACCTAACTGTTCTGCCACAAATATCCCTTAACAAAAACTGTCAAAAACAGAGAAAATAGTATAAGCACGCGTTCGTTCGCACACTCGCAACTGTGCGCTCGTGCACGAATTTTGTACTCGTGCTAGAATAGATTGCCTTTATTACTTATATTTGTACTATTCTATTTTCATGTTAGGTGTATTTTTTTCCTATTCTCAATTTTTCATACATAAATTTGATTTGTATATGTTCTCATATATCAAAAAAATAAATTACGTGGCGTAAATCACACGGCAATCGCTGTGAATGTATCAAATTGTCATTCCTCAAATAAAATATACATACAAATAAATCTGATGTGACCAACACAATACCTCTCGC
The DNA here is from genome assembly GCA_951394225.1 of Harpalus rufipes. Classification (NCBI taxonomy): domain Eukaryota; kingdom Metazoa; phylum Arthropoda; class Insecta; order Coleoptera; family Carabidae; genus Harpalus; species Harpalus rufipes. Next base: position 48,091,900 of record OX596283.1, on the reverse strand, counting down.
CATTTAATTTTTATTACTTTAAAGGTGGGAGGTAAAAAATCATCAGCCAGTACCTCTTTTGGTTATCGTGTTTAAGACTCAATATTTAATTCTGATTGAACAATATATATCTCAACAAAATTTTCTTTAGTCTGTGGTGTTGTTTAAATGTTAAATAACAATTATAATTCTGATAAAAATAAACACACCAGGAAACAGAAGTGTAATTCTTAATATTAAATTAATTTCCGAGCGAGTATACGTATTTAACAAAGTAGCTACATAAACATGTAAATATAATTTTTAATGAATCCCCCAAGTGAGCTTTAAACGTAGATTTGCTCTTCAAACGCGAAATTGGAAGATATAAAACTTTATCCTGCAGTCTGAAATTAATATAATGAAATGAAGGAAAATAACCACTTAGTCCGTAAAAGTGAAGATGAAACTGCGGTGAGATTATGAAAGAACAATTTCTTTTTCCCGAAAATAATATAATTAGAAGAAATAAATTTCAAGGAATAATAATTATAATTTTTTTGGTATTTCTTGACTGTTGGTATGATGTTAAAGTTAAAGATAAATAATTGGAGTTGCAGTCTTGGTGAAAAATGTTTATTAAGTTTTCATCTACTTAACATTCCGACGTTTCGATTCCAAATGAATCATCATCAGGGTTAGTTAATGTATAGTTGAGACAATTCATTACAATACGAAAATTGGAAAATAATCCGACATGCAGTCCAGTGAAAAATATTTATTTGTTGGCCTGCGTTTCGACTGTAACTACAGTGTTTTTCAGAAGAAGACTGTAGTTACAGTTTTACATGTGAGCCACAGATGGCCAACAATATAAAATGTTCAAATTTTTTAATTAAAATACAATATATACTTGTCAGAATTTATAAATTTTCTGTTTCTTTAATGGTTTAGAACGGATTGAATTTTCTTTATAACACATGTATTTTATTTCAACGAGACTTTAAATTTTAATGCAGCAATATCATTGGGATAAGTGAAGTAATAAATTTACAAAAACATGTGAATTTCACGCCAAAGGTTTTATTGAATGTTCAATTTATGTGCTCAAGTCTACGTTGTAATTTATTGCCTCAGTTAAACGATATTTCTTTCATTCTATCACCCGGAGAAGTCAAATAATACATTGAATAAGAATGTTTTACCAGCTGTTCACTAGAATATAAAATTTTCGTTTTCAATATTGATGCAGTACCGTCCTCATGGGTAAACCTGACATCATCCAATGAAATACTAACTTATATAGCTATTTGTCGTAAAAGTATGTTCAGTGTTTTCATTTCTCTCAGCATCAAACCTTTTTGGGCAAGTCAATCACAGTGCTTGCTGAGTTACGCTGTTTCGAACTCCGTAGCGTCGATGAATGCTTGAGTGGCCAGGCACTCTAAAACGCTGTCAGGTGTTGTAGGATGTGCGAGACGAACCAAACGAGCTACGTCGGCTTCAAATTATTGAAGGTTTTCTTTTGAACTCTGATATCGGTTCCTTAATTGTGTCTGGTATACCTGCCTCAGATGCGCATTGCCATACTGTATATTCAGCCGCTTGACTAGTTAGTCGTCTACTTTCAGCGTTTGTCAGATGTCGAGTTCTCCACGCAACGAGACAGTCAATTCTGTAGCCTTCTCCGTGGGCGTCCAGTTATGTGCTTTCGCAGCCGCTTCAAAGTGTTTTAAATAGTTCAGCCACTCTACTACAGTCTATTGATTACTTGCATAACGTTGTTTGATTACTGACGGAAGTTCTTTACTAATTATTAATAAGAATGACTGTTCGCGATAGAACTCGACGTAGTAATAGTGAAAAATGGTAAATTGCCATGGTTTTGTCGAGCATCTTAAAAAAAGTGGCGAATGAACGATTTATAAAGCGTATAAATAGGACAGCTTGTATGAATTCAATAATGTAGTCGAAATGAAAGAAATATATTTTCTTAGGAAGTACGAGAACATTTATAAGAAAAAAAAAGAATTCAGCAAAATACATAGAAATATTTCTTAGAAACCTAATAATAACACATCTTTCTTGTAGCAGATATGAAAAGAAATCTGGATGCGCAAAGATATTTTTTAATAAATCTTTACTCTTTCATTAGAGCACGGTGTTGTGACGTCTTTAGCCTAATTGGCTTCATGCCAATTATAGCTACACACTTGTTATGGTGGCTTTCATTAGCTCGAATCAGAGATTTACTGATATTGTATCTTGTATCAGCCAATCAACATTCCTAAATTTAATGAAGTTTTAGTGGAATTTATGAAAAATTCTACATTTCATAAACTTAAACTCTCTCTTGTATTTTACTTTTTAAATCCCTCAATATCCAGAATTACTCTGTTTTTCGGTGATAACTTTGCATTTCTGTCTAAAGTTGGAATTAGATTTTGTTATTACAATTCAAAACGATGTCATGCATGCTAGCACTTGTTATTGCATGTCAAGTAATTCCAGCTTTCGTGCTATTTAGAAACTTTATTAAAATTTTGTGTACGATGTGATGTGACCATTTCGTGAAAATTGTAAAATGGGAAATTGCTCTGGTTGCTTAATGCTGCGATATTAAAGTGGAAGAATGTAATATGTAATTATGGTTTGTACATGAAATTTGGTGTAGAAGTTTAACGGCATGAATCATATGTCGTACTTCCTGAAATAGATATTGCATTTGTAATTTCAGTAATATACATATTATAGAGAAGTTCCAAATTTAAACAGCCAAACAATAAAAGAAAAGGTTTATATTATTAAAGAATCTTTCAGAACTCATAATTCAATTAAAATGATACAACCTGTTTAGTTTTAGTTCTCTTTACTGTTATAAAAACCGACGTTTCGGCAGCATGAATTACTCACTTCTTCAGGGAATAAACAACAAATCAACAAATATATAAATAAATAATAACAAAAACATTAGCAACAGGTAACCATGGTGACAAGTTACAACATATTTATTTTCTTGGTTTTGAAAATCTCAATGGCTTCTTCAACGTATTTAGGTGTATTGGTCTCGCTAGTATTTTTGTTCCTTTGAATTTTATACGGTGGAATTCTTCCAGAGCATACTTTGCAATTGGAGATTTTTCTGGCTGCTTCAATCTGATCGAACGCTGGTGTTCATTCAATCTTGTTGAAATAGTTCTATTAGTCTGGTCAATGTAAACATTCCCGCAGACATATGGAATCTGTTAAATCCCTGATGACGTCTTTTACTTGTCTCAACATATGTTGAATTGTGCCAACCTTGTCCGTGACATTTTTGACATAAGGAAGCGAAGCAAACAATACGTCCCTTTCATTAGCATTGTTAATAGGTCTTTTCGGTTTCAGACATTTTTCGATAAGATTTAGAAAAACCATTCTTCATAAAAATATTCTTAATTTCTTTCATAATTTGACGTAATTCTAATTTGAAATGTTCATATATTTACGGACAACAAATCGAAACAAAAACTTCTATGTTTGCAGTACCTCTCTACAAAATTAATTTTGTCGTAGCACCGATTTTTATTTGTATAATAAGTACAGTAAATAAAAATCCAGTTACTGTTGCTGAATTTTCCATCACATGAAATATGTTTCAATCACAATTCCAATTTAACCTTTCAGTTCTTTCCAATCTTCTCCAATCCATGTACACGCACAGTTTCCTTCAACTAGTATCTGAGTGCATTTTCAGCCCCGAAAGAAAGGGGGAGTATTGTAAGTGTTTAGCGTCCCTGCGGGTAGAGCCACAGGGGGGGGGGAGGCGGAAACAGCGCCCCCTTCACAACGGAAGGAGTAATGCCGCACTTCGTACAACAAAAGAAAATAGCTGCTGCATCGATTGGAAGCTTTTGTACGAATGTCTGTCTATTGTTTTCAAGGTTATTCCGAGTAATACTATCCCATTTAAAAAAATATAACTTTATATTGTAACTGACAATATTTTCTTCATTATTTTATTGTACCTTTAATAATATAGAAATCATTTAAGATAGCACGTTTAGCTGTTACACCGTGCATACCTATTGCTAGGTGTGTCAATTTGCTTTATACGTAGATATTTGTAATGATGATGACATGGTCATAAGTTATTAATCTCATATCCATATGTTTGCACTGTTCATTAGCGTTCTTCTGCGAATAGCATTTAAAAATAGCTTTGTAGTTTCATCGTATGATAATCATATGAAAAAACGATGTACCTCGCTACAAAACTGTTGTACAGAAAAATATTTGCGGACCGCTGTATTTCAGCTTCAGGCATGCTATATAAAATGACAACTAGTGGATATTTTAATTAAAACTAGTTAACACAGCTACAATGTGTCAGCAAACAAAACGTTTTTCTTCCGTTATCATAATTAAAACTTTATCATTTTAAATGAATTGTTAATTTTATTCAAATCTACTGCAAAACATTGTTTTTATTGTAAAGATATAAATTTCTGCAACGCTGGATTTAAAATTATAACAATACGAACACAATAAGAGAAAATTTTAATATTCTGTTCTGAGTTTTAATAAAACTTAATTGGTATTTTCTTTAGAGAAAGCTGTTTTGGTCTTGCATTTATATATTTAATTTTAGCAAGTATTATTGTAATTTTTTTTTAATCTTTATTGTATATAAACTTATTTTAGTTATTACGATATAGATGGGGATGAAGTGACTCGCGGAACGTGAAATGGTATTAGCTCAAGACTACATGATGTCATTAATACTATTATTTATTAATGTGTATAAGTAGAGAGATAATTGTAAATTTCTTCTGCTACTTAATGGCACCAAGTTCACTTCAGGCAATAAAATAGAATAATCATGGGTAAAGTTAAGATATTGTCCATGTATTTTAAAATAACAATATTTGATGAATTTATGCTGGACAGACTCAATCTTAGATATATATTTATGATATATTGGATTCCAGACTTGTAGACAGTATTCTAGCTTAGAGCGGACAAATGCACAATACAAGCTTTTTAGTATAGTTGTTTTACAGAAAAACCGACAATTTCTAATTACAAATCCAATATTATTGTAGGATGATCTTGCAATAGTCTCAATTTGTACATTAAATAATAGTTTTGTGTCAAATATAATCCCCAGATCCTTAAACTGAGTTACTTTCTCAAGCGAATTAGTTTCCATGTGATATGCATAAGTGTAAACGTATTTTTTAACAAAGTAACTCATCATTTTACATTTCAACAATTTTGAGTTGTTTGACCATTTTAAAATGTTGATGTCGGTTTGTATGAGAATACAGTCATTAATAGAGTTGATGGTTTTATAATTTTAGTTTTAAAACTAGGTCCATAATGAAGAGGTAGAATAATAGTAGGTCCAAGTTTGATCCTTGTGGGACCCCAGAGGTAGCAGTGAACGGGTTTGATTTAATGTTATTTAGATGCACGATCATTTTGCGACCTCTGAGGTAGGAGCTGAGAAAATGAAGAAGATCCTCTGTAAAATGAAAAGCCTTTTTAAAATCTGTGTATATCACAAAACTGTTTGAGATCACGTTTCCTTTTCCATCACTGCCAATAACATTTGATTCATACGAACACCAAACCATGACGTGAAGCACAAATAATCGTAATCATACAAGTAGTAATAACAGATTTCAAGAACATACTCCATTTACATTTGATTTAATAAATGGTGAAACTGTTTGCTTATCCAGCATCTACAAGATGGCAGATGAAGTATCTGCAAGTTTGAGAACACAGCTGCCAATATTCTGTCAGCTGAACAACTTCCGTCGAACACGAGGCTGTGTGTAGAATTCCTAGTTGGTAAAAAGTTTATAGCAACTTCAAGAACCACATTCACCAACTAGAAACTATACTATAACTCCTCGTTGAAAGTGTTTCTCAATCCTCGAAATGGCACATATAACTGCCGCTTTGAAAAATTCCCCTAGTTTCCAAATCCGCAGTAAGTAATAGTTCGAAAACGATCTGGAAATTGTCGAATGAAACATTTATAGTTGAGGAAATTGTTTTCAAGTACATAGTAAAGTTTTCCCTTAAATTGTTGTGTTAAATTTTCAACAAGTAATTTAGAAACTACGTAGTAATGATGTACAGTACGATCCAAAACATGGGTATTGAATTTGATAAACTTCAGCATGAAGAACAAATCAGAAAATATATATGTATTATACATAGTTTATAATTTTGACCATAGATTACAGCAGCAGTATTGAATTGATATTAACAATTTTGAGAAAATCCATTTTCTAGCTAAACTATAAAGATGTCGACTATGTTTGTCTTAATAAAACAAATTTGTAATTAAAAATGAAGACTAGTCTTGTAGAAACTTTTTATTTTGGCTTTAATTTCAGAGATAATGAAGAAAAATAATAATTGTTTATTTTTCGCAAACTATTTTTTTTACAAATTTTGCAATAAACTCTATTTATTTTTCAAATTTAAATATGTTTTAACCGATATTTTATTTTATTTACGTACAGTTCTTCTGAAAATGATTTATTTAACTAAGCATTTATATCTTCAGAAATATAAACTATATAATTAAGATTAATACATAATTTATTATAATGGAATATTTTGAGCAAATTATATTTGAAACTTTTTTCGATTTAAGGCCTCAGTTTTAAGAGAACAATTTTGGAAAATCAATGTTGTAATATTTAACAAATGTCAGAGATTGTTTATAATTATTGTCAATAGGTAGCTATACCAATATTATATTGGAATTATTGACTCATAAATAATTAAATAACGCCTTTATTTCTCATTTTTAAAAAAAGTTTATTTGAAGAAAGTTACTCAGAATTAAAAGTTACATAATATTATGCGTATATTTACCTCATACGAAATACATTGGTTCAGTACAGGGCAGAATATAACATATATACTATCCAATAATCTCTGGTGTAATAAAAACGTAGAAATAGAAATACATTAAAATCTCATTTTCTCATCAAAATCTCCATGGAACTGAAGATTTTCTTTTAATGCATTTTCCGATCAAGTTATTTTAAATCAGTCGCAGGAACAAAACAATAGCATCGAAGTGCATAAAATTTGATCTGGTCGTGAAATAGGAAATAGAATTTAGTTCTGCATTTCTTATCTGCCAAACGAATTCGAGATATCTGGAAATGAAGTTATTGATTTTGGCGTTACTTATATGTGAAGCGGAAGACACATTCATTTTAACCAAATGCACCTACTCCAGGATTGATTTATGTAAATTAAAAATGTAAATTTACATCTAATCCAAGGGAGATCGTAAAAATTGATAGAATTTCAAATACTGTTATAGTTAAAATGTAAAGGAGACTCTGAAATCGAATTTGAATTAAATAGCAGACGAATTAATTATCTTTCTAGAGTATTCTAATGTTCTTTTATTTCTAAAACTATAAATGACAAAGAAACACAACTATTAACTCTGGTACCACACTGTGGAGTTCTAGAAACACCAGTGAAATTTATTTTTATAAAAAGTTATTATGGTTCATGTAAATTCAATTTACAACATTACTCATCGACTACCGAAGACATTGGTTTTAAATGCACTTAGTAATGTTTTTACAAGTATATATATATATATATATATATATATATATATATATATATATATATATATATATATATATATCCATGATAATGTGTCCAATAATGGAATCTCGAGGACTACAAGATATGATCAGAGATGTAAATTTTCAAATACCATTACATTACCATTGCATTATATAGTATTTAAAATTATGTAAAAGTATGTATGTATGCTCTTTGAATTTTTGGTACGATTTTTAATAAATTGGCTGAATGTTCTGTACGAATGCATTTTGTGTACATGAATTGTAACAATTTGTAAGATCTTACTACCCTGAAGAAGGTGCAAGGATGCATCGAAACATTGGTATAGTAAGAATAAATGCTGTTTGACTGAACTTTCGAGTAATTGTTAACACCTAATACATTTTTATTTATACTTAGAAAACATAAAAATTCATGCAACATCTTTTAAATTTGTTCTCGTATAAATAAAATTTGAATAAACCAGCATTAAAATTTTAATACCAGTGTTGATGAATTTTATTAATAATATGCATAAATTTTCTTTATATTTTTTGAAGGTCGCTTACCCAATTATATTATAATACTTCGAGCACTTTAAAATGATACGTCTTTTCATTACAGAAAAAATAACAAAAGAAGTAAGAGTGAAGATCATAAATTTTCAAAATTAATGATAACCCCCTGAATGATATGTAAATAAAATAACTTGTACAACTTCGGTCTTTTTAAACTGTTATAAACATTATACTCTAGAGATGCATTAAAAGTATGAATACACAATTTAATTTTAATAGAATGTAACACTTTCCATGCAATATACAGAAGTTAAAATATTATGTAGTAGAGTAAATGGAGTTTTATAAAACTTAATAAAAATATTTTTTTATCTGTTGTCAAAGAACTGACAGGGTTGAAGTGCTTGATAAAACCATATCTGCAATATGTCGTGTGTGTTCTCTTGACAGATATTATTTTATTGTGTGAAGCGTGTGTATATTTCCCGAAAAAGGTCAGAGGTCAAGGGCAGAAACCGCGACCCCGAACTGATAATTCGGTGGGCAATATAGCGGGCTGAGTAATGGTTATAGAGGTGAGAGGAAAACAAAAAGCCGACGAAGGATTTTCCGGCTATGTAATGTTTTTACTCTTCCAAATTGATTCCCAATTTGGAGTTAATTTAATATTTAATGAATATGAATAGTTTTCGATGATTCTGTAAAGGTATTCAAATTGATTTTAAACTTTTTGGAATTCCGAAAGTATATAACAGTCTATATTTAATTTGCTACGGAATGTTATTTCAAATTTTTTCATTAAATTTTTATAGAGAAGATAATGGAGGTATGGGACCATAATGGAATTTCAATATATGGTTTACAAAATATAAATAAACTAAATCTTCTCATGATAATAAATAATAAATATTATATTTCTACCGTTATCAACCCCTATGACACGTCTCTCTTTGTCCACTAATACATATATATATATATATATATATATATATATATATATATATATATATATATATATATATAATTTCTCATAAACTACAAATAAGTAGGTAAGGAAGGTGGTCTTTGGTCAAAAATTTCGGTGGTGAGATTTTATTGAATAAGCACGTTTTAGGGTCCCTAAAATACGATTTTACTATTTTTACGATGATGTATATATATATATATATATATATATATATATATATATATATATATATATATGAAGCACCCCGCGGGGACCAGCGTACACTAGTGCCACTTTCAATACTTGTAAAAGAATTACTAAAATAAAATATTTTCAATTTTGTAAATAACTTCCAAAAAATGATATAGAATTACGATTTGACTTAGCTCACGCTTTTTTATTTTCTTTATAATGATCACAAATTAAACTTAATTGAATGATATCAGTTTTCATTTCTATGCTTAACTTGTGATTTAAAAATCAATACATTTGGTGTCATGTTTCATCAACTTACAAATTTTAAATTGAGAAATATCCTAATAGTAATTTAAGTAAAAGCAAGCCATTACTGAAATTTATTTCTTTGTGTCACACTGAAATAAGATCACCAAGTTTTCTTTTAAATCCATTAGTTAACTGTAAGTTGTTCGCAGGTATACCTGTTACTGAAATCAGTTTTATGAAAATAGAGCTTCCAATCTAAAAATAATTCCTTGCCAAACGATAATCAATAGCACTAATTTTTGTCCTTGAACGTATTATGAGCACTTGGGCTACTTTATTAGGTATTTCTTTTTTAGGGTAGCGGGAGGTGAAAAATATTACTGGGACACAAAAAGACCTTATTTTGTCTTAGGAACGTTAAAGAAAAATAGTGGTTTTACTCTCAAAAATGATGTTATGTTTTACTCGAAGGATCAGCGTAAAATGATCAATTGCCATTGGACTATGTAATTAAGGTACACAGAAATCTTATATTGTCCTAGTCACGAATTGAATAGGTATATAAATTATTGTTGTAGTTATGTGGGATAATACACTTCATAACTACTTTGTCCAGTTCACTATTCAAAAATGTAAAACGTAGCTCACAGAAACACATACATCCAACATTTTAAATCATTCAAATTATTAATTTTATTAGTAGATGAGATCATTTATATGTATTAAGAAACATAATTAATATGTTGTTGCAAAATGCAAACAATAAAATGGTAAATCGAAGAACAACAGACATGGACAATTTTAGAAATCCTTATTCACTTTTATGGCTTTCTGTGGCATCTACGGGATAAGACAATGTAGGTCGTGCCATGTAGGACTAAAGACAAGAAAGACATGCGCAAATGGCTTTAAGACTAGTATAATTTTATAGCATATGTGGTCTAATTTCTATTGTAGATATAGTCAGGATGGCCGAGCGGTCTAAGGCGCTGCGTTCAGGTCGCAGTCCACTTCTGTGGGCGTGGGTTCGAATCCCACTTCTGACAAACATTTTAACAAATTCTTAAGTAAATATTAAGGTAAAAGTGTATTCTAAAAATATAATCATAATATTCAATATAATTATAAATTCGCATCGGATATAAATAGAAAAGTTATGCAATAGAGTTCAATATACGACCTTGTCTTGTAGCTCGTGTATATAAAAATATTTTTTGTTACTGATAGATAATTTAGAAAATAGATTCATATTTTTAACTGAGAGATATATGCAGTCGTGGCCGAGCGGTTAAGGCGTCTGACTAGAAATCAGATTCCCTCTGGGAGCGTAGGTTCGAATCCTACCGACTGCGAGTCTTTTGGCAAAGGTTTTATCAAATACGTGAAGTAACAGGAATATAAAAGTGTATTATAAAAAAATATGATGTGGCCAGCACAATATCTTCCGTCAATCCTGTGTATTAAGCATAAATTCCATACATAAATTTTCTTACAAAATATTCTCAATTTCCAGTAAAATTGACACTGACATTTTCTTCTTCTTTAGCTTTTTCCATTCGTTAGGGCTCGCTATTTTTTATTTACTTCTTCTACTCATTTCTGTTATACGTGTCGTTCTCATTCAGTTCCTTTTCTCTCAAGTCCTTTGCAATATAGCCTTTCCATCTTATCATTGGTCTTCCTCTGTTTCTTCAACCTTCTATTACTAAGCTATTCATTCTTCTTCCAATGTATTCTTCATCTTTCCTAATGACATATTCAAACCAATGTAATCGTCTCTCTTTTATCTTTCTAGAAACTTGTAACACTAGAGTCATTTCCTTACCGTATCTCTCCGTGTATTCCCTAATATCTACTTCAACATCCTCATCTCTGCCACATTCATTTACTTTGCATTGATACTGACGTCTGTCAATTTGAATTATCTGAATATATTACCAGTTTCCATGATTAGCATAGCTGGCTGATTTATAAAACTTTATAATTCTTTAACTCTATATCTATTGAATATGAAATATAAAATGCAATCAAATCGTATAGAGAACAGTATATGCTTTAAGTTATAATAACGTTAAATATCAATAAATCATATTTAACTGTTAAAATCTTCAAATGAGGGTACTTCCTGTTGACCAATTATAACCAAAATCTAATCACTTGTTCTTCTGGATGTAAACTTGAGAAATAAGAAAAAAATATAATTTTTGGAATCGTGGTATTGAAGTTATGCGATCTGAAGCTTTCGTCACACACACAGAGACACATACATAAAATCGTATTGTAGGGACCCTAAAACATGCTTATTCACTAAAAACTCATCATTAAATTTTTAAACAAAAGACAATACCTTCCTTATCAAAAGATGACGGAAGGTAACAATGATCATAAACAGATAGAAATAAGCGACTTTTGCTGCCTTAATATGAAATCCATCCTATTTAAGCACACAAAATTGTTTTCTTCGTATAGTCTGAAGATGATTGAAAAGTCGAAAAAACGTTGTTACTTTAGTGAATAAAATTTATGGAAAATCAAGTATTCTTTTTATTTTTCTATTATTCATGGATATTGTTTGCAGGTATGTGTATTTTTATTAAAACAAAATCACGTAAAATATAAAATAATATTGCCTACAAAAACGATTTTTATTTTATATTTATATTTTAATTTCAATCCACTATTAAATTAAAATCCTTTTTAAATGATTCATTTTTCAATTCACTTGAAAAAATAATTTTAAAATATACAAAACATAGTTACTGGCATATATATAATATGAAAACATTTTACACTATATTTTTACTTGTTTATAGTCATATTTTCACATGAAAACAAATTGCGTAGAATAAACGTACTCATATATTTATTTTATTACCACATTTTTATTTATTGTGGGTAATTTCTCGACTGTGATGTGGATTAGATGTACATCCGTACAAAACATTCAGTTAATTTGTTAAACATCGTACAAAAAATTCAAAGAGCATACACACATCCATTTGCTTCATTCGGTTGTCATTTTTTAGAGCAAATGGACGTGTGTATACTCTTTGATTTTTTTGTACGATGTTTAATAAATTAACTGAATGTTTTGTGCGAATGCATTTTGTGTACATGAATTGTAACAATTTGTAAGATCTTACTGTAAATGTGATAATATCCATGTTATTTTGTATGTATTACATTTTTGTTGTATAATTGTTGTAGACCCTGAAGAAGGTCCAAGGGTGCACCGAAACGTTAATATAGTGTAATAGTCCGGCGTAGCGACCCGTAGAATAACGCGTTAGTATCAATTGAATTACTTAGTGACACTACCCAAATTTTAATTGATTGTTTTCTTTAACCCGTTTTGGCCGTGTCCTTCTATCCGAGGACTTTTAAAATACGGATAGTGGTGGCAGCGATCCCGCTACCTTTGACCTTAATAGTTTTGCATTAATGAAATTAGTGTTTTGCTCTCGGGTCAAATAAATTTTCATATTGTGCAGGACTAAGCAGTGTTAAACGCTACCCATCTCGATCACATATTTGTGTTCACTACCGTACCTGGTACAACTTTTAGTAGATACCGATGTGATGTATAAATACAGTTTGTAATTGTGTTACAACTTTTGGTAGTTAGCGGGGTGATATAAAAATACTGCTAGTATTCCTGTTACAATAGTAAGGATAAATGCTGTTTGACTGAACTTTTGAGTAATTGTTAACACCCGATATATCTCCCGAAGTATAAATCACATAGTGTATTAAATTTTCACCAGCACCAACCAAAAAACGCGCAGATGACAAAAATAACGCGAGTACAAATTAAATTACTCCCCCAAATTGTATCCTAACTTCATCAAGTCTGCGCTCATAAACTCTTCCCCCGTTTACCCCCTCCATAAATAACCTATAACCGCATTTTCATAATTCAGGGGCTAACCTACAACGAGCGAAGCTCCAGACCAACAGGTAGGTAAATGAACAGCTCCAAATGATTCGTCCTGGGTATCTTTTCCCGAGATTGGGCTGTCTTAATAGAATATTAAATTCATTGTCGCCGCCCTGAAATGGTATTGTGAATAGGTAGTAAGATTGTGGATGTAAAACATGTTAATTAAATATAAAATTACTTGTGAATTTCATTTCCGCGGGAATATAAATTATGTTTTTTATAAAACTGAAATTTCTTTTCAATATTGTAAATTTAAATACATAATTGAATGATTTGTTCCCTATATTAAAATTAAAACTGGGTTTCTATAAATGCAGCATGAAACAATGTGTTCTACTTTCAGTAGCTATTATTCAGATACCGGAAATTAAAAGAGCTAAGATTTTAACTAATGAGACTTATTGCATACTTTTGGGCAGTTTTTTTGGTCATACTCTTTGCTAAAAAATGCAAAATATTTATTTCATAATGAAATAGTAGAGTGTGTCCAAGAAAAAATTAACTCGGAGTAGGTTATAAACGAAGGAACTTAAGTCTGTAACGTATATAACAAAAGTTTCCGGATTTTTTTATTTTTTTGGTGAAATTTAAAAATATAGAAATCATGTATTCAAATAATTTATTTAGCAACATTTTTTAGAATAAATGATTAACAGAATGTATAATTTATATAATACTTAAAGGTCCACTGTTTTTAATAGCACGCAATTTTTAATTTAATTTTAATGTTCTGGACGGTGATATTGTCTACTTCGCGAATTTTTTGAAATATTCGACGTCGTAGCTGTTCTTCATTTTGGGCTTCCCAACCTTTCTGCTTAATATTGACCAAAATTCTTCAATGGGCCTTGCCTGGGGAACATTGGGGGATTGTCATTTTTAGGCACAAATGGGATGTTGTGAGCATCTAACCAATCTCTGGTTATTCTAGCGTAATAGCAAGAGCTAGATCCGGCCAAAATATAATATTATCATTAGGATGATGTATATTAATAAAATCAACCAGTTTCGGGAGGCATCTCTCGGTATAAATGTTAGCATCAACCGCCTCACCCCTCACATGTCCAACATAAGGACGTGAAATATCTGCCGCTAATATGGCGCCCCAGACCAAAATCTTGTCTTCAAATTTCTTTTTTGTTTTATATTTCACATTATTTGGACAATTTTCTATATCATCCGTATAAAATCCATCATTACCTTTCCGAATTAGAAAACGTGAAATATTTTTCATCATCCATGACCAAAACTCTGTTAGCTGTAAAGTGATATCTTCTTAATGCACGGCAACATATCGAAATTCTACGTAACTGATCTTCTGTATATTTTGGACACTTCTTCCTCTTCCGATGTTTAAGTCCATTTCTGCTGAGTTCTCGGCTGATTGTCATGTGTGAAACCCGAAGTCGGCGAGCCAATTTTCGAGTCGAAGTTCCCACCGGTCTTTTGCACTTGCCACCAACCTATTTGACTGGGCATTAGTCAAAGCTTTAGGCCGTCCACTTTTTGGAAGGTTTACACATGGTATGCCTTCCTCACATTCACTTATAGTTTTATAAATGGTCGAAATAGCAATATTTTTTCTTCTACATATATTTACTATTTCAGATTTTGACACCAGTCCAACCAAATTGTATATACTTTTTTGAATGTCTAGTTCGTACGACATAACTATGTTAATATTCGACAAATATGATATGACATATTAAAATTTAAACAAAATTATCGTCCGTAGAACAATTACACGACACTACATTGCGTAAATTCTCCATGTTGGTAATGCTATTTAGGCTGGTTTGTCCTGGCACATTTAACCGCGAATAACATAGCCTGGGCGACTTGAGCTACGGCCCATGTAAATTAAAGGTAATTACGCAGCAGCAGTCAGCGACAGCATGCCGAGTCCCCGAATCAGATCCTGACGAGCGGAAGGAATATGTTTACAACCCTCAGGAATCTACATGGACGGCTCAGGAATGTTTATGTTTGCTACGCAGAGAGCCTCGTTAGAGAGAAAATACTAATTGTTGCGGTGGCTTAGATAGTAAAATTTTGTTTCAAGGAACGTCGTAGAAAGGGGCTCTTATTTATACAGAAATAACTGTAATGGCGGGTTAAGTAGTAAAATTTTGTTTCAAGTACGAAACGTTGTTCGTTGTTGTGTAGGGTGAGGAATGACATACTTAATTTATTAATATAAACAATGTATCACTTAGAATATCTGTGAGCTATGCTTTAGCAGATATGAAGAGCGCATTAGTATATTAATTTTGGCGTTTTAAACAGTACAACAAAGTATAACAGGATCGAATACAATTTTGATACCAGAACTACGTAATTGCATGACTAATGTATAAATTTCACACAAGGAGATAGAAATTATATTTGCAGTTTAAAATTATTAAAGTCGAAAGAATTATGCTGCCATCAGGATATTTTTATGATTAAATAATCCAACCTAATTTAGAATTTGAATAAATAGTATAGACAATTTCTTAACAAATAATTATATTACAATAAACATATTTAATAGAATGTACAATAAACAATAACTTGTAGGAATTTAAAAAAAAATAGGGAAATTAATCTACAACTTGTTATATTATTATTGGTGTACAGATGACTAATAGGAGGCCGTATCAATGATGTCACCAGATCACCAGAATCCTAACACAGGATATTTCCAGCTATTTTCGTTATTATTCGGTTGTCGTTTTTTAGAGCAAATGGATGTGTGTATGCTCTTTGAATTTTTTGTACGAATGTATTTTGTGTACATGAAATGTAACAATCTGTAAGATCTTACTGTAA
The DNA here is from genome assembly GCA_951394225.1 of Harpalus rufipes. Taxonomy (NCBI): domain Eukaryota; kingdom Metazoa; phylum Arthropoda; class Insecta; order Coleoptera; family Carabidae; genus Harpalus; species Harpalus rufipes. The sequence continues at coordinate 48,075,684 of OX596283.1, read as the reverse complement.
GTGTGATAATGTTATTTTGTATGTATTACATTTTTGTTGTATAATTGTTGTAGACTCTGAAGAAGATACAAGTGTGCCCCGAAACGTATAGTAAGAATAAATTCTGTTCGACTGAACTTTTGAGTAATTGTTAACACCTAATCCACATCACAGTCGAGAAATTATCCACAATTGTGTATAATTTCCTTTTGCTTTTCCTATGCATTTTCCTGCAGACCTGCACACGTCTATAACAAAATCAGATGCTTATTTCGAGGCATATTTATAGAATAATAACACCGGAAAACAAAAACAAACAAAACAGAACGACTTGACAACTGCCAAAATTCAAACAATGGAGCAAAATGTCTCGACAAACTTTAGAGTAGACTTTATATATATATATATATATATATATATATATATATATATATATATATATATATATATATATATATATATATATATACATATAATACAAACATTAGTGAAATATAGGGCATTTTTGTTTAGTATATTTGTGGTCGTTGAGATTATACATTCATTTTCAGGATAATTTTATAGCATATGTGATCTAATTTTAATTATGTGTGTATGTAGTCAGGATGGCCGAGCGGTCTAAGGCGCTGCGTTCAGGTCGCAGTCCACTTCTGTGGGCGTGGGTTCGAATCCCACTTCTGACAAACATTTTAGAAAATACTTAAGTAAATATAAAGGTAAAAGTATATTCTATAAATATAATAATAATAAGAAAATAATAATAGTCAATATAATAATAAACTCGCTTCGGATATAAATAGAAAAGTTAAGCAATGGATTTCAATTTGCGATCTTGTCTTGTAGCTCGTGTATATGAATTATTTTTTGTTACACATTGATATATTTTTAGAAAGTAGTTTAATATTTGCAACTGAGATATATGCAGTCGTGGCCGAGCGGTTAAGGCGTCTGACTAGAAATCAGATTCCCTCTGGGAGCGTAGGTTCGAATCCTACCGACTGCGCGAGTCTTCTGACAATGTTTTGCACGGCAGTAACTTAACATGGGCATCTTGTATTCTATAATTATTCGTTTCTAGTAAAGTTGAAATGTTAATATTTTTTTATTTTACCAAAATCTTTGCAACAAAGGGCATTCAGAAAATTTTCCTTTCTTAACAGTGGATTTTGTTTTAGCTCCCGGAATCAAATCCATCCCAAAGGCACAGGCGTCGTTTTGATAACATTCTATATACAAGCAAAAAGTTTGATCCATTCATCGTCCTTCATTCGGTGTTCTATCGCCCCAAAGGTTCAATAATAACATTAAATATTGAACTATATCTACTCGTATTTCTCCATGCGAAAATTGATTTCGATATTTATAATTTATGTTGATACGAAAAAGATTTCTCAAAGGAAATGATCGACACAAAATATTGCTGCAGAACCTAATTAAATTTGAAATTAAATTTTGATTCATGTAATTTTAATTTCCTTCGAATTTCGCTGAGATAAATTGCGATAAAAATCAGCGAAAACAGATTGGAATGGCGAGAGGATTTACAGGGCATATCTACCACGTGTATAGAATGTGTGAATAGAATTTTTTTGCGAATGTAGGGAATGTATGCGTCAATTGATATAGGAATGTTCACCGAATATTAAACAGGATATTCGTTGTGTGTGAACCATGTTCTGCTTACGGTATATCTCTGCACATTCTATTTAAATAAAAAAAAATTAATATAAATACGTTTTTGTTATTTTCTATTAATAGTTATTTAAGTCGAAATCCGGGGTGATCTTTAGTCTAGATATCGTTTCTGTTAACTATGCTAATAATTTAATAATAGCCATGCTACTAAAAGCGACTGAGTCAGTGCGGATGTGGAAAAAATAATTAAAAAATCTGTTGTAGCCAGCACAATACCTCTCGCTATTTTCATTTTATATTGCTTAGGGCGCGAGCAGTCCTATAACTTTGTTGGTCTTGGCAAGCAGATATGGCAGCCCGTGACAGAATGATAGCTAGTAATAATGTACATAGGTGTCAAGTATCATAATTTTTCATCCAAAACATCATGGTTTTCGAAATCCATTTAAGAAATCGTGCCTCCAACATCTAACACACATCCACATACATACGCACACTCACAGACATCATTGTAAAAATGTTAAAATCGGATTCTATGTACCTTAAATCGTGCTTATTCAATAAAATCTGGATATGCGATTTTTAACATGAATACAATACCTCTCTTAGCGAGAGGTAAAAAACAGTCATATGACGTAACTGTGCAAAAATAAATACGTGTGTCAAATTGGAGGTGAAGCTGGGAGATGTGAAGTTGTGGTGCGTACTATCACAACTGTATTAAGTGCGTTTTCCAGTTTTCATAAATTTGTTCATTAAATTTTATGATCCTGTTAAACAGATTTTTAATGACATTTGATATGAAATTCAACATCCTATTTGGCAAATATTCGTTTCACTTAAACCAGTTACCGTGTCAAACAGGCTTTATTTTCTGTAGGGCAGTAAGACTGCACACATATAATAAATCCATTTTAATAATAAGTACATATTCTCAGCAATGATGTCTTCAGCGATATCTTAACGTAATTTAAGTTGAATAAACGACATTCATATTTATACATATATTGTTTTCTGATTTATTGTAATATACTCTTTATCCTACGAGCTGGAAGGGCGAGTTAGCGTAATCACATAGTGCGTTAATAATGTAACTTATTACCTTGTACTATAGCACGTATTACTTCATTCATCAATCTGTCTCGGCGAGCTATACCAAAGATTCTTCGTAGAGAGCGCATTTGAAAAGTGAGTCAGATCTGACTGCAGAAGCGTCCATTACTCGGCACCATACAGAAGAATTGATAGCACGAGTGTTCTAAATAGGCGTATTTTAGTTGGAATTGAAATATTTCCCTTCCGCCGTACACATCAACTAAGTTATCCAAAAGCTACTCCAATCAGACTGCTGACATCTTTAGATGAAGCAGTTTTTAACTCATCCACATAGGAGTCCTAATATTTAAACTTATTTAGTTCCTGTATATGCATTCTATGTAGATTAATATTAATTGGCGACCCATCTGAAGACTTTGCTACATTTATTTGTAAACCATATGGTTTTGCTTGATTAGCAACTTTATGTAAATAATAATAGTAATATTAATTCAATAATAATAATAATTGTTTTATTTTTAAGTTGAAATGTATATTACGCTGCAGGAGACCTAAATTTATATCTATTTTATATGATTTGACGAATTCGCAATAAATACATGATTCGAATTGGTTTTTCGGTATGTAAGCTTATACATATAGACAATAACTTCGATAGTAAACGGACATATATGAACCAGAAATTCCAGTAAAACTCAAACCATAACGTTTCGGTCGTTTAAACTTAAGCGTATAGTTGCATAAACTACATCCGTCCGATGCAGTAAAATAAAATAATCTGGTGAGAATTTAACACTTAGCCATTACTTGGCTTTACGTTGGAGTTGAAGAAGTGATGCAATAAAACTCACACAGTTGGCGATACGCGACAAACCATTTGCTATTGCCATTCCTAGTTTCTCATTTCCAGCTGTGACATTAGTGCGCTATGAAGGCGACTATATTATTCTCCTTCGCTTCCGAGATAGAGTCTATTTGTCCCAGAACGATGCAGCTTTCCAATCTGACATTTTGTTTAAATCGTCACATCGTCATGACGACGACGTCACATCTAATGTTTTATAAACACGGATGAAAGTAGGAACACTAACTTATCTTTGCTGTTTATGACGTCACGTCAGGACGTAGGAACTGCTATATCAGCTTCAGCTTCATGAACTGATACAGCAACGCTGATATAGCAGTTCTTACGCTTACTTTTACAACCTTGTGAAACACAAATAACTTATAATTTAGATATGTTTTTTAATTAATTCATTTTTTTCAATTGGTATTTAACTTGAATATAGAATAGAAATTTGGTTTAAATACTGTAATATACTACAATCTTCTCTTTCCTTTATAATCAGGACTATTAATGTTTATTGCATATGAAGTTGGGCTAATTACTATAGAACTATTTATGGTCAAGAATATATATGGGCGGCAATACCTTCATTAAATCTAATATTACATTCCTGTTGATCTGTTATCGGCGTCCATCTTCCACACTCATATAGACTCATCATCGTCGGACTAAGCCTTTAGGACGCGGTCCCCTACGTGATATAAAGTACACAATGTCATTTATTAAGATAGATAGGACAGGGGCAGGAATAAGGTCATTTCCAAGTCTCAGACTTGGGCAAGTGCCCCGCATTCCAAATGCGGCCTAACACCTCGTGGGTTCCGGTACCCCTATCCGCAAAGGTATGCACCCAGTGCAGGGACGATTTGCTGGAATACGGCTCAGGTGGATAGACATTTCGGAGCCACTAGCGGTACCGTAGCCATCTACGCATGTCCCAGACATGCTGAGCTTCTTGAGTTCCATGGGTCAAAAACCCATTATATGAGAGTTTAGCTTACGATTGATAAAGTACACATTGTCATTCCAATCACAACAATTGTTACAGGCGTACATTATACGATAGATATTAGGGGGATAGGTATAAGGTCCGTCCCAGACCTATGAGAGCTTAGCTTACGCTTAGGTTTTCAGACCTTTTATGGAACTCAGCCTTTCATTTGGTGTTTCTCACACCTGGTGTTTCACTACTAGCCGTACCATAGCCACCAATACATATCCCAGATATATTGGGTCCCAGACCCATTACGAGAGCTTAGCTTAAGCTCATAAGTAAGTCCCAGACCTGTCATGGATCTCAGACTCTCCACTATGTACGCTAGCCACCTTTAGAGTACACGACTCTATAGGCCCAGGGTTATCCCAGACAACCTTTCGGATAATAGGAGAATACTACATATGTTATCATTCACCTAATAGACCACGGCCAAGCAACCCGCAAAAGAACCTGCCTTTTTGGAATTGCCAATATTATAAAATATTACCAAAAATTAATCATTGACAATATACATATTTTTCTAAAAATAGTTTTCATACACTATAATTAAAACCAATCACACAATGTTGAATTTGCTATTAGTTATTTTAAAATATAGCAATATTTCATTTTTATTTCGTACAAAAATTCATGATACATCAAAAATTGCAAAGTTCATAGAAAATCTGAAACAAACATTGTAATATTTTATTTTCACACTTATGAACAACTCCCGTTGTTTCCTTCCTTACTATCATTTGCAATTCTATCCAATAAAACAAAAGATATTTTCTTTACGACATTGAAAACTTTCATAAAACTAAAAGCAATATTCAAGACTTCCGTTTATGCTTGCGCGTGAATAAGTTATCAACCGAGGTTTGTCGGACGGTTTGCGAGGCAGGGCAAGTAAATGACAGAACTGCCAGCTTCGGGGTGAAATGTTGCTTGTTGCATGTTTGTTTCAGGGATTGCGTGTAGTGCTATGATGGAAATGCGTTACATAGACTGAAATATGATGTTTTTCTAGACAGTCAAATCTCAAGATAAAATAAACGTATTCTATAAATAATATACAGTTATTACTAAGTATTATTTTCATACTTTTAACTATGATCTATGACGTAAATTTTGCATGTACTTAATCTTTCCATTATAAAAATACGTTTTGATTATTATGCACTTTATACTGTATATGAGTACATAAATTGTACATCACGTCAGTTAGTGCGAGGTTTGTGCTAGGACCTTAAAGTTTGTTAGATTTTAATTCTTTCATGATACAGATTTTTTATGTTTCTCATCTGACGATTTTCATATACATTGAATGTATCTATGAAGAAATAAATAAATAAAAAAAATGATGAAGATTTTGAAGAATATAAAATTAATTTTCGTTCCACACTATTTATTTATTTATTTATTTACGAAAGTGGCCATATAACAGAGGTCCCAACAACATTACAGCACAGTTATAATAAAGAAGCTTGTAATATTTTCTACTGTGTTTAACTTTTACTATTTCTTCATATGAAATATACCAGCCATCTTTCATATTTCAAATTCTTCTAAAAGATTTGTTCAAACCTTTCCAAATAAAACTAAAATATCCCTTACTTTGCAATCCTTCAATTCCATTGAGAGAATCCCGGAGCCTAGCATTTGCCACAATCACTCGTGCGCACGTGCTGTAAGTGTAAACGCGCATTTATCCTCTAGGTTCGGAGAGTGCTTCTCTGCCCGCAGGATTCGCTGGATAGAATTGCCATTGCCATTCCCATTGCTGGTTTCCTTTCCTGCTTTTTCGTAACTGAACCAGAGAAAGTTTCAAGTATTTCCGCCCACGCAATCTTGTCCAGGAAACGGTCAGAGATATGTAGGGAACGTAAAGGGGAAATATTATTTTTTACTGTTCGAAGTGGTTTGAAAATATTGCAGATTGCAGGTATATTGGAAATATGTACATATTTATAAAATAGTCCAATAGAGAGTTGAATTTTCAAATTATTATTATCCCAAGATACCTACTGCGGTAATAATAAATAAGGGTTAAATTCAGAATAGCTTCATTTTAACATAGGAATAGCTATTCCTAGTTTATCACGAGTTTAACCCACAAATGTATAATAATAAACATGGTATAAGACTTAATTATAGAATAAACGTCATTTTAACACAGTGTTAAGAGATATTCTCGGAATACCTAATCTGGAAATAGGAAATTATTTATTATTACCGCTGTTAAACCTAAATGTATATACCGAATTTAATAATAATAATTTTCTGCTTCCCAAATTATTTTAGATAAAAAAGCTTCAATATAATATTAATTTTGCAAGCTTTGTAATGGCAAAAATTAAGTATGAAAATATCAAACATCACTCCAAAAATAGTGATAGCCATGGAATTGAAAAATAAAATTAACCTATGTTAGCGAATTATCTGTCAAGCTAGGTTAGTTTATTTTTAACTTTTGCTAAGAGAGATATTGGAATCATAATAAAAATCGCATATTAAGATTTTAGTGAATAAGAACGTTTTAAGGTCCCTAGAATCCGATAATAACATTTTTACGATGATGTCTGTGTGTGTGAAGTTGCTGTAGGTACGATTTCTCAAATTCTATGACTAAAGACCTGTGTAACTTCGGGGATTCCTCAATCTAACAGTAATGGGAAGAGTTGAATAGATTCGTGTAACAATTGGACAACCGGAAGTAGTAGTATTTTAAAAACCTTCTACATATAATTTTTTGAAAATTTATGTTATTACAAATATTAAAAAAAACAAAATTCTCTATCCGACACATTTTCAATTTTTATTATACCTTCTATATATTTAAAGATATAGATATATAATCTATAAAATAATCTGTTTTAGTAAATCTCACAGCCTGCTTACAGCCCAAACATCTCCATGGTAACTACTTGAGAAATTAAAATGTCTGTAATTGACAGATAAATGTCACTAATATCAGTGTCAAAAATTCAGAGATAGTACTGAAGGCTTTTTCTGGGAACGATATTTAATATTTCTTATTGCATTATTAATTATATATATATATATATATATATATATATATATATATATATATATATATATATATATATATATATATATATATATATATATAATGATAGGTATATTACATGAAATACTTTAAATACTAAAAATTTAAAATTATAGAAAATACGTAAATATAAAGATTAGGTGTAATTAGAATTTTTGGTGTGTACAAGAAATGTGAAATACAATACTTATATATACCACAATGGAAAGTGCGCGAGAGGTATTATTATTATTTGTAATTTCTGTTCAAATGAAATTATCTATTAATACATTAAAATAAATTATTGCTATTAATGTACTCTATTTGAAGTGTAAGTAAACAAAAATGTAATACGTCTGTTTCGTGCATTGCAAATACTTAGTATGACCTTTCCTATTTCTAAAATATCGCAAAAACCTTGTTGAATATTGTATTTATGTAACATGTTAATATAAAAATATTCCTCCAGAATTCCAGTCAAGAATCTATTTTCTTCCTCCATCGTCATAATTAATTACAAAGTACGTATATAACTTTCTTATTTGTTCATTTTTCTTTGCAGGTGAGTGCCGTATCAAGTGAATTAATATCCTCCGAAAATAGAATCCCGGAGGCGAAGGTTAAGTAAGTAGCTCACGTTTAACAGATTTGTTTTCCCCTTGGTTAAAATTCATGACAACACGCGAAAGACATCCCACTATTACACTGTAACCTAACATACACACCAGATAATCAATTTAAATTTCTGTAGAGACTCTCTACGGATTTACAATGAAAGTAGAGCTATGTGAACCTTATCCCTTAGTTGAACTTTACGGTAAACATGTACTCTGTGTATCTTGCAATTTGATACAAATTTAATTTCATGGATGTTGTATGCATGAAAATCTAATACTCGTTTTTATAGACAGACAATATACCTTATGAGGAAAGTAATTTGTACTTTTTATAAATATAATGCTTCACTAAGACATATTTACAACTATATTAAGATTTTTCTACAATTAATGAACAATTTAATAAAAAAATGTCATTCTATATAAACATAGGTTCTATTATTTATAGTTACCAAAATACAATAAGTCAAAGTTTTATAAATAACAATTAATTTTCGAATTTAGTTAATACTACAAAACACGTACTAAATTTTGAGATACAAGCGCACACACCGGTTTAAGGCACATTTGACTAAAAAAGAAGGTATCGACAAAATGAGTCCCAGTAATTGCTAAAGGACTACAAACATATAAATTATGTTTTAGTTTTTGTAAGTAGAGTGATCATATACCCGTAGCAGATAGCTTGGGCTGTTAGGAAGGGGTAGACATGACCCTAATTCGCTTAGGTCTCTTTAGTATTAAAGAAAACCATGAGCGCACAAGAAGCGCATGTCTCTGTGGAGTTTTTGGCCAAGGAAGGCATAAATCCAACCGAAATTTTGTGGAATTTGAAGGCCCAGTGCAGGGACAACACGTTTTTAAGGACCCTTGTCTTTGCTTAGCATAAGGAGTTCTCCGAAGGGCGAGAATCAGAGTCACGATTGCCGCCAAAGGATGAGCGTTACCAAAGTCTCATGAAGACTGATAAACGCATAATGATCAACGAACATTTAATGCGCAATATTATTGCACCTTACTGGATGCCACTAAATTGTTCTATCGAAGGAAAATAAAAACGCCCCACACAGCAAACACTACGAGGCAAAAATTGAAAAGAGAATTGGCAACAAAAATTTACAAAAAGAGGGCAACATAGATCAAAAGTTACATAAAAAACATACAAGGATAAAACAGAAAATTATGAACGAATAACAGGTAACCACGACTTATTAAGCTCAAAACCTGTATTTAAATTAACGTTATTAGAGGATTTCTTGATTTCGATGGCTTCTCTGATTAGTCTTCTCATCCAGTTATTTTCTCTTGCTAAAATCTTCGTGTTTTTATACTGAACCAATCCCAAATATTGTTTTTATTTCATGATATTAATTTGTTATTTCTAAATATCTGACTTCTTGTATTTTGGTAACTAAAAGGAATAGAACTTATGCTTACTGAGGACGAATGCTTCTACCTGTTAATTATTTTTGAATTTTTGTCCTCCAAACCAATTTTTAAGTGATCCGAACAACTGTTATAGCTCGTGACTTGCGCGAACTATTAATTTACGTTATAAGTTCGGTTCTGCAGTGGTAAAAAAATCGATTTACATTTGATTGAACCTCGTATATTGCATTTGAAATCCGCTTTCTTTTGTCTAAAATACTTGAACTTTCAACCAACCAAAATTGACAACCGACAATCGGATACAGAATGTGTGAATCGTGCTTCGCAGTGCTTTAGAGAGACATAAGTACATCAAGCAGAGCTTTCTCGATGCAACCACGCATTAAGTGATTTACTGCATTAACAAAGCTCCAATATCCGATGAATGCCGACTTTGCCGACCATTACTTGAACATGGACACGGAAAGGCTTTATTTATTGACGGAGTAAAAGGAATTGAAAATGAAAGAAAGAAGACAGTGCAGCACGAAGAGTCGTGTATATTTTATAAACTTGGAAAAAAATTGAAAGATGTCTGATCAAGGTCATAATTATAAAATACATGTATGTTTACAATATACACAATGTTTCCTATGGAAAGAAAGAACGGCATATTCATTATCAGGGATGGTCGGAAGCGTGAGTCCTCTCCAAGAATTCATTAATGGAGTAACAATTATTGTTTAACAGGTGCAGCTTTAGGTTTTTTGAGAAGGTTTTGTAATTGGAAGTACTGGTTAAATAGGTTGGAAGTTTATTATATATCCTTAAGCCAAGAATATTTGGAGTAGTCATTGTCAAAGTGTTTCTGGTAAAAGGAACTCTGAAAGAGTCCTTTTGGCGAGTGTTAAAGTTATGAAAATGATCATTAAGTGTGAATTTTGTTTTATTTTTGAAAATATATTTACAGGTTTCTAGTATGAATAGACTGGATAAGGTGAGAATATTAAAGTTTGAGAGCCATACATCTTAAGACTCGTTTTTGTGCCATAAATACCTTAACAGTTGTTAAAATAATCTTACGGAAATATATCAGCGATATGAAAAGCCTACAAACTTTGGTAACCTCAAATAATTTTACGTTTTACAAAATGAAAACACGAACTTAGTACAAGTTTCTGAAAACATTTCTCCGTTCTCTCTTCTTGGTGTCGTCAACGTCCACTCATCTAAGTTTGCCACTTGAGTCCATCTGAAGTAAGAAAAGCCATCGCTAGAAGCCCGATATGAAATTTCATCGGAATCGTTCCTTTGGGAGCGGACAGCCTACTCCGCGGTAACGAGAACCCAAGAGGAGTCACTTTCTAAGAAAAATGACGCTACAAGCTACAGACTACATCAACAATTACACATGGGAAAACTTGAGAAAAAATTGATTTGTGAGTGATGAAATTGGTATTTTAATACTGAATTTTGCAAAATATCCAATGTTTGAAATATTTCATTTCATATGATTGAATTATTTCTAAAAGGGGACTATAGTAAGCAAAAAATAAATAATTCTTTTTGTTACAACGTAAAGTGCTAAAATATTGAAAATACAAAACATTTGTAAATTAAGATGTTACAAGTATAAAAAGAGTTGCTTTTAAATTAATGATGAAAATGGAAGAGAAACAGATTCATTAGTGGATGTTATTAAAACATGAAATCAAGCTAAAAGCTTTTATAGAAAACAACAATTTTTCTTAAGAACGCCCAACGGATTCGAAATATGAACGCGAGCTTTTCTCAGTTGTCGCTGATGTTTCTTGGATTGATTGCAAAGTTAGTAGTAATTAAAAACATACATAAATGTGGAAAGGTGCGCTCGAATAGTCTCAGTTAGACAATTTGGAAAACTAGTCTTACTCAGCAGTAAAATAAAAAGAACCATTAAATTTTCACCAAAAATGACACTTTACTTTAGACTCTAAGTCAAAACACCTCAAAAATGGCAATAGCCATGTAATTGAAATAAAAATTATACATTTGTTAATTATTTATCTCAACAAAATTATACGTGCCAACTTTCCAAATATTATCGTGAAGAAAAATGGTTTCCTGTAACTTTGTGTTGACATTTAGAGGTTAATTTATAGCTATTAAAAGTTGAAACGAACTGTTATAAAAATATTTTTATTACACGTACCGTGGAATTAAATTAACTTGATTTATAATGTTTGGTTTGCGATTTAATCTAAATTTCGCAGGGATGTAATTAAAGAAATTAAACAAGATTTATGGACCGCCACGAAAAAACACAGATCCTCCTACTGCGTGCATAGCTAATTGAATAAGCATGTTCTAATGTAACTAAACCATTAAGTATATTTAACGTATGCGTTTTTTATTTACACTATTTACTGTATATTAACATAACATGGAATATCTTGTAGTGTATACCACACAATGTTAAATTAGCTGTCACTTTTAGAATTATTCTCGTATCTACATTAACCGAAAGCTTCATTCGTAAAGTATTCAGTTACACGGTCATAAATACCAAGCAGTCAAATGAGATAGGGAATTACCTGTGCGCTCTCATAAATTCCGTGATCATATAATAGGAATGTCGATTCATGAATTGGCACGGTTTTTGCAGAATCCGTCCTATATCCCTTATCAATGGTTTATTCGCGGAAACAGCTTTAGCGTGATTGGCTATTGGTTTCTAAACTGCATTAGTGCTTCGAGCTTGATTGATACCTTATCGGAAATGGAAGCCTATTGTGTGATGAATTAAAGCACTAATTGAAAAAATACATTCCAAGAAATTTTCTCTGCCATAATAGAAAATGAGGATAATATTTATTTTAGTTATTCTGTTGTTTTTGTAAATAAAACACTCATTTTTTGGTAGCTTGTTCTATTGTTTGTACTTTGGCAACAACTGTATTATAGAAAAAGTAACTGATGTGACTGACCGGTAAGTGATGTGACTACCTACCGATCTGGTGGCGGTGAAAATTACATAAATAAAAAATAAATGCACATTTTTTAAAGCTTTGATAACTTTACTTAAAAATGACAACAATTTTTTTTTAAATGTCAAAATAATTTTTAAATAATTCTAAACCTTAATTTGTTATTATTGGGACGATCGTGCAAAAAATATAATAAGCATTGCGGGTATTAAGTGCTTCTTACCGGTATCGGATGTATTAGAGATCTCGACTTCGTCTCGATCTCCAAACAAGGTACACTTACTACCCTTAATACTTAAATAACTATATTTCTGCTTATCATAGAAAGTCCTTGATAGCTGTAACGTAGAAAATATTCACATTTAATACGACCCCTGTGTTTAAGTATTATCGAATATGTTGAGTGTATCAACACATTATATTCTGGTAATACTGAACACACCAGTATTATTTGTTATGATAATATAATGAATAAATTTGATAATATCACGTCGTCAAGGGTATATTCGCTTATGGTAACTAAGATTCTTTAATGCCATTGGCTCAATTAGCTATGAATTACATAATCTTATAGGTAGAAAAGAAGCGATAGCATCTCTGTTTTGTGATAATTCTTCTGAGATTACATTTCGACACGATTTCAACCAAAATGCCATACGTACAGAACTATGTAGCATGTCATAAGAAATATATATATATATATATATATATATATATATATATATATATATATATATATATATATATATATATATATATATATATATATATGCAGTGGAATCCACCTATAATGAACTCGCCTGTAATAGAAACTGTGTTATAATGTACCCTTTTTTAAAGTCCCAGTACAAACACGTGAAAAATCCTCGGTTAAAATGAACTCGATTATAACAAACTTTCGCCTATAATGAACCCAAATTCGTTATTTTATCCATTACAAGCGGAGCGATTCGGTACTTAAAATAAAGTCAAACTAATTCTAGATAAAGATGATATTGCGAAACCGTGGATCCAATCAAAACTAACCAACTTTTTTCAAAATATGTAATGGTAAATATATGCGAGTATGTATTTACACGGTGAAATGAACAAATAAATATTTCCTAGCACAGTAATAGAATTTGCGCCTAAAACTATTATGTAAGGCTGACGATTATATTTTTAAGATAAATTTTTGCTACACAGTAACCATTTTATTCCTAATAGACATATTTCTTTATAGGTTTTATTTTATTACTCTAGGAGGAGTTAGGTAAACAAAAAAAATTATCTCCATAAACTTTATATTCTCTATAATACAATATCGCATACAACTTTGTTGCAGAATGCATCAATATTTTACCTTGTGTAGGTATTACAAAATAAAATTTGTAGTTTTTACAGGTGAGTAAACGTGCAGGATATACACTCAAACAATTTCTTCCTTTTCTGCCTTTGTAGTAAATGTACAGGGTGTTCTCGAAATCCCAACAGGCATGAAAACGCTATCCGCGTCTTTGAACTTTACAGAGATCTTTTAGCAGATCCGGATAACAGTAAAGGATTCAAAAGAATGCTATCTTAACATGAGGTAGATACTACCTTTCATATCTTTCGCATTTCCTTACCTTTGAGAGAATGGGTTTCAAAGGAACTGCATAAAGAATATCTTGTTTATATCATAATAAAATTATAGTCTGGAAGAAGTATGTATAAAATGTCAACGTTTTATGCAGTATAAAAGTATGAGATATTTGTTATTGTGGATTTATTTTTATACCTAAAGCAATGGTTTGAAACCCCGTGAGGTGACGCCTAATATGCGCTCTCATCGTTAGTGGTACAAATGTATCGTAATAAAAGAATTCAAAATTCAAAAATGAGTCAACTGGTGAGTTTATTAGCAAATGTAAAACCAAATATGTGAAAAGATATTGACACAATGTCAGTGTCAGTGACTCTGACAGAAAATAACGTTACTCGTACTGCTATGAATCAAGGTAATGTATCTGAATTATTAAATAAACTTACGTTACAGCGAAAGTATTATCAACAACGAACATCGTTTTAAAGTAGAATATCCTAACTTAGTCGAAACAATACCGTGAGTATTTTTTAACATGAAACATGGGATTTATCATATCCATGGTTACGACTTGACATTTGATTGACAGCAATGTATTTGCCTGTCTCATTTAAAATGAAACATAGGGGATGAATTTGACAGAAGTATTATATTTAAATATTGAGCAGTAATATTCCCGTTAATAAAAAATGGCCCAATAATGTGGCTTCCTATTATGCCAGCCCAAACGTTAACTTTCTCGGGTCGTTGAGTCCTCGTACTATGATACAAATGTAGATTTTCCCTGGACCAATAACGACAATTTTGTGAATTTACCTCGCCATGTAAATAAAAAGTTGCTTCGTCCGTAAAAAGTATATTTTGCAACAAATCTGAATAGTTATTAACGTTTTCATACATTCTTTCACAAAAAATTATTCTTCGTTTCGTATCGTCCATAACTAACTTCTGGTGATTTTGGAAATGGTATGATCTGTAATGCTCCTTTTTAAATAGTCTGTGTACAGTAGCTTTGCTTACAGCAGTAGCTTGCCCAATCTCTCTTAATGTTAATCTGTTGGTATTTTGTATTAAAGTCAGAATTTCATGTTTTTTTCTGCGCAGTTAATATATTACAGGATCTATTCCTACTGTTATGTGCAGGCTCGATGCAACCATTTCCTCTAAAGGTATTCACTATTCTTAACAATTTTGCTGCACTTGGTGTAGGCCTGTCAGGAAATGAAGCGCGGAACAAATCAGACACTTGCCTTAAACTTGGATTAAAATTCGAATAATACCACTTAATAATCTGCACCTTCTCTTCCACAGTATAAACCATTGTATTTCAAATTGGTCTTTTGACACTGACAGAGTAGACAAATGTCAAAATTGTCCCCTATGTTTCATTTTAAATGAGACAGGCAAATACATTGCTGTCAATTAAATCGTAATATGACAATGACAATGACAAATCCCATGTTTCATGTTCCTTATCGCACATGCTTATAGCCTTTGCAAAGGAAAGAGATAAATGTATGCCAATTTGTTAATTCATTCATGATACATATAACCTTGATCGGACATCTTAAAAAAAAATACTGTACCACGTATTTATTGCAACTCTCCATACGAATATGAATACAATTATTACCCATTTCTTTTAATGACCATCTAACTGTCGTGTATAGAGCTAATTTCGAATCACCTCAGTGCGATTGAAAATTGTCCTCTTATAAAAAAATAAAAACGTTATTCGTGCTTGATACTCGATGTTTCCGCACTTATGTTTATTTCCTACAGTTAAGTTTTTGAAAGTTTTAATCGTTGATCTTATCTTGTTAAACTTGCGAAGTGGTTAACTTTAACAACTTTGAAAAGCGAGAAACGATGTTAAACTTCTCGAATAATTTTCCATATTCATTATATCGTTATGTAAATATGCTTCCAAATGTTTCAGTTTAGTAGAATATTTATAAAAATTTCAGCGGTTGGTGAGAATTGAAATGTTCTCTTTCTCTGAAAGAAGGACGAATTTTCTGGGTGAGGTACCATCTACGAGTCAAGGTCGACAGCGTGCATTATTTACAAGAAGAGAGACATTCCTATTGTCATACGCATACGTTCAATTTTAAATTTTAACTTGGAAGAATAGCTCTCGCTCCGTAAAGCGTGTTTCGCTATTTTCCCTTTCTACAGACGTTCCGTTTGTGCGAAGTTTGTAAAGGAAATAAACCGTGAAGAAGATGGACCAAAGATAAAGTTTTCCAATACGTGGAAAGTAGAGGAGTAATCAATATTGAACACAAAGTAAAATCTGGAGTTAATGAACAAATAATCATGAGATTGTAGTATACATATAATCTGTTCAAGAGACCTTTCATTATACTTACAATATTTACAGACTATTTACATCACTCAAAAATTAGTTCTTTATTTAAAAACACCTAAAACAAGTATATCTTAAAAATATATACCTATACAGTATGTATGACTAATTGGATATTTACAAATATTTTATTGTAGGTTAGATAATTTTTAAAAAATCTGTTGTGGCCAGCACAATACCTCTCGCCATTTTTATTTTATGTTGCATAGGGCGCAGTCCTGTGACATGGTAGGCTTTGGCAAGCAGATATGGAAGCTAATAATAATGTACATAGTTGTCATTCAAAACATCATGATTTTCGACATCCATGTGGATGTAAATAACTACTCACATGACTGCTCGCGCCCTATAAGTTACGAATTTAACATTTCTTGTACACACAAATAATTGAAATTGTATCTCTTCTGTCGTTCTATGAGGAATTTTGTGCTACTCTTCTAATATGTTCAAAATTATTCAAATTCATTGACAGTATTAGCGGTGTTATTTCTTAAGAATATATGTAATATTAACATACCTATAATTTTAAAAACATATTTAATTAATAATACAATAATATATATAAATGTACTCGTACTTCCCAGAAAAATCTTCCAGTAATGCTGACATTTTGAATTTATCTGTCAATTACAAATATTTCAACTGGTTTCCATGGAGTTTTTTTGGGCAACGAGATTTATTACAACAGATTATTCCATATTATTATATACTATATCTCCACGAGATATAATAAAATTTTAAAATGTATCGAATATGTTCTTTAATACTAATAATAAAAAAATTCAAAAAAATAATATTTAGATTGTTTTTAAGATACTACTACTTCCGGTTTGTTAAATTGAGGAATCCGTAGTCAAACAGGTTTTTAGTCTTATAGAATTTGAGAAATCGTGGCTTCAACAACCTCACTCACGTACACACACACACACACACACACACACACATACACACACACACATACACACACACACACACACAAATACACAGACATCATTGTAAAAAATGTTAAAATCGGATCCTATGCACCTTAAACCGTGCTTATTCAATAAAATTTATATATGCGATTTTTAGCATGAATCCAATACCTCTCTTAGTGAGAGGTAAAAACGTTTTAGGACAAATTAAAATATTTTTTCGAGAATATAATTCCTTAGTCACGTGACATGTTTTCCGCCAATCAACATTCAGAATCTCCCTAGCTACGCGTTTATCACAGCGATGATAAAAAACAAGGAAATAAACACCGTATTTATAGTCGTTACTAAGGGATTTGTTTTCTTTATTTATGACATTGACAGTTAATTTTGAGTATAAAAATAAATAATAACAATAATTCAAACTCCGAAATATTAAATAAAACTCGTAAGTACCATGTTTTAATACAATATGAATATGTATATCAAAAGTTAGGTTAGGTTAGATTGCAAAAATTCATTATATTCTCTCATTAAATATAAGCTCGTGATATGATTAATAATCGAAGATATTGGTCGTGAAACCGAAGCAGCACATTTCAACTCGTCCTTCGGACTCGTGAAATCTGCAGCTCGGTTTCACTCAAGAATATCATCGATGATAATCATATCACTTGTTATATTACGTATGAAAGTAGTAATTTCTAAATTAATCTATCTTTCCGTTTTTCGCCAATAAATATAAATATATCTGACGCAATACAGAATTTGAACTAAGAACATATTCCTATACTTATTAAGGGGACTGGAACAAAATCGCATTAAAAAGTTTTAATTCGAAATTTGCTTGATGTTTAAATGTAAGAAAACATATTAAAGAATTATTTCCGAGTCTCTGGAACTCAAGAAAGTTTAAACTTGATGATTCAAATATTTACAGAAAATTTGGTTTTAAATAGAATTTCTATGCAAAATCGCTCTCATAAAACAAAACCACAAACAATTGAGATTCAAAGATGAGATTTCTATTAATTTCTTAAGAACAATTATTGTTTAATATAAATAGGAATATTGTTTAGAGTTAAGTGAAATTTTAGTAGAATGGTAATACAATTTATTGAATTTCAAAATGAAAGCTAAAACTTTTGTATAGACAAATAACATAAAGTACCTAATTGTTAAATAAACTTAAAACTTTGTGAATGAACAATATTTTTGATAAAATAATGTACGACCCCAGAATAAATGTATCCTTCGCTACTACTATAGTTTCAATTTATACAAAAAAATTAAAGGTTTGCGCGAATGGCACAATAATTCTGGATCTAGCAAAAATAATAATACAGATGTGCTTAGAATTAAAAATCCACGTATTGTAGTTGAGATACGTGAGTTTGTGAACATTATAATTTATAATAAATGTGACATGGAATGTTCTCGAAATATTAATTAGTTCACAAACTACAAGTGATTGAAGTCGATTAATAATTAGGATGACGTTTCAGGTTCAAGTTACGTAAGTATAGAGCGCAAGCAATTTGACTTTGTTGGCTTTGACAAGCTATATATATTTGTGGCAATCCCAAATGGCGTGAATGTACTTATGTAAAATTTTATTAATAATTATGCAAAATGCTAGTAACCAGTTTTTCAGGAAATAGTACAAATAAAATAATTCCACATAAATATGTAAAATTTAGAACAGTTTCGTGCAGTAGAAACATTTCTGAAGAAATATTTAAAAATTCATTTAAAAATGTTGTACAATATAACCAACAATTTTCCTACAAAATAGTTGATATGAAACACGCAATTGCAGACATTGAAAATAGCCTATCATAAACTCCAACCGATGTGATGCGATAGCGCTGGACTAATAACTCAAATGAACAAGTGGAATTCGCTTATAATACCGCAGTCGGGCAATGTTAATCCACCGGGGGTTAAATATGCATGAGCCATAATGCAATTGCGGCAAACATTCACTCGGTCGAGACGGAAATCAAAATTTATTTAAGTTACAAGGGAAGAATTTATTCTTCGTGAAGGAATGTTCTTGCCATAGGCGCAATAGAATCTTAGATTAAATTATGAACGTTTGACTTAGAAAGAAGTCCTGCAGCGATGAGTAAACAGATTGGGAAGTTTTGTTTATTCTGCGCCTTTTGGAAAACAAACAGACGAAAGATTTATCATGCTTGGTGACAAATGAAGTCTGCACTTATTTTTATTGTCAATATTAACCAATCTTTTATATATACTAAAAATCTCACGTGGCCAAGACATGACCACTTGCCATTTCCATTTTATGAAACAAATAAATATATCATTACGGTATATTACCCATTTCTGGGTGTGCCAACCTGCTTTATACGCAGATGTCAGTAAATGATGAAATATTTGTACCGTGTGGGCGCTTACGCACTCATTGCTGTCGTGGAAAGTGCACCACAGGGGGCAATTTTGTGCCATCAAAATTCAAAGTAATTTTTGCCGTAATTTTTATCTACTCTTTCGATTTATGAGGAATTTTCTCCTACTTTTCTAATATATTCAAAATTATTTATATTCACTGACGGTATTAGCGGTATTTGTTAAGGATATATGTAATATTAATGTACATACCTATAATTTTAAATATTTAATTAATAATACAATAAGATATTTTAAATGTACTTCCCAGAAAAATCTTTCTTTAATGTTAATAAAACTGTTGATTCTTGACACTGTCTTTTGCAATTATCTGTCAATTATAAACATTTAAATATCTCAACTGGTTTCCATGGAGTTGTTTGGGTAGCGAGATTTATTACTACATATTAATATATCTCTAAATCTATAGAAGATATAATACAAATTTTAAATGTATCAGATTGAGAATTAAAAAAGTTTTATTATTGTATTAACATAAATTTTCAAAAAATAATATTGAGAAGAAACTACCACTTCCTGTTGTCCAATTGTTACCAAAACCTATTCAACTCTTCCCATTAATGTTAGATTGAGGAATCCGTAGTCACAACAGGTCTTTAGTTATATAGAATTTCATAAATCGTACCTACAACACCCTAACACACACACACACACACACACACACACACACACACACACAGACATCGTCGTAAAAATGTCAAAAATCGTATTCTAAAGACCTTAAAACGTACTTATTCAATATAGTGCTGATATGCGATTTATAGCATGAATCAAATACCTCTCTTAGCGAGAGGTAAAAAGTAAAAATCTGATTGCCAAGGTGAGCAAAGTCACGTGACTGCTCGTGCCCTTTGGAATTTATACATAATAAATAAATAAATGATCAAAAAATGTAATTTAACATAATATAATCTAAATTATACTAACCTAATGATACAAGTGCAAACTTCAAAACGCAAATTCCGAATTTCTCCGTGAAACGAACAATATAATAAAAATTACAAAGTTACGTCTAGTTTCACTAGGATACAACTTCTGAGTCAACTTCCATGAAGCCATCGTCAGAAGTCGGCCAGCACAACAAGTAACCACAGACGCGTTTCGCACTTATTGGTGCTCTTCAGTGTGGTGTAACCTGTGGTCTCTGTCCGGTCCACCGTGAGTGGACTCCTCCATTTTGTAATATTTATTAACCTAATGATATCATAAGTTATATTTTAATTTGGACAAAGAGTAATTATTTTACAAAATACTGATCATTAAACGTAACAATATAGTCACCAAATAAATGAGAAAATGGTGTTTTTTGGCCACTAACATATTTGATTTCTTTATCTTATAGTTTGTTTGTATAAACCTAGTTGAAATTTAAACCGCTAAATTAAATCTTTTGAGTTGATAATGACCAATGACACATTTTACCGAACAAAGAACTAAAGTTCACATTCTGAAGGGTTGTTAGAATAATTGGCCACTAAGAGTTGTGCACGATCCTAAGCAAACACAAGTAGTAAATTACTGGCGACCTCTGGCCGTCAAGTTGTGGGGCTATGGACGAAGGATAAATAAGTCTTTGATCCTCATGGCCCTGCACGAATCCAATCAGCGGGGCAATTGTTTCCAGGATTATTTGTTGAATAACAACATCCCGCTCGCTTTTATTGGACGCCGCGAATTCATTATTATAAGCTAGTCATGTTTATTTATTTGTATTTTACGAGTATTGTCAATGAGAAATAAAATAAAGACGAATGTACTGTGACAGGAATACTAACAGTATTTTTATATCACACCGGTATCTACCAAAAGTTGTAACAGGTATGGTAGTGAAAACAAAGATGGGTAGCGTTTACCACTGCTTAGTCCTGCACAATATGAAAATTTATTTGACTCGAGAGTAAAACACTAATTTTATTGTATTAAGGTCCAAGGTAGCGGAATCGCTGCCACCGCTATCCGTATTTTAAAAGTCCTGGAATAGGACACGGGCGAAACGGGTTAAACAAATCAATCAATCAAATTTTGGGTGGTGTCACTAAGTAATTGATACGCGTTATTCTACGGGTCACTAAGACACACGCTGGAAAATGGGTATGAGGCAGAACAAACACTCTGCCTGTTTCGGCTTCACCATTTTGTCCTCGGTCTTCCTCTGTTTCTTTTTCCTCTTGGGTAGTAGATCATTACTTTTTACCTCTCGCTAAGAGAGGTATTGCATTCATGCTAAAAATCGCATATCCAGATTTTATTGTATAAGCACGTTTTAAGGTCCCTACAATCCGATTTTAACATTTTTACGATGATGTCTGTGTGTGTGAGTGTGTGTGTGGATGTGTGTGTGTGTGTGTGTGTGTGTGTGTGTGTGTGTGTGTGGGATGTTGGAAGGACGGTTACTCAAAAACTATAAGACTTAAAATTTGTTTAACAACGTATTTCCCAATCGGACATTCATGGGAAGATCTGAAAAGGTTTTGGTAATAATTGGACAACCGGAAGTAGAAGATTCTTGAAAAAAAATCTTCTAAATATTATTTTTTGAAAAATTTTCGTGGTAATATTAAAGAAAATTAAATTCTCTATCTGATACATTTAAATATGTTATTATATATTCCATAGATTTAGAGATAAAAGAAGTATAATATATAAAATAATCTGTTGTAATAAATTTGACAGCCGAAAGAATGCCATGAAAAATAGTTGATAATTTAAATTATTTGTAACTGACAGATAAATGTCAGTGTCAGAAATAATGAGTAATGAAAGAAAAATGTACTTGGAGAATCCCTTAGTTCTTGATCTGTGACTATTATGGAGATGACAAGTCTAGGTTGAAGGACTTAAATTTGTTTCAAACATTATGGGACAATGTACACCAGTACTATAGACTAGAGTAACTTTGAATTGCGAAAAAGCTATCAAATTCTTCTCAAGTAAGTTGTAAATATTGACAAAATTACACATCGATATAAGAATAATCGGAGTGCAATCTATCCGTCACTTTATTAAAGGGAATTAGTGTTATTTAGATATAACATGTATGAAAAAATAAAATGTAAAAGAAGATATGTAAGAATAGATGCACAATCCATATATACATTTTAGACCGCCCAAAATTAATGTTTTTACTAGAAGAATATGAAGAGAAAGTAAACAACGTTGTTCGAATTGAAAATTGCAGTTACCAGCCTAATATTTATATATGGTAAACTCTACTTTGTAATTTATTGTAACATAATTTATGGTAAAATATCTTCATGTTGAGACATGCTATTATTGAATAATAAAGAAGTTTATACGTCATAGATTTATATGAATATATTATTTGTATTTATAAAAATATTCTTTGCTTTATGCATACAGCCAGGTAAAATATACGGCGAGATGTTATGTGCTGGCCACATCAGATTTTTATTAATGCAAATTGAAACATCTGGAAATAACAAACCAAACATCATTTACTCTACCTACATGTATCGATAGCATCTGTTTCAGTCACATATGTAGCTGTCATCCCAAATTAAACATATAAACAAAAACTAATATTTATTTTACAGAAGCACTATGTGAAACAACTATACGGTGTCACTATATGACGTTGAATAAAACACTTAATTGCGTTGTTATAGTGCTTCGACCATATAATTTTTAACGTGAACATCAAACAAGCAGCGAGACGTCTACTAACTCGAAGATAAATTTAATTGCACAATAAACCAGAAACGAAGCAAAGAAACAAATAACAATATAACTCGTGTATTTTTACGAGATATCCCTTGGTGCTTTGTACTGTACTCTCAATCAGAGAACATCAGTCCCGCTTGAAAACCAATATAGCGTTAGCGTTTTCCTCCACGTGTATCTTACCCTGTTCTTTAGTTCACATAGCAACAAAGAAATCAATTAATATAATAACAAGCAACTGAATTGTAAAATATTGTCAATGAGGGAAAATAAAAATAACGGAACAATAAGACAAGAGATAATATTGTTTGTTTTGCAATCGTACAAATATTATACTTTTTGATTGATACTCAATGTAAATGATATTCGGCCCAATTTAGTAACTCGTGGTTAATTTTTAACAACAGGTTAAATTTTTTAACCAATCAAGTATATTGACATAATAAAAAATCTGTACAATACTTCTCGCAGATATGAGGACATAACTGTTCGCGCCATATTGTATTTAACACTTCTTGTATACCTACACTCTACATCAAAAATTCTACTTACATATATTCTTTATATTTTTTAATTTTAAATTCATTTTATGAAGAAATATTGTCCCCTTCTAATTTTTCGAAATGTTTCCATTTCATTGCCGGGATTGACAGTATTTTTGAAGGGTATATGTAATATACCTATCATTTTAAATATTTAACTATGTATTAATACAATAATAAATAATATAATGTATTTACTGCCCGGAAAAAAATGTTTCTGGATTTCTGACACTGATATTTATCTGTTACTTACAAACATTTAATTTTTCAATTGGTTTCCATGACATTATTTAGGCTGTGAGATTTATTACAACAGATATACCTTATATTTCTTTATCTCTAAATCTATAAAAGATATAATAAAATATTTATATGTATCAGATAGAGAATTTTACTCTTCTTTAATACAAGCAAGAACAAAAATTTTCAAGAAATAATTCAGATAAAAGATTTTTTTTAAGAATCTGCTACTTCCGGTTGTTTAATTACCAAAACCTTTTCAGCTCTTCCCAGAAATGCCCAATTGAGAAATACGTAGTTAAACAGATATTGTCTTATAGTTTTTTGAGAAATTATCCTTCCAACCTTCCCACACACACATACACCCGCACATACACGCACACATACATCCACATACACACACACACACAGACATCATGGTACAAATATTAAAATCGGATTATAGGGAACTTAAATCGTGCTTAATCATTAAAATCTGGATATACGATATTTAGCATGAATCCAATACCTCTCTTAACGAGAGGTAATAAAGTGCACAATAGTTTTAGTTTTATAGTAATAAAGCCAAAGCGAATACAAGCTCCAAAACCCGGAGATAATAATCCTTGCTTAAATTTTTGTCGTTGGTTATTTAGTTAAATTTATTTTTCGTTATGTTTTATTGACTTCCTTTTTCCAGTTTACGACATTAAAGAAATATAATCCCCCCTTTGAGTTTCTCGATTAAGTGTTTTCCTAATTCAATCCAAGGGTCAACACATGTCTGCTTCTGATGCTTTGTTTATAGCTTCAGTGTCACTCAATTTAATAACATGTCGCCCTGAGCGAAGGCGGCACACCAATATGACAAGCTCACTCTACTTACGCCATCCACCGCTTCTACCAAACGTCCGGGTCTACACTTTAGCTGTTAACACATTTCCAGGATCTAAGTCAACCACGGAGAAAATTGGTTTGTTGTAGGACTTACCGATCTGAAATAAAATGGATGTTATTAGAGTCTGATATGTGACGAAATTTTGGCAGTTGTGTACTATCTACACATTTTCAGTTGATTCTATAACGTATAATATCAAAAATTTAGTATTACGACATTACGAGTATATAAATTTGTTTATGTTAGATAATTAACAAATACCCAATGGCGAGGCTGTGAGTTCTGCGATCCAGATTAAGTATGTTACAGGCCACATCAGATTTTTAAATTTAATATTCATATAATCAATATAAATTTATTATACGGTAAAAAACTCTCCGTATTATTGACACATAAATTTTACGAATTCCATCCTCGTAACAAATCCTCTCTACACATAACTCATTTTAGTCATTATAACTAGACACTAATTAGTAAAATACAAACTTTGAATAACTACAGTATTTAATCCTTTTAACGACCTGACCTGAACCATCCACCAACTTTGTTTAAAAACCCTTCTATGCGAACGCTGGCGTTTTACGAACATTCTCTGTGCGTGCCAGCCGATATAACCCAAGAAGATACATGAGTGAAATACTAAACACAAGCTTCGGCTTCGGGGTAGTACTACAGCAGAAAATGAGAAAAAGCATGGATAAGAAAAAATGTGCATTTCGTTTTATTGTAAAAAATGAAAAGAGAGTTTGTAGATATGTCTGTAATGAACGGAATTTTTCTGGTCTTCTTTGAAAGAATTGTAAGCCAAGACTGCAGAAGTAAAATGTAAAATGAATTTCAAATAAAATGCCGAAAGGATTATTTTTATTATTTTCAGCATATAAAAAAATAAAAGTAGAAATTTTATCGTAGGCTTCATTTTTAAAATGGGTTAAAGAAACTTTAGATATATTTTTAATTAAATGGTATACACACTTCTTCCCATGTACATTTTATTTAAATTCCTTCAACTTGCTACATTATTACTGGTGTACAGACGATCAATAGGAGTCCGTATCAATGATGTCACCAGAATCCTTACTCAGGATATTTCCGGCTATTTTCCGTATTATTCGGTTGTTTTTTAGAGCAAATGGATGTGTATATGCTCTTTGAATGTACGATGATTATTAAATTAACTGAATGTTTTGTACGAATGTATTTTGTGTACATGAATTGTAACAATTTGTAAGATCTTATGTGTGATAATGTCCATGTTATTTTTGTGACTGAACTTTCGAGTAATTGTTAACACCTAAACCATATCGCAGTCGAGAAATTACCCACAATAAAAATAAAATAAAGTGCTTGCAACTTATTTACCAGGAATGTAGATTATAATATTTAGATAACGAATCTGTCTCAAATTATCGAAATATATATTTTAATGTTTATACTTCTTTTTACCTTCCGTCACCTTTAGGTAAATAAGGTATTGTGTTTAAGCACGTCTTAGGGTCCCTGGGATACGATTGTGTGTGTTAAATAAGAAATTAATTTTTGACAGCATAGTTAAAAGGCATATAAAATGCTTGGATTTATACTGCGAATTGGATCAAATTTTTAAGATCCCACCACTTTCGTTCATTTTTATTATACTTTTGTCAGATATCAACTGGTATATGCTGTTGTATGTTGGTATCCACATTATCAAATATATGTGAATAATGTTGAGGGTATTCAAGGTAAATTTATTTCTGCACTGAAGTCTAAATTTCCGAATAATTTAATTTATTTCACCCCCTTACAAAAACGTAGAGATGCTGGACTTAATTTTTCTTTATAAAATTATAAATGGTCATATTGATAGTCCAACTCTCTTGAATAAAATATCTACGTGTACCCGTACTTGCTCATCTATTTTTTCTGTAAATATGTATAGGACTAATTTTGTAATGTTTCCCCCGTTAAATCGCCTATTGTGTTGTTCTAATAATTTATTATGCTTCTCCGATATATTTAGTTGCACTTTGTATTTATTTAAGAAGATTATAAAAAATAGCTTCACTCATTTTTCTACCTCTTTTTGAGTTTATTTCTCTTTTTCCATGTTAGCTAATTTTTACCATATTTGTTGTCTGTAACAAGAATTTTTTTAAATAAATAATTAAAGTAAATAATTTAATTGGAATTTAAGTTTAAATTTCTGTTCATTAGTAATCTGTTAGAGATACCATCAGTTTAATGTCAAATGTTGTGATAACAATAATTCGAATTTAAACTATTTCCAAAATAAACACGTTTCGGTTTACCATGAAGCTCCTAAATCACAAATCCTTGCCCGGGGCCATCTAATTAGCAAGACAAACAGTGTTAATTTATCGACAGCTTTGCCCGAGAAGATAAATTATTAAAGTTACACGACGAGAGAGCAAAACTCGTGACGGCATTAAATACTTAACTAAATCACATTCCAAATGACTCAAGTTGTTATGTAAATAACTTTATAAACGGATTTCGTTTATGAAGACACTTCTCATTACATCAATTTGCACTTATTTGCTCCTTTTGTGCCCCGAGCGTCCGGAGCGAATGGAAAGAGCTTGTGATAAAAAGCTTCTAGACTAATCTGAACCAGTGGAGAAAAGGAATAGTATTGTCCACGAAAGAATGGAATTGTACTTTAAAAAGTGTATAATTCTTAACATACGTAGTTTATTTTTTCCACGATAGAATCCGTTCATAAAGCTGTCGCTTCAATTGCAACACGGTTGTTTGACGATTCGCACACTAGACAAACACGTTGCAAACAGCATGGAAATATCACAACATGTATTGTATGACACTGTTTACGTCTTTTCATACGAAATTTGTCTCTTTCAGTGCCTATTGAATGCCTATAAAAATGCAAGATACTCATGAGGGCAACATTTAAGTCCGATGAAGATTTGCACTACTATATGGATAAATTCAATATATAATATGCGTGGACAAATCCTTACGAAATTATAGTAGATACTGAATAATTTTAGTTGTTGAACAATCTGCGCAAAGTTTTATTAACGGAATCAATTAACGGAAAAAATATTTCGGAATGAAGTTTGATTCTCATGTTACTCGAAACGCATCATTTCCAATTTTAATTAGACTCAAATCTACATCTGCATATGAAAATTTTCCACCATCCACATTCTACATGTTAAATGTAAATTCCGCAGATGTAAACGTAAAATGTAACAGTCGTTGCCGAATATCTACATGATAATGAAATATTTAAAAGTAAATGAAAAATTTCAAATATTATAAAAATGTAGAATTTACCATAAAATCGGAGGTTGCCTTATTCTGATATAAAAAATGAATACGAGTATAATATAGTTATTTAAGTATTAAGGGCAGTAAGTGCACCTTACCGGCTGACGATTAGTTTCCAATACATCCGATACCGGTAAGAAGCACTTAATGCCCGCAATGCTTATTATATTTTTTGCCCGATCGTCCCAATAATAACAAATTAAAGTTTAGAATTATTTAAAAAAAATAGTTGTCATTTTTAAGTAAGCTATGATCGTTGTTTTGTTATCGTTAAAGCTTTAAAAATTGTACATTTATTTTATATTTATGTAATTTTCACTGCCTCCAGTTCGGTGGTAGTAGTCACATCACTTACCGGTCAGTCACATCACTTACTGATCAGTACCACATCACTTATTGATCAGTAATTTGTAAACAAAACTTACTGCCTTGGAAACCCTATCGGTAAAATTTTAAAAAAACCTGATCGTGCAAAAACGTATATTAGGTAAATATCATATAATTTATTGCATATTTAATCCATATTTTATACAACTTTATTATAATGCCTACAATATTTGATTTGTATTCTGAACGTTTACATTATTCAAAAAAAAAGAATTGTTTACATTTTTTGTTAAGTGAATTAACATATTAATTATACGCTTTGAAATATGTGTTATATTTTCTTTTGAATTTCGCACTCTAATTACTAGTAGAGGAAGGATATACGTGCTGCCGGAAGTGCGTGCAAGTGTTTATGTAAATTAGTGCGCAGTTTATGTTGTGTTTGATTCTGGCTGGTTTATAATCACACGCAGCGAACATCTACCCGAGGTACAACTGCGAACGAGTCAAACGCACGAGAAAAAGTAATTATTTTCTTTCATCAAAAAATCGATATCAATCACAAGATAAATTAGAAGATAATTATTCAAAAATAACATAAAAACAAAGACAATTCAATAATACAAAAGAATTCTATTATAGTTAGTATATTTTTTTAGGTAATGTTTACAAATGTTAGAATTTTTCAAGATTTTCTAAATTCACGTAGTTAATTTCTCACCAGGATTGTGAAATTTAATTGTCTAGTAAAATAAACCACATAGAATTAGAAAATCACTCAATTAGAAATGAAAAATTATGATATTTGCATCTATGTACATAATTACTAGCTATCATTATGACACGGGCCTCCATATCTGCTTGTCAAAGCCAACAAAGTCACATGACTGCTCGCGCCCTATTGTATTTAACATTTCCTCTATACCTACACTCTACACCAAAAATTCTACTTATATCTATTCTTTATATTTAGATTTTTTTAATTTTAAATTCATTCTAAGAATTTTGTCCTATTCTTCTAATTTTTCGAAATGTTTCCAATTCACTGTCGGGATTGACAGTATTTTTGAAGGGTATATGTAATATACCTATAATTTTAAATATTTAACTATTAATACAATAATAAATAATATAATGTATGCACTTCCCAGAAAAAATATACAGTAATGTTAATGTCTTAGGATTTTTGACACACATTTAGAAACATTTAAATTTTTGAATTGGTTTCCATGACATTATTTGGGCTGTGGATTTATTACAACAGATTGTTATATACATTTCTTTATCTCTAAGTCTATAAAAGATATAATAAAATATTTATATGTATCAGATAGAGAATTTACTCTTCTATTGCTACTTCCGGCTGTCCAATTATTACCAGAACCTTTTCAGCTCTTCCCAGTAATGTCCGATTGAGAAACACACACACACAGATATCATCGTAAAAATATTGCAATCGGATTGTAGGGACCTTAAAACGTGCTTAACCATTAAAATCTGGATGTGTGATTTTTAACATGAATCCAATACATCTCTTAGCGAGAGATAAAAATATTCTGGAAGAACAGGACGAACTAATTTTTTTAGTGCAAATGCGACTTAAAAAATTTACGGAATATGCAAGATACTAATTTTTAAAGATAAGAAGAAGATAAATAAATGCATTAATGTAATAATTTCTTTTAATTATTCACCGCAACTGGTGCTCAGGTTTTCCAATTTATGTGTTATTAAGGTACAACAAAGTTGTTTGGAAATTCTGTTTCTGCTTTTGGGTTAGAGCAGAAATTATTAATTAAAGTGCGTAAATAATTCTCTCGCTGCCGCATGTCGCGTCAATTGGCTGCCGTGCCACGGAATAAATGAAGCTTTTAAATGAAAAATTAAAAACTTTTTTCAAATGGAGCATTTTGCGCAGAATATTAAAGACAGTCCCAGTTCGGATTAATTTTATGCGCAGTTTTAATTGCCTTTATCATACGTCACTTTGATACATTTTTTTTAATTATAGCTTATTATTTTTTATTACAATTACGTGCCTCTTATTGTATAAAATAAAACTTCAAACAAAAATACATTTTTACATTTAATGTTTAATTATTGGAAAAAAATTATATTGACATACGACAAAACAGTAAGGCTTATTTTATATTATACTTTTTCTAGTTTATTCGGGCTAAATTTAATATAATATAAAGCATAACTTATTTTTTGAAAGTAGAGCCCACACTAGATTTAATCCAAGTTTTCGCACACATTATAGTAATACCAACATAATTTTAAATATTAAATTTATTTTCGATCCCGACCGACGCCAAATATTTCGAATTTTAAATAGCACAAAATTGACCTCTGTGGTGCATTCTCCTCGCCAGCAATGAGTGCCCGTGAGGTGACGCCTGGTAAACGCCCACACGATATAAATATTCCATCATTACCGATATCTGTGTACATAGTAGATTGGCACACCCAGCAATGGGTATGCCGTGATGATATATTAATTTATTTTATTTTTATGTATATGGAAATATGACATATGACATATAAGTTTTCGGAAAAATATTGAAGGAAATTATATTCAAAGAGCAAATGGATGTATGTATGCTTTTTTTGGTACGATTTTTAATAAATTAAATGAATGTTTTGTACGAATGTATATTGTGTACATTGTAACAATTTGTAAGATCTTACTATACCCTGAAGAAGGTGCAAGGGTGCACCGAAACGTTGGTAGTAAGAATAAATGCTGTTTGACTGAACTTTCGAGTAATTTTTAACACCTAATCCACATCACAGTCGAGAAATTTACCCACAATTAATTATAATTCATTTTGAAGTATATCTTTACGAACAGCTAACCTAGTTCTCGTTATCGTATCGTAAAGTAATTTATTTGTCGTGGTGAAATCGTAAAGCACGCCGAAGTAATCTTAGACCTATAACCACGTGATTCAGAAGTTGGCCGGTGATAAAATTATTCGTTCACCTCACTATAAATCGCCTACTAACTCCTAACCCTTCCGTAGATTCGTTACGCGAGCGTACAGAAGACATCCTTTATGGCAACCAACTTCCGCGATATGCTGAATCTGAATACTTAATTTGTTTACAAGATTAATCTCTTTCTTTACAGTTAACTGGGTTTATAGAGTACTTTAAGAAATATATATTATTGCAGTAGATAGAGCAAAATAAAATTTAAAGTGGTTATTTGCATTATAAACCACAGTTTTATTGCTTCTTTATGAAGCGACGTTTTAAGTCATAAAAATAAAATGTATAATAATTCATATCTAAATGTCAGTTACCATTAAGGCCCGGTTACGCTAAACATGTTAAATGAAAAATTAAAAATTGCTGTCATTATTTCGATCTGGATTTTTACCTTCCGTCACCTTTAGGTAAGGAAGGTATTGTCTTTGGTCAAAAATTCAATGATGAGTTTTTAGTGAATAAACATGTTTTAGGATCCCTATAGTACGATTTTACCATTTTTACGATGATGTATGTGTGTGTGTGTCTGTGTGTGTGTGACAAAAGTTTCACTTCAATACCACGATTCCAAAAATTATAAGTTTTTCGTATTCCTCAAGTTTACATCCAGAAGAACAACTGATTAGATTTTGGTTATAATTGGTGAACCGGAAGTAGCCTCATTTAAAGATTTAACAGTTAAATTTGATTTATTGTCATTTAACGTTATTATAATTTAAAGAATATATTATTCTCTATACGATTTGATTGCATTTTATACTTCATTTTCAATAGATATAGAGTTAACGAATTTTAAAGAAATTAAATTTTATAAATCAGCCAGCTATGCTAAACATGGAAACTACTAATATATTCATATAATTGAAATTGACAGATGTCAATATAAATAAAAAGTAAATTAATTTGGTAGAGATGAGGATGTTGAAGTAGATGTTGGAGAAAACAGGGAAAGATAGGTAAGGAAATAACTCTAGTGTTACAAGTTTCTAGAAAGATACAAGCGAGATGATTCCATTGGTTTGAAAATGTCATGAGGAGAAAAATGAGTAGAATATATTGGAACAAGAATGAATATGAAATATGAATAATAGAAGGTTGAAGAAACAGAGGAAGGCCAAAGATAAGATGGAAGGACTGTATTGCGGGAGACGTGAGAGAAAAGAAACCGAATGAGAACGACACGCAAAACAGAAATGAGTGGAAGTAGAAAATAAAAAATAGCGACCCCTAACGAATGGGAAAAGCTAAAGTAGAAGATGTCAGTGTCAAGTGCGATTTGCGTAGTTTGTTTATGAAATAATTTTACTGGAAATTTACAATCTTTTGCAAGAAAATTTATGTATGGAATTTATACATAATACACAGGATTGACGGAAGGTAATGTGCTGCCCACATCAGATAAGTGATACGAAATGAAAGGACTAATTTTAAAAATTGTCCCCCGCCCCATGCGCCTGGTAGATGCCAACAGCAAATTAAAGCAAATTCTAAAATACAAATTCGGCTTTAATTTAAGATATTCTAGGTTGATATTTAATAATTTAAAATGAGTTTTCTTTGCTTATACAAAATCAGCGAAAAAAGGAAAGTTTAGTCGTGATTTGAAATTTGTAACTAACATCTTGGCTTTACCATGATAAGTAATATAGAATATAGAATTTCTCAATAACTAATTATAAATTATTCACAGTTTGATATAGTTGTTTGTGGAATGTGGAGTTGTATTTACTAAAACATCTGTCGAATTCGAACCACACACAAGGCTAAAAATTCCGTAGGGTGAGCGCGTGGGTGTCTAATAATACATTAATATTCGCTGTGGTCGAGATAGTTTGAAGTTTCCATGTGTCGACGAATTGGGCCCCAGGCCGACAATTTCTCGCGTCACCACGAATTTCAACTTCGAATTTCTCTCATATTTGCTAAATTATTAGAAGAGATTTTAGTTTGTGATATAAATCAAGTTTGTTTATGTTTGCTCTTGTTGAGAACTTATGCAAGTTATAGTAGCTTAGGAATCACCCAGCGTCGATTGAGGCACTGAAAAAAAGAAATTAGTGCAGTCATCGATAAAATACAGCTCCATACTGTCGAAAATGTACTGAAAAATTGGGTTGATCGTATGGGCTACTGCTGAGGAAGTCATTTGAATGAAATAGTGTTCCATAATTAACCGCAAGGCTTGTACTTTCGAATAAAAAACCCGTATATTATTCTAAAACAAGTAATGTAGACTTTTATTTCGAAATAATTTTTTTTATTTCCTGTAGCGCTACTCATGATGAAGTATCGATTCAAACTTATATAAAAGTGTAACAAAGAGGGAAGTAAAAACCAATGGGGTTTCGACGTTTCATTTCGAACTTCAACAGCATTTTAACTTTCATCTAGTTTCAGATTAAAGTTCTCGAACGACGAAACTTCCACAATGTAAAGTTCCGTAGTAATCTGCTGAGTATAACTTTCTCATTTCGATAATCGTTATTCGTTGTCAATATGACCACTGCTGCTCGCTTCTTTAGCAAATTTAATTATATCGATGAATTTAAGCGAATATTGCGTAGAAGAAAATGAAATACCCCGAATGAAAAAAAAAAAGATTAGTTTTTTATTTACCCGTTACATTAGTAATATATTATTCTAATCATGGGCTCCGGGATATATTATTTTATATTATTTTATAAATTTATCCAGAAAATAGGTTGTTTTACAATGGCAATAATTGTTTGGTTAATTCAACAATATATTGAATCCTAATTTGGAATGTTATTTAAAGTAGCTTTTCTTTATTATAGTGGCATTTCAAAAGTTCGTATTCGTTCAGTTGACCAGACTCTTTTATTATCTGTATGTGAAATAAAAATTTATACAGGGTAGATAAACATGGTTTATTATACGGATTTCCCGGATTTACTCTTTAAATCCTACGAAACATGTTGTGTTGTTTAGTTTTCTGTGAAGAAATATTGCATGTTTTATTGAGTTTACCCTTTGTTCGCAGATAATATCTTGCATTGATAAAATATCTTGTAGCATAGTACGTAAATTCCACGCATAGTCGGGATCACAATGATATAAATATAATATTAAAACTTATCAGTTAATACTTATTGCTGGCAATATACGAAAACAATAATTAGTAACAAACAAATTCACCTACAATCAGGGACTAAAGACGAAATGGAAACGAAAACGAAATAACAAATAAACCGATTTTTTTATAAAAACGGAAACGAAAACGAAATATTTTTTTTCGTTCATGATTGAAAACAAAATAATTAATATCGGTAATATAAATTAAAAAGAAACAAAACGAACCGGTTTTACATTTGGATTCACGAAAACGACAATGATTTTTTTTAACAAAGAACACTAACTTTAATTGTTACTACCAGTAACAATTAACGCTACACTTAACACACACGAAAAACACTATTAATAACAATAGAAATAGTCTTTTCCTCGTTATAACAATAGCATATTATGATTACTATTACATTTTATCTTGTCCAAGTATAAATTTTAGGTTCTGCGCATTCAAGGTCAGTCTCGACTTACGGCAGACCTATGCATGCAAAACAGGAGTGAAGTTGTGTTATTCGAGTAGCAGTAGAGTATACTACGTGACTAGCGTACTTTAAGTAGTATACACATAGCTTGATTAGATTTCACAAAAACAAATGATGGATAGCCTGTTGATAAACTTCGTATAATAAACAAAAACGCTTGCAGATAATGGAAGACGGACTGGTTTAATATTTCCAATTAATCGATTATCGGTTATGTTACGTTTATCAAGATACAACAAGCATACGTTCTAGATTACGGTTAACTTACTCCTACATAGCTTCACTTCTTGTCGTTAAATATATTGTCGTACAAATAATTAATAGAGAAATGAGTTCTTCCAAGACGAGCTCAGTATCTGGGCTCCTTGGTCGAGGACCTCTCCTTAGTGTCGTTAGTCCTTAGTACACAATTTGGGCATAATATAGTTAAGATCAACACGTGCTTTTTTAAGAAAACCCTGACCTCCCTCCGAGGAAAGCTATACAGTCTCCCAGCAAACCGCTCGGCCATCGTTGTACCGTCCCTTCAGCCGTCGGTCGGATTGCTCGGGCGCCGTCGGCGGAGTGGCTGAAAAGGAAGATCGTGGTGCCGGGATAGCTGGTGGAGGTATGCCAAGGTTTATTGGAAGAAGCACGCTTTGTTACCCGTAATAAAATATAATTTGCATCGCTTGTGGCTCGCTATAGGCCCACGTAAATGGCAACAAATATCAAAATAGCGCTCAACATCATATATTTTATAGGTTTAATACGGTTTATGAGCGGCAACATGCTCTGGACACAAACACATTTGATCGGGGTCAATGAACTCCGTCAGCGGATTATACTGACTTCCAAAAATAACTGGGAATGACACTGTGACCAGGTACGTATCATCACAGTATTTAACATGGGAAAACTGTTCATTATGCGTTGATTCCCAAATTATTTTAGAGCAAGATCTTTCAAATAACATTTGTAGAGCATAAAATATTGCTTTTAAATGACCTACAGAATAAGCTATTAAATTCTACTCCTGATATTTGAATAATTACGTACATTTAGCTATATAGTAAAATAATAATTATGCCGTGTTCTGGTCTCTCTCTTTTTTAATTAAAAAAAATTGTTAAAAGTCAATATTAAATATACCCATGGTTGTAATTCTCTATGATCAGTTCCGTTTTTCTATAAATCATTGATTACAATAATACGATTGTAATAACAGTTTATAGTATTGTTTCGCCGATCCCTTACAATACAACAACAGAGATTAAATGTAATTAGTGGAATACGGGCTTGGAGAATCGCGATACAATAACTGCATCGCTTATAAGTTGAGCACTGAAGCTAGAACAGACCCTGGTAGTGGAAGTGGAACAATCCTCAACAAGCTGGTTATCGACATCCAAGCCACAATTCCTGCAATTATTATATGTAATTACAATTTGCAAGCGAACCAAAAGACCAAGATGATTATACACTAGACCAGTGTATCTCAAAGTATTTGTCCCGACACAATATATATATATATATATATATATATATATATATATATATATATATATATATATATATATATATACATTCGAATGTTGATGTTTATTTTGTCAGAATGAAAAATAAATGAATGAAAAATATAATAAATAAATTGTTTATTACCCGGGAAATGTAGCAGTCTAGCTACTTGATATAATACGATCAACGCAGGTTGCTAGAGATTTACAACTGAAAATCCGCTGGACTTTTTATATTTGCAACTGTTGGCTAGTGTACGATGTATCTCTAGTCTGCACCGTATTAAGTTGCAAGATTGGTTGTTTTGTTTATTGTAGGGTAGGTCTTGCGTATCCAGAATTTATTTTCTCGTTGTGAACAGCTATGTTAAGAGAAATCTGATGATTAAAATTATTACTACTTTCGTGAAAACATTAGATATCTTATAAAGAAAGATATTAACAAAAAGGATTTAATGTTCTACTATGAAAATGTTATAACGTTCAAAACTTTATAAAACTTAATAATAATAACAATGAAATCAAGTCCATAAAAGAGTACTAATCAACCCACACTTTCTTTAAGAGTTATGTCATAACTCATTACTTAGTTGTCTTCATGAAATATAAACATAAATCTTAACATTATCCACAGAATAAAAACTTCTCCAAATTATTTTACGACAACCACAAAAAGTGACATTCGCCTTTTAATGATGGTAGTAACATCACTAAAAAAGTTCTCATATAAAAATAAGTACGGGATAATAAATAAAACATATTTCCATATCATAAAACCACCAAGTGAAAAATGGTCATATTTTATAGCCAGCGATGCGAAGCTCGATACAGCGTTTACTTTATGACGCAGCAAGGGAACTTTCAACTTCGACGCCCGGAAGGTCACGTAAGAGCAGTTTAATGTTACGGAGCCATTACATTGCACCAGAGGTTATCCAAATTATGATTTGAGTAAAACGAAATTGTTGCACTTTGTCTATCACCTATGGTCTGGAGTCATGGGTATCCAGGCGTGTATTAACTATGCCTCATCATTTTCTTAGTCACAACAATATATTTTAAAAATTATTTTTAAAGAACACATTACATTGACGGATTGGTTATAATTCAGAGTTTAAACATGTTATTATACTTGTAATATAAGCCAAGCTCGAACCTTACGCAGAGTTTAAACTAGAACTGTAATACCAGGCCTGATAATAAGTAATATCTTAAAATATGATATATTCTATACGGATTATCATACCAAATTTCAATCAAACAAAGCGTTGTGTTGTTACAAGCGAATTAAATTTTATGTAGAGAACTTTGATATAGACAAGTTTAATTAAATCGTTTTATTTTGGAATCTGTGGTTAAACCATGTCTACATATTTTAGAGACACTGTATAATTTTATCTTGAAGAACCTGGGGCAGTTTAGCTATTCCTATTCTCAAATTAATGTAGCTTAACAGAGCAAGATGCCTATCAATATAAAAAATCTGCTGTGGCCATCACAATGCCTCTCGTGCCCTTTCCTGGTTATCCGACTGACACCAAAATCTAATGGCTTCTTTCCATATTAGAATAAAGTAGAAATACAAGATTTAAAAAATTTCTGAACGACAGTATTTGAGTTAGAGCATAAAGAGGATCCACACATGCACACACACATACATACAGACATACACACAGACATCATCGTAAAAATGTTAAAAATGGAATCTAAGGACCTTGAAACGTGATCATTTATCAAAAACTCAATATGCAATTTTTAGCACGATCCCTATACCTCTCTTGTGGACATTCTGAACAGAGCACATACTTTTTTTACTTCTGCAAAATTTTGTAATCTAGAGCTGACCCTTTTTCAAAATATTCATTTCAGTTGCTACATTTTTACAATAATAATTTGGTGTCTTCTATAATTTAATATTAACGTCATCGAACTATAGCGTCTAGATAGTGACCACGATAGTCTAAAAGCATTTAGTATATCCGTAGATTAACTTGCAATAACTTTTTTATTACGGAATAAAATTCCACCGAAATAAAGCAAAACAAATTGTCTTCATCACGCTATTTCTGGGTGCATTTCCTTACATTCTTTGCTGTAAATGCAAACGTCGATCATACCGTCTGGAATTTTCTAAGAATGTGACTTGAGGTGCATTCACACGATCACTCCTTGAGCCATAATGCACATTCCTCCAACGTTCTCATAAAGATCAACCAGCCCGTACCGAAAACCACGTCCAGTGGGAATTCGATCAAGATCGTAAAGGTTCACACACCTCGACATATTATGAAAATAAAAACTATACATATAATTTCTCCATGAGTTTATTATTTTTGTATTTTTTCCATAATTTAGCTGTTACACTTTTTTATTTATTTATATATTTGGGTTCTTCATCATCTAGGGTTTTTTGAACCCGGTACAGTTATCTAGGGGACCCGGGTTCGATCCCGACCGACGCCAAAAATTACATCGCATTTTAATGGCACAAAATTGACCCCTGTGGCGCACTCTCCACGCCATCAATGAGTGCCCGTGAGGTGACGCCTGGTAAGCGCCCGCACGGTACAAATATTCCATCATTACCGATATCTGTGTACATAGCAGATTGGCACACCCAGCAATGGGTAATATGCCGTGATGAAATATTTATTTTATTTATTTATTTATTTACAGTTATATTACATTACATTATTGAAGATTCTGTTTTGTTGTGTTACATAGTATGTTATAAACAGGTATAATATATTAGATTTGGTTGTAAATTTGGGTACATTTGAGGAATTCGATCAAGTTTTTTTCTTCTTGGTCACTGTTGGCGAGGGCTCGATTTATGTTGGTGTGGATGTTGTGGGTATTTCGGGCAGGTTTCAATGATGTGTTTGACAGAGAGCCTAATATTGCATGTTTCGCAGGTTTTGGGTTGTTCTCTAGCCATTAAGTGTCCATGTGTGAGCCTGGTGTGGCCTATACGGAGTCGAGTTAGTATTGTTTGTTCGCATTTTGTTCCACGTGTTTTCCAAATGGTCGTATCTGCTTTTATTGTTTTTAGTTTATTATTTGTTTTTTGCGACCATCTGTTTGCCCAGTATTTAGATGTTTGAGCTTTTATATGGTGTTTCATTTCTTCATTTGTAATTGGGATGTTAGTGGCGTCCATCTGTGTAGCTTCTTTTGCAGCGGTGTCTGCGGTTTCGTTGGCAGGTATATTGACATGGGAAGGGATCCACAGGAAGGTGATATTGTTGTGTTCTGTTAGGAATTGTAGATGTTCATGGATGTTTCTGGCAATAGGATGTTTTGGATACAGATTTTGTATAGTTAGGAGTGAACTTAGGGAGTCTGTACATATTAGGTGGGTGGTGTAGGGGTGGTTATGCATTATTTATGCTAGGGCTTGATGTATTGCGCAAAGTTCTGCGGAGTATATACTTGACAGTGTTAGAAGTCGGTATTTAAATGTTTCGTCTTTGGTAACAAATGCTGCTCCAGTTTTGTTATTTAGGTATGAGCCGTCGGTGTAGATAATTTCTCGGTGTTTGTTATTTTCAATTATTTTATTAAAAAGTTCGACGTATTTTTCTCCGCTAGTGCTCTCTTTCGGGTAGTTGGTTAGTGTTAGGTTAAAGAAGTGTCTAGTTGGTTGCCAAGGTGGGATTTAGGAGTATTTTCGGGTGTGACGATTGTAGGTATATTGATATCCAGAAGGGTTAGGTTATTTTTAGTGTATGAATGTAAAGGGGTATACGGGTTATTTTGTTGGCTATTTGTGATTATGTGTTTTTGTGTTGGATGCTTAGGGTTTTTTGTCATTTTAGCTATATAATTTGCGGTTAGTTGGGCTCTCCGTGTTTCTAGTGAAGGTTCTCCTGCTATGTTCAATATACTTTCCATGGAACTGGTACGGAAGGCGCCTATTACACTTTTTATACATACTATTTAATTTAGTCATCGAAAGACATTTTCTGATCAAAAATTACTCCACTCAATGGAAACTCGTTCTAAAATATGGGTATTGTATTTGATATTATTCGTATAATGATAAGAAAAAACAATTTTGTAACATTATTACATGATATAAAGGGAGAAACAATACGTCATAACTTTTATTTCGTCAAGTTACAATCCCTCATCTCATATTCCCTCATGTCCCAAAATATAAAATTCCAAAACAAAGATTTTCCTGTGTCAGGCATACGTGCAATGGGTTGACGTTTGGCAGACAACGACGTCCCGACGTCTGAATGCACAGCACGGCAGAGAGCGCACACCCTATCGATTATCTGTCAGTTTGTAGTCCGACGCCGCACCTGTTCGCCTGTTGTTGTCGGCGTCTCGGGCGTCCCGACGACCAGACTACCACCAGCATCGCCCGCTGTCACTTGGTTAGGTACATGCCATGTGCACGGCTGTGGTCACTGATAGGATATGATGAGAGATGAAGGCAGATTAGCTAATAATTGAAATTTGTGGCACATGGAATATAGCGGCAATATCTGTGTTATAAATAAGTAAAACTATAATCTTAGCTAGTAGAAAACCATGTATCTTTTGACAGGTGCAGTTTTAACTGATCCTTGTCAACTGACCCGAAGGCAAATTTTAGTGTAAAATAATTCGCGACTTCTTGACCTTTCGACATCCAAGAACAATGTGACATGACTGCTCGCGTCCTACACTTGTGTAACCAAAAACGGGAGTAGCGAGAGGTATTGTGCTGGCCACAACAGATTCTTTTGATCAGTCAAACCCGATATACGTATGATAAATCGGTTTATTGAAACGAATAACCGGTCATCAAGATAACCCTAGGATTAACTTTGGGGGTTTGTAGTTATTGTTCGTATGTGTATTCAGACTCAATTAAAATATAAACGTTGTGAATTTTCCTGCAAAGAACAGTAGAAAAAGCGTCACCATCGCTATTTTTTCATCACCGAACGAGCAAACAGGCAATACCGCAAATCCGTGACATAGTTACGTTTTAATTGGCTTAATGACCGTTTGCAGTTGAAACCTCGTTACCAGCCTGGAGAGAAATATTGTACTCTTGATAATATTTGAAACATTCGGAAGTTGAAATAATAACACCACTGCGTGGAAATGTTCCTGGGAATTTATAATTTTCCGAAAGCGGCAATTGATAAACATCAAATTACGAACAAATCTGGCTACAAGAGTATAATAATATTATCAAAATAGTCATTTACGTATTATATCTCTGAGTGTTGTAGTATCAATATAATTTAATTACAAATCATTGTTATTCTGGAAATTCAATTTTAGTTTCAATAATAAATAAGGTTTGATTCTAAAATTAAATGTCTCTTAGGTGTTAATATTTACTCGAAAGTTCAGTCAAACAGCATTTATTTTTACTATACCAACGTTTCGGTGCACCCTTGCACCTTCTTCAGGGTCTACAACAATTATACAGCAAAAATGTGATACATACAATATAACATGGACATTATCACACTTACAGTAAGATCTTACAAATTGTTACAATGCATGTACACAAAATACATTCGTACAGAACATTAATTTCATTTATTAAACATCGTACAAAAAAATCTAGGAGAATATACATCCATTTTCTCTGAAAAACGATAACCGAATATACGGAAAATAGCTGGAAATATCCTGTGTAAGGGATTCTAGTGACATCACTAATACGGACTCCTATTGGCCGTTTGTACATCAATAATAATGTAGCAAGTAAATTAATAAAAGTCAGTTTGGCCTGAAATTTGCCTTTTCATTTTTGAACTTTCCCGATACACCAAAATACGCCGTTAAGTCCTTGATTATATGTTCTTTCATTGATGTTATTGCCATCATCCCTGATATGTAACATTTCAAGTCTGTTTAGGTACCTTTAAGAAAATATCATCCCTTATTGCTTATATGCTTAATTTTTCAAATATTTGATAAATTCTGACCACAAATTGAGTCCAACATAGAGCGATTTATTACATACGTAATTATACTTTGAGAATTCACTTTTTTATATTTTCCTTTATATTATTAAAATAATCGGATAAGAGTCGTTTCTTGGCAGGGTAGTTGATAAAATGAAAAAGTTTCTGGGATTCAATCATATTTATTACTTCAGTCTCGACAGTTTTGTCCCCACATGGGTCTTCTTCAGGAAATGAAAATTGCTATAAATGTACTGTGCATAATATTTATGTATATAATATATTATATACATTATATTTATAGCATTTTTCTCTCTTGAGGAAGACCCGTGTGGGGTCGAAACTGTCGAGATTATGTAGTACAAGTGGCTGAATCCCAGAAACTTTTTCATTTCATTAAAATTTCAAAAAGAGTTTGTCAGTAAATGTGTTTAACTTTAAAGTCACTTCTGGTATTTTATAAATAAAGGGACGTATTATCCTTATTATTCCTATAGGTCCAATTTTGTTGAAATAAATCGTGAGTCGCGTTTGAACAAACAAATCTCACTGTTTCGATTCTCAAGAAAATTGCGACAATTTTTAACAGAAACAGTGTTTTTATAAAATGGAAGACATTGATTTTTTGTTCTTAACATGAAGAGATTTGTTTCCTGTGGGAGGACAGATGAAATGTGTTTTCTGGTTTGTAAGAAATAAACGAGCTATTACTTTAAATCTTTTTCGTATTATTTTTTATTTAGAAAAACGACATCTACTTACGATACATTAGTAATGGATCGTATGCTCAAGCAATCTCTTTCGTCCGGAAAACTACAGCCTAACCTTTTTCAAATGTATCGTAATTGTAATTTAAAGTAATCATGCGGCTTGATCAAACTAAAAACAGATGCGAAATGGGTGCCAAACATAATTAATAAAATGCAGTAGCAAAACTTAGGTGATATGGCCATGTATTG
Organism: Harpalus rufipes; assembly: GCA_951394225.1. Taxonomy (NCBI): domain Eukaryota; kingdom Metazoa; phylum Arthropoda; class Insecta; order Coleoptera; family Carabidae; genus Harpalus; species Harpalus rufipes. The sequence continues at coordinate 48,032,012 of OX596283.1, read as the reverse complement.
TGACGCAATAAAAACTCCATGACAAAAACAACAGTGCGTTTACCTTCTATACTAAAATGACATGAAAGCATGGAACATGTCAACGTTAAAGACGAATTAGTTGGAACTATGGGGAGACGGACATGTAACTATGCGGATCGTGCAGCAACGTAGCAATGAGGAAGAAGAAGTAGATTTGTAGACATCAAAAATATTACCTCGTTTTCAAACTAACTGACATCTTTTATATATACAGACTGCACTGCAAACTTCTGAGAGTTTCATAGTGATAAAATCTCACTTGAAGTACTTTAAATGGTTTCTCGTGTACAAGTGAACACGTAATTCCTTTCAAAGGTTAAATGATGGATGATGTGTTATTTCAAATTGAACTCCAAACTATTCCAATGAAAGAATGAAACATTGGTACACAAAGGCATAAATTGCAGTTGAACCGATCTTGCAATAACAAGTTGTTGTCACATTGTTTAATAAACTGTGCATGGTTTTAATTATACGATACGATTAACGTATCTAGTTCGCCTCCTCGTGGTGCACCCTGCGTAACGCTAAAGCATCCTTTTAAATTGTATTTCTTGAGCAAAGCAGCCCTATATTATTTTTTAAAAATAAGACCATGTAACAAACATATAAGAAACACCAATATTACCATTTCCAATTTGTTTCCACAATTCCCTACACATTATCATAATATATTCACGTTGATTATTGCCGACAAATGAATCCATTGCTTATATTTGAATTTCATTTCGCGGCAGTATTTGAAATTTAGTCGAGAAAATCGAATTGTTCTAGGCAAGTAGGCAGGGCTGAGTCCTGAGTGAGTGTATGAGAATTCCGCGTTGTTGTGTCGTGCGTACATAACGTGATCAGCGGGTTAGAGAGACAGTCGAAACAAACAATATACTCCTCTCGACGACTCGACTCGGAAGCCTTAGCAATAAGAATTCATAGCAGCAACTCCAATGCTAACATCACTGGAAGGAAGTCTAGCATAACAGTTTGGTTTTATGGGTAATTAGACATACTAGAAGTTGGAAAGTATGCATGGTAATATATTTGTACGCAACAGTCTGTTTGTACGATTCTGTGCATAATTCCATTCCACGAATTATGACAAGGCGAGCAATAACATATAAATAACTTTTATACACTCTTCTAAATTATAGTTTCAGGATCAATATTTCAAGTTATCTTTGTTAGTCAAAATTCTGTTTAGAAATAATTATCATTTTTCCCAAAGCGATTTGTTTAGAATGGCTGTCAACGGACTAGACAGTTATTTGTTGACGATAAAGTCTAGAAGTTATTGCAAGCCTACGTGCATGATTGATATTTTGATATGGATGCCAGATGATACCCTCTTCAACCCCTCAGAGATAATCCTCTCACGAAAGTAATGTTTTGTTTGTGATAGTCAATCTTAGACACTCAAGTCTGCGTTTTAGTTTCTGACTCGGACTAAACGCCTGCCTGCTGAGTTACAATGTAACTATTTAGTTCATTTCATTTAGTTATGTTTAGTTTAATAATCAATAATAATAAGTTTAATAGTTAATAATTGATTAGTGTTAGTGTAAGTATGTGTAAATAAATTCGAAACACAGAAAGTGTAGGCATATAGGTAACGGTAAACAAAATAAAAAATTGTGAGGAACTGAAATAATATTGATCTTACGGCAAAAAAGGGTTTCCTTTACTTTTATGTAAATGGTAAAATTTGATATGTTATTTCATAATCTCCATAATTGATTTGATGTATTTCAATTTACCCTCTTTTGCGTATTATTAATTATGCGTCACTATTATTAATCCAGTATAATTTAATTATTTATTTTTGGTAGTAGTAATACTTTTTGCTTGTTAAAATGAATAACGAGTAGGTATGTATCAAGGTTTTCATTTAATATTTAGAGTAAAATAGTGTAAAATACGGTTCCTGGTAACAAAAAACCAGGATACGTAATTAATCAAACAAGAGTACATGTATTGCGAACAAAGGAACCTGAAATTAAAACGTAAAAGAAATCCACATTCATTTATTTCTATACAAAAAATATCAAATTTCTTCGCATTAAAAAGGTGAAAGGCGTTGTCAGCACTACCAACACAACAGCAGGAAAATTCCTACTGAAGTTCACCCCTGCTGGTTAGTTTACAGTCGCGTTGCTATGGAGACAAACGTCGCAAACGATGTAAACAGCTCGCAGACATAACGATGATAGACAGTTTGTAAATATGTTCTTAGAAACGTCCATCATTTCGTTTTGTTACGGTTGTTACGACGAAGGCTTTATAATATGTCAAGAAATACTTGAATTCTTTAATAATCAGTTCTTTGTTAAGTCGAAGATGTGTCATCGTAATAACAGGAGAAATTAAATGAGATGTTTTAGCAGTTTAATTATTAACAAATTATTTTCATGTAAAAACAACCGAGTGTTTTTCTTATTCACATTAGATTAAAATGTGTTCTTTTATTAAAAATAACCGCGAATATATAACCGAAGTCTAATCAACTTTCGGAAATAACGTCAAGCCGTCACCAAACCAAATATCCTTTCCATAACACATTCAATTCTGTCAAAGCACATCTTTCCACTTTAAAATGAAACGGCGTGGGTAATCCCTAAAAGTGATTTCCGTGGTTTTAAATAAATCGGCAGCCTGTTGAATTGTTTGTCACAACAATATTTCATTTGTCACAAACCGCCCACCCGGATCCTGCTATTTTCTACAACAGCGGCTCCATTGTTTTCCCTGAAACTTTGATTCAATTTCACGACGCTAATTTTGCATCAGCTGCTAGAGCAAAGCTGCGCGTCTGTGATTGTATTGGGTCGAGGAAGGAGTCCTGAACGTCCTTGAAAACTTTTCCTTCCACGAGTATGGAATATTTTAATATCGGGATGTCAGATACCCGTTTTGAGATTGATTGACTTTAAAGGGTTAATAACTGAAAGTATTTGTCAACTCTGTTTTCATAAGAAATTTTAATGGAATTTGCGTCGCTGCATAATTGCATATTTCAAGGAAAGTTTTAAATTAATGTATGCAAATAAGAAATGTTGTTGCGAAAATCTTATTAAATTGTATGACATTTTTACTTCACTTTAACTGAACTGTTTTGCTTTTAATTTCCTTATTGAATTTTATCCATAAATTCCAGATTTCATATTTTAAATCATATCATAATTTATTATCATGAATTCTGTCTAATACATTTTCATACATCAATACAATTCTTGTAAATGTAGCATCTATCATTTTGTAATTACTATAAATCGCTGAGCAGATTCCATATTGTTTAAAAAAAAGTTAATCAAATATACATAATCATATTTGACATCTTGTTAGGTACAGTGATGCCTGGTGAAGGTCACTTTTGAATTGTATGAATCAAAATTTTAGCTCCATCTTGCTCCGTCTATTCAGTCAAATTCAGAAAGTGTCGTTTACTTATTTTTTCTATTTTGCATCTGTAACAAAGCTATAACAGCACCCAAAGGAGTTCGTTAATAGCTCGTTTGAGTGTTTTAACAGCCTAGTACAATTTATTTTTATAAAGTTGGTAGCATAGCTGAAATGTCAAAAAATATCAAATTTCAAACCTCACTGAATAAACGGTACTAACGATTGTTAAGATTTTTATTTTTGTTTATATATATTTAGGGCATAAATAGTTCAAAACAGTATTAATTGTTGATATTTAAAATATGTAATTTATTTTTATTTATTTATGAACTCTGTCGGTAAATTAGTTCAAGCTTTTTGGCGCTGATGTCAAAGTTACGCAGAGTAGTTCAGACAGAAGCAAAATGGCGGTGGAGGAGAAATGTCAACAAGAATTAAGTGTTTATTTATAAGAAAATAGTATTTTAAATATAAGATGTGTATAATTATATTGTTTTACACTTTCCACATCCTTTTCAGTTAATTTTATACAATAAAATGTAAGTAACTTGTAAAAATTTTATATTTAGTTATGATTATGAAACCTGACTTTTTCATTGTCTGTTTTTGGAATTATAAAATGTATTTTCCGTAATTTCACGTATTTTACGTGGAGTACACAAAAAATCGTCTGTATTATATTTATTTTGATATGAATTTGATTGTAAACAACACGAGACAATTTTAAATTCAAACAATTGAATTTTCAAATGTCACATTATTACCAACTAACACAAAATTCCCTAAATTTTGAATTTACGATTTTTTATTTAAAAAGATCATAAAAAGCGCAAAATAGAAAAAATAGTATAAAGAACTCATGTCATAATTGTCGATTATTTTGTTCGAAGGTTTGGGCAACTCCGCTACGCGTCGTTACCCAAACTTCCTTCTCACAAAATAAAATGACAATTATGACATTCGTTCTTTAATATACTATTTTCTATTTTGCATCTGTAACAAAGCTATTACAGCACCCAGAGGAGTTCGTTAATAGCTCGTTTGAGTGTTGTAACAGCCTAGTACAATTTATTTTTATAAAGTTGGTAGTATAGCTGAAATGTTATGTCAAAAAATATCAAATGTCAAACCTCAATGAATAAACGATACTAACGATTGTTAAGATTTTTATTTTTGTTTATATATATTTAGGGCATAAATAGTTCAAAACACTATTAATTGTTGATATTTAAAATATGTAATTTATTTTTATTTATTTATGAACTCTGTCGGTAAATTAGTTCGAGCTTTTTGGCGCTGATGTCATAGCCAAACTTACTCAGGTTGTGTAGTAGTTCAGATAAAAGAAAATGGCGGCGGAGGAGAAATGTCAACAAGAATTAAGTGTTTATTTACAAGAAAATAGTGTTTTAAACATAAGATGTGTATAATTATATAGTTCTACACTTTCCACATACTTTCCAGTTAATTTTATACAATAAAATGTAAGTAACTTGTAAAATTTTTATATTTGGTTATGACTATGAAATCTGACTCTCTACACTAGCTCATAATCTTCTCTCTGTTTGGCTGTATAATTTAGTTTATTAATAAAAAAAAACTATACAATTTAAATAAAATTTCGATTAGCCAATCACAAAGTAGCAGACTCAGTACCATCTTTCATGATTTCTCTTCTTGAAACGTTAACTGACGTCATGGTCACAATATGGCTGAAATGTAGCGACGATTCAAACATTTTAAACTTTGAAACAATTTGTCGACCTTTAAAACTTCTTTATTCGAAGAGGAGATATAAAAATTTAATTCAGTTTTTTGCAAGATCTTATTCTTTTAAAATGGAATTTGTGGGAGGGTAATGCGTTCGCCACATCAATTTTTTATTTATTTTTATTGCTACTATAAAATAAATCTTTTTACTGTCTTCTCGTTAATCATTGTTCATTGTTTTTTTATTCCTGAGGTTTCTATCTAATGTATTTTAAATTACCAAATCATAGTCGTGCTTTAACCTTTAACCAAATTACAGCAGTTAACATTCAACACAAGTTTTTGGAGTACAAAATAAGTATGGTTATGAATAGATTAATTTATCAATATCGCTCATAATAATTAAATATATGTTTTATTGGCAATAAATAAGTAATGTTTCAGTCAGAAAATAAAATTTATATCGATGCTTTGTAACGACAACGTTAAACAAATAAATTTAATTTGTGAAAACAATGTAGCACCTCTCGCTAAGAAAGGATTCATGCTAAAAATCGCGAGCAGTCATGTGGCTTTGTTGGCCTTGACAAGCTGCTATGGGGGCCCATGTCAGAATAATAGCCAGTAATTATGTACATGGAAGTCAAATATCTAAATTTTTCGTTAGAAATTTCGTGATTTTTTAATTCCATGTAGTTTATTTTCCTCGACAAGTAAATTCCACACTCCTGGTGACAAATTAACTACGTGAATTTAGAAAATCTTCAAATTTAGAATGAAAAATTATATTTTACATCTATGTACATAATTATTAAATGTAACCAAAACGGAAGTGGGGAGAGGTATTGTGTTGGCCACAACAGTTTTTTTTCGAAGAATTTAAGTTGAAATCATTAGCTATAGCTATACGAGTACAGTAATTTTTTTTAAAGATGTCCGATCAAGGTCATCTGTATCATGAACAAATTAACAAATTGGCATACATTTATACCCCTCCTTTACAAAGGCTTTAAGCGTGTGCGATAAGGATGGATATAACACGCTTGTCTTTCAAAAATTCATATTGTTTCGACTAAGTTAGGACATTCCATTTTAAAACGATGCTCGTTGTTGATAATACTTTCGCTGTGACGTAAGTTTATATATTAATTCAGATACATTACCTTGAATCATAGCCGTACAAATAACGTTATTTTCTGTCCGTGTTCTGACACTGACATTATGTCAGTATCTTAATTTTCATATATTTGGTTTTACATTTGCTAATAAACTTACCAGTTGATTTACTTTTAAATTTTGAATGCTGTTATTGTAACATATATTTTTATAATAATAAAATAACAGTAGTATGTTATGTACCCTCATAAAAACTAAGCAAACGACACTACTGAATTTGTCAGAATGGGCGTAGTAAAAATATGAATTCATACAATTCGTAGATGACCTTGATCGGGCATCTTTCAAAAATTTTACTGTACCTATTTCTATATTTTGGAAATTATTCTGTATTAATTGAATTCCGTAGTTTACAAACTTTAACAATAAATTTTCGGTCAAATATTTTTGACTGATATTGTACAAACGTACCTACTATTTGCACAGGAACAAGAACAGGATAAATAATAAAAGATAAAAGTGACAGATAATATGTCTTTTGAATGCATCTATGCATATCATATGAAATCGGGGTATATTCTTGGATATAGTTCGTGCATCGTTTTGAAAAATATTTGTGGTATATCCTTTAAAGTACACAATATTTCAAATTGAAGACTTGGATCATATTTACCGTGTCCCTAAAAATTTCATCTAACTCCAACATTGCAAAATTTATGATAACGTGGTTGAATATCGATTCGCTTAGTTTCAGCAGTAAATATTCTTTTACTTCGTGCCTAACCTTATTCTCCAACCATAAAATTCAATATATTCACATCATAAGTACAAATAACTTTACCTTACTCGCCCTAACAAATCCGGTGCGGTGATATTATTCATTACCCACATAAAATCATGAAGAAAATGGAATAAAATATGTTATCTCTATACTTGGAATAATGCATGGAAAATATTTTATATATTAATATAAAAAGATTAATAAATTCTAAATTCGTAAGTACCTAATATTCAGAATGTTATGGAATGCTTTGGCCAAAATTTGAAGACAGTTTTATAATGAAAAATGCAGTTATAACATTTTTCTCTTCGGTTAACGGTTTCTACAAAATACAATGTATTTATATATAATATATATATATACCTCAGATTTTGAGAAATACTGAAATAATGTATGCCTATTAAAATTTTTAAACTACGTAACTTAACAACGAAACCAATTACGATAAAAAAAAATTCAGAAAAACAAGGGAAACTTTTTATCCTTAAAATTTAATAACAATTTTTTTCTTTATTTCAATGTCCTCTTAATTCAAAAAGAACAGGTACTCTTATTGACATTTGTTAATACGCACCGTTTCAGAGTTAATTGAATTTATTGCAATTTTTCGATCATTTGAGTGATTTTTTTAACACAATATTCATTATAATTTATAAGAAACAGTAAATTGGCCTATTGTTCATATATTTTATTATTTATACAAACTATAGTTACAAAAATGTGATTTTTGAATTAAATATATGATTCCTTTTCTCGGCAACTAAATTCCACACTCCTGATAACAAATAAACCACATGAAATAAGAAAAACATGAAATTTTGAATGAAAAATTATGACCATTGGTCAGTTATGGACAAAATTAATAGAATTCATATTGTAAATTTGATTGAGGTGTCCCCATCGTTCAATTCTCTGTTATTGACAAATGAATAGTATATATCTACAATAACTAAATAGTCGAAAACACGTTTGTACAAGATTAGGAAAACAGCCCACTTTCAAATTTTCTACCAGTTCTTTTCCTTTTTTATTCATTCCTAATAAGTTATATTTCATGTAATCTTCGTTCTTCGTGCTTGTGTTATTAAAGAAAAAGTAATAAACTCGTGGCAGAATATCAAAAGGTTATTTTTCCATGATATGTGGTGGTTTCCATTAATTCTGGAAGCATTATAGGGCTAGGCGACTACGTATATACTGCCAGGATGGGCTGCAAAATACGATGGCCAAGGAAACATTGATTTATGGAGGTCCGAGACGGGGAAATTATGTGTATAATCAAATCGAAAATGGACTTAGATGAACGTGATACGTGATGGAAGATTTGTGGACTGGGTGCGTGAACAAAAATGATAACGCAATACATATGGCAAAGATTAGTAAATGTCAGTGAAATGGGAATATTAAATTTTCTTATAATTCTGTCGACACTATGAGAAACTGTTGAATAAATTAACAGATACACCAGAAGATGAAATTATAAACAAATCAGAGAAAATAAAAGATAGAATAGAATACGTTGACTAAGATAACATAAAAATGATGCGTCATTTTTTTATGTTACAACAGGCTGGCCGGTTGGACAATCCAAAAATGGTAGGATATTCATAGGAAGTAGTCGACCAACTCTACAATTGACGGAACAAGAAAACGCATAAAGATGATTAAAAGTGATGCAGGCATAAATGAAATCACAATAAATGTTCAAAATGGCCACCATTATTGTCTATGAAGGGGACGACGAAATAAATCTTCTACCCCATCCAGCATCTGCCTATTATTGAGTATGCTGTAGATGCATTTTCAAGGATGTAACTGTTGTCATATGTAACACTATGTGTTGTAGTACTAGACCGTGAAAGGGCCCATGATCACTGAGATGCTGAACGTGCACAAAGATACGAACATTTGGAAGATGACGATTCGGAAAACGGTCCAAATAAATATGATGGACTAGCGTTTCACCATAGGCCAGCACAATGTCTGTATACTCGCTATCCGTAAAGGCAGGCAATTTTACTGATTATAACTTTTATAATAATTATTAATCAATTTATTTGTCAAAAACAATTGTTTCAATGTTATTGCCACTGGATCAAATTATTATGAAAATACCTAAAATAATTGTGAATCGCGGGTTTCTTATGCTTGTGCGATAATACACCACTGATAATATTGCTTCTATTTAATTAATATATGTAAGTAACTATTATACCACTTTTCCAGTGAGCAATGTTATTAATAATACATATAGCTTAGTGACAGAGTTGGCAGTAAATAGAAATTTGCATATATTATCAACAGTAGCTATTGTTAATTTGTGGTTTATTAGTTTGTAGCTGATGTTTGCTTTCAAATTAATTCCAATCACCACAATTCACAGGGGATACAATAAATAGCTTGTCTAACTTTATTGATGACTGTTATAAGTCCTGACAAAATTATTAGTGACATGAAAAAAATACGTATCTTTCATTAGCTAATGAAAGAGACGTATTGTTCACACTTTCTTATGTAAAAAATGTGACGGACAAGATTGGTAGAATTCTTCGTAAGAAGTACATGAAGATTTCGTTTTCTCCATATATTAAAATTCAACATATATTGAGACAAGTAAAAGACGTCATCAGGGATTTACCAGATTCCATGTGTTGCGGGAACGTTTACATTGGCCAGGCTGGTAGAACCATTTTTACAAGATTGAATGAACACCAGCGTTCGATCAGATTGAACCAGCCAGAAAAATCTTTAGTTGCAGAGCATGCCCTGATAGAATTCCACCGTATAAAATTCGGAGAAATAAAAATACTGGCGAGACCAACACACCTAAACAACAGGTTAATTAGAGAAGCCATTGAGATTTTCAAAACCAAGAGTAATAATCTCAATCATTGTGACGGTCTAGATCTTAGTCGTACATGGCTTCCTATATTAAATATGTTGTAATTGTCACCTTGGTTACCTGTTGGTAATGTTTTTGTTATTATTTATTTATATATTTGTTGATTTGTTGTTCTTTCCTGAAGAAGGCAGTAGTTAATACTGCCGAAACGTCGTTATTTAAATAAATAAACAGAAATAAAACTAAAAAAGGTTGTATCTCTCTAAGATATTGTTCAGAAAAATCTAGAATTTTTTTCATTGCGATAAATAATATCAGGATCACAGCAGAAAGATGACGACGCTATTGTAGGTAAAATATTATGGACGGTAAAAAAGCAAACACTTGAATTTATTTTTCAAATACACAGAACTTGCGAAATTTGAAAAGTATGTCGCAGCAAATTCCATCACAAAGAAGAAAAAAGAAATGAAAGCATCGAAACGTGGCGCGAATCACAGACGTGGAGAAGTGGAGTATCGAAGTTACCTTTGCTTTGATGGATGCCAAGCACAAGCACTGCAAACTACAAGTCTCATATTATGTCCACTCGTGAATTCAAAACAATCTTCTTTTATGGAAAACAATAACTTATATTGCTGGAAAAATCTTAAATCCTTTTCATTCAATCATAAACAAAACAAAAGATGGAAGAGAAAATTTCTAAATAGTAAATGACAATGTTTATTCAACAAAACAGGATATTACTATAAATATAAAGTCCAGAAAAATTAGTGACCCTTACGGCCTTATTACACGAGCAACTATATCTACAAATAAGTTTGCGAAATCGAAAACTTTTTCTATTACTGATTTACTAAACTAAAGTTGTTGAATTAAACCGGTTGTTGTTTTGTAAAGCAAATTTCAGGCCAAACTGCGTTTCATTAATTTCCTTACATTTTATTTAATTTCCTACAACTAGCTACATTATTATTGGAGTACAGACGACCAATAGGAGTCTGTATCAATGATGTCACCAGAATCCTTACACAAGATGTGGTTGCATCCTCTTTGAATTTTTTGTACGATGTTTAATAACTTAACTGAATGTTTTGTACGAATGTATTTTGTGTACATGAATTGTAACAATTTGTAAGATCTTATTACCATGAAGAAGGTGCAAGGGTACACCGAAACGTTGGTATAGTAAGAGGAAATAAACTTTCGAGTAATTGTTTACACCTAATAATTATTTAATGATGTCGAAGGATGGTCGAATGGATCGAGACATAAAGAGGAGATTGAATGCGGGATGTAAGGTAATGTGTGCACCCAGAGGTTAAGTGTATATAATGGAGTGCTAGTGCCTCCTTGGATTTATGGGATCAAATGTTGGGCATGGACGGGAAAGCATAAAAAGAGAGTGACTGCCGTGGAAATGAGGTATTTACGTGGTGTATATGGTTGTGTAAGACGGGATCGCGTGAGGAATAATTTGATGTATGAAGAGTGTACTCGTATGGTTAGGAACAATGTTATTAAGAGAGTTGGTGTAAGTCAGTTTAAAACAGTTTAAATATGATTCTGGTTTATTGACTTTGACAAATAAAAGTACGGTTCAGGTTCATCAAAAATTCGGGTTAATTCGGGTATTTGGTGCAGGTTCGGGTTCAGTTTCAGTTCTCTGATAGGGATGAGCTAAATGTTATGGCAAAAATATTGTCAGAAGTGGGATTCGAACCCACGCCCACAGAAGTAGACTGCGACCTGAACGCAGCGCCTTAGACCGCTCGGCCATCCTGACTACATATGCAATCAAAACTAAATCACATATGCTAATAATAGTTTTGAATGCGACTTGCTACAATATCATTTCAATTATTTCTTTATATACATATAAAACATTTTATATAAATACAAATAATTAAAGACAAAAGATTTATTTGTTAACACTTTTACTTCACGCATTAAAAGTAAAAAAAAAACATGTATATTATAAGATATTTGAAAACTGCGCAAGAAATTATAGTCGGGAGAGATGTTCAACAGCCTCGGTGGCGCAGTAGGCAGCGCGTAAGTCTCATAATCTTAAGGTCGTGAGTTCGATCCTCACCCGGGGCATTTCTTTTCAATTTTTTTAATATTTAATTAAATAATAAAAAATAGATCATTATATACTCTATTTTGAACCATGGAATTGGTTGGTATTAATATTGCCATTTTAATTGCTAATGGTCTCGATAGTATAAAACGTTCTCCCCGACGGTGAATCGAACCCCGGTCTCCCGCGTGACAAGCGGGGATACTGACCACTATACTATCGAGGACTTATAAATAATCACACAACTAAGATAATATTAAATGATTACAATTACACTCGTTTACACAATTTTATTTCCCATTTCAAAAATATCTTACGGTAATACGTAGTAAGGTTGAAGATTCCCCCAACCCACTAAGGGACGGAGTAGGTGATGAACGGATACTGACTATAATTATTATAATTTCTTGGGTAATTCCTTAACTGTTGGTATGTTGTAAAAGATTATATTACTGAATATTTCGTTAAACAACTGAAATGCATTTATCAAAATCTAAAATAATTATTTTAAGGATATTAATGGTTTATTTCAATCTTATTTGACAATATGATGATAAAAGTTTCGAAATGAAATAAAGTGAAACGTGACTGACAGTTTGATTTTAAAATTAATGTAACTGCTGACAGACGAATTAAATGAAAAGAAAACATCTGTAAAATTAAACTTTGAGCGAAATTGAAGCACGTTATTGGGTTTAGCAATTAATTAAAAAAAAAGCTTTTTTAAATAAAATATTTACTTAGTTGACTATTCAGCCGTTTTATATTATGTAAAATAGTAGTTATTGCATTTGTTTATAACATAATACAAAAGCTTCAAATAAAAATTGTAGAGCATCTAAATCAATAGCAATTATTTTTATATGCCTTGTAACGAAATTTTTTCTTAATATTTTTGTTATATAAGGACATAAAAGATTACATGGTTTAATTAAAAAAAATACTCTATTGAATGAGCCTAAAAATATATATACTATCCCATTTAAAAAATATAACTTTGTATTGTAACTTGAGAACCACTGGTTTAAAAAATTATTCTCCCTCCTATTCGGATGTCCCCCTTCGCTTTCTATAAGATTGATTGATTATTTTTGTATCTTTAATAATACAGAAATTATTTATATATATATATATATATATATATATATATATATATATATATATATATATATATATATATTCTTAAAAGCAGAAAATATTAAGTTTATTGCATTATTTCAACAAATATCTTATAATAAAATTGTGCTATAAATATTCATGTTTTATTACCGCAATATTTTTAAACGTATGCATTTATTTTAATATGAGAAATAAGAAATAAAGTAAAGATATGCTTTAGAAATGCAATATTTGAAACGGGAAATTTAAATTTTCGTGTTTTCTTTGCCTTTTATATGGGAATTACTATAACATTCAAAATGAAAAGAGTAAAGGTCATAAATTTGTTCCAATTCAGGAATCCATATTTTAAAGGGAATAGGAATTTAAATAGTACCGTTTTTGTATAAATGCATATAAATTTGTAAGTAATGTAGTAAAATATAATTCAGTTTTTATAAATTGTTACTGAATATAATATTTTAGTATTCCATAAAGTTGTTTGTGGATTATTCAAAGTATGTTCTAGTTTTATCGTATAAGGGAACAAAGCTTTAGAACCCGTACTTCGTACTGGTCACGACGTCATTACGTCTAGTTAAACGGTATAATAAAATATTTAGTGCATGACACATATAACGATTTGATTCAGGTTTAATGTGTTTTTATCCATTGGAATAAAAGATGTGGGCCGTTAATGCACGGAGCATATATTAAAAGCTTAACGAGAGCCATTGTCAGTGAACGTTGCGGTTCCATCGATTCGATAATGGATTGTGTGAGGGTGTGAAAGTTTTTCTAACTAATTGCGCGAACTATATAATTTAGCTAAAGTTTTCTTCATTAATTTTGTGAATAGGTATGTCTACAATGAAATGGATTGATAATTTGAACATTTTAATACGTATGTTCTTGATGCCAGAAATAATATCGTTAATGACCCGAAGGGGAAGATCGACGACAGACGGAATATTTACGCTAAAGCAAATAATAGAAAAACATAGAGAATTTAACAAAGAAACATGTATGTTTCGTCGATTTTGAGAAAGCCTTCGATAATGTAAGCAGAAATCTTTTATGGAAAATAATGGAAAAAAGAGGCTATCCCAGACATCTTATCAATGCAATAAAAAGTTTATATATTGATACCCAAATAACTTTAAATTTAGGAACGCAGCAACGAACAAAGGAGTTCGACAGGGTTGTTGCATTTCTCCAACCCTCTTCAATATATACATAGACGACATCATGCGTGAATGGAAATCAAAAAATCTGATGTGGCCAGCACAATACCTTCCGTCAATCCTGTGTATTATGTACAAATTCAAAATAATGTTACTGCACGCGCCCATACATAAATTGTCTTGCAAAAGATCCTATATTTCCAGTAAAGTTATTTCATTAACAAACTATGCAAATTGCACTTGACACTGACATTTTCTTCTTCTTCTTTAGTTTTTCCCATTCGTTAGGGGGTCGCCATTTTTTATTTTCTTCTGCCACTCATTTTTGTTTTGCGTGTCATTCCTCATTCAGTTCCTTTTCCCTCAAGTCTTCTACAATACAGTCTTTTCATCTTATATATGGTCTTCCTATGTTTCTTCCACCTTCTATTAATATATTCATCTCTCCTCATGACATGTTCAAACCAATGTAATCGTCTCTCATATATCTAGAAACTTCTAACACTAGAGTTACTTCCCTTATTCTTTCATTGATTTACATTTTATTGATACTGACATCTGTCAATTTGAATTACCTGAAAATATTAGCAGTTTCCATGGTTAAGTTAGCATAGCTGGCTGAATTATGAAATTTATGTGAAATTTATTATTTGTATTCTTCTTTAACTCTATATCTGTTGAATAACAAATATAAAATGCAATCAATCGTATAGATAATAATATATTCTTTAAGTTATAATAACATTTAACTGATTTTTTCAAGAAAAACTGTTAAAATCTTCAAATGAGGGTACTTCCGGCCGACCAATTATAACCAAAATCTAAACAGGTCTGCATATGGTTGTAAGGAAGAGGAATACGCAAGAATTGTAATTTTTGGAATTCTAGTATTGGAGATATCGTCCACGAAAAAGCGGTCACATACACACACACACACACACACACACACACACACACGCACGCACATACGAACACACACACACACATACAGACATCATCGTAAAAATAGTAAAATCGTATTGTAAAGACCCTAAAACGTGCTTATTCAATGAAAACTCACCACCGAATTTTTTGACCAAAGACAATACCTTCCTTACCTAGAGGTGACGGAAGGTAAAAACGAAGGAATTTATCTGGATAAATACACCGTTTTTAACACTGGCACTTTTTCTTTTCTGTGGGATTATTCAAAGGTGTGTCTAGTTTTTAAATTTGGTGACAAAACAGATGTCTACCTGCAACGACCGCTATTGACATTACTGGCTCTTCCAAAGACACACAAAATTTAAATGGAGCGAGTATAATTCTTTCAAAGTCACAACTTCGCCTACTATATTAGACAAACTTTTAAACGCCGAATTTTGGCCAGTTAGTCTCAGTTAATAGTTTATATTAGATACCTACATAATTTTAATCATAATTTTGTATATTCAGCATACATTTTTATCAATTTACATTTAATTTTGTTCAAATATTTTAATCGTATAATCCTGTTTATAATTTTATCCGCAATTTGCGCTGTGTAAAGAAATATAGAAGAGGGATAATAACATCTCTTTAGATTTTAAAATTCTGGTGTTCATTTCCAGTTAATTTAACAAAATTTCTGTGTACTCATTCACTTTTTTATTTTATATTTGCTTTCGTCATTATATCTTTATAATTATTCGCGTATAATTATGCCAGCTTTTCAAAAGATTTTTCCTGTACGGAACATAATTTTAATGATTAAATTAATTGAAGCATGTTGATTACAATGTGAGTTTTCTACACCGAAGAGTTATTTAGTAATAAGTAGAATTTATACGAAAATTATACTAATCTAC
Organism: Harpalus rufipes; assembly: GCA_951394225.1. Taxonomy (NCBI): domain Eukaryota; kingdom Metazoa; phylum Arthropoda; class Insecta; order Coleoptera; family Carabidae; genus Harpalus; species Harpalus rufipes. The sequence continues at coordinate 48,015,958 of OX596283.1, read as the reverse complement.
TCATATATGCATACATAACGAAATATTCGCAATTCCCATGTAATAGTTGTAAACTATTTACCATGATGGATAATAATCATATATTAACGCAATCTACTTGCGAGCGATGCAAACTATGACAATGTCAGCGTTTGCATTACTATGCAGAGTTTACGGACAATAACACGTGTGGTTTTCTCTGCTCAGAGAAGGTGTGAAATATTGAAGATGCTCCACGGATGCATAGCACATGCTTTGTATGCAGATATTCTGCCATCGTTCCGGAAATTTTGTATTCCTTTGTATGCAGTGAAAAATCAAATGAAAATAAAAAGTATGGTTGTGACTTTAGACTAGTAATTATTACATTATTGTCGACAATGATGATTAAAACAGGTAGTATAAAGCTGTAATGAAAAATAGTAAAATTAGGTAGTAAAGATTACAAAGAACACAATTTTTAATTATATAATAATATAATATTTTTATAACGTTGGTTTCATAAATTAAAACTTTTTCTTTTTAAGGAAAAGACTTCGCTAGCACTTCAGCCATCATATGTACTTACTCCAACTCTACCGACAACTTTTAAGTATATTGAACTTTATGATAAGCATATTTGTTAATACTATAGAAGATACTTATTCGAATTTCAGAATAAAAAAGATAGGTTATATTGTTTAGGCAATTATGAATAATTTGGAGCTGAAATTTTTATATCCGCATATTAGTTCAAAATGTTTAAATGAGAATTTACAAATATTTGGAGATAAAATCAATATATTGATGCTTGGTTAAACACAACTAATGCCCGGAGTACCGGTGGATCTAAAACACCACTCGTTATCCCATATTTCAGCGAATACGGGTCGGTATCAATTCTTCACCCATAAGATCCGTAAGTTCTATAAGAACCGAAAGAACATTATAATCCGTAAGACGTATTTGACTGCTTTTTACTTCAACCTTCGTAAAAGTTATCCAGTTTAGGTAGTTTATGAAACATAGCAATAAACATCAATTATAATGGAATATTGTATTAAAATAAATGTTACGAATGTTATTTTTCATTGTATGTTTATAGGTATTGACTTATTTTATTTATAATATCTACGCAACCATTATGTATAATTTAAATGACATATGTTATCGCTTCACAAATAACGTCAGGTCTTATGGGTTCTTATGGTTCTTACGGGTCATATAGTTCTTACGGTCTTTATGGGTCTTACGGATCTTACCAGTGAAGAATCAATTCTGACCCGTATTCCATTTGATCCTGGTAGGTAACTAAATACCTTGTTCTAAGTTCTAGCCCTAAATACAACCCTAAAATTATTTGCTATATTTAAACGCTTTACATCGCAAAATAAAGAATTTTGTTCAAGGTGAATGTTTCAGTGATAAATAATGGTTATACAATCGAAGCACTTTAACCCTCACTACTGGAATATTAAGTAGATACATTTGTAAAACCTGTAGAATTTAAATTACCTCGTATTTTTCATCAATCCTCCATTGGAAGAGTGCAAAATACATCTACATTTTTAACTTCTTATCGTTCTCCAGCATAATTAATTGCTGGTTGGCATCCTAATTCCAAGTACAAAAAGCCCAATCAGCATAGTTTGTAAAGAATGTAACAAAAACCCCAATCACAATCCAAATTACCTGTGCTACTACTACGTACCCATTCACCTCTCCTGTTCTATAGGAATCCAATGTCGACGTGGACTTTAATTAATCAAGCGAGCTGAATTACAGAGCAAGAACAAATAGCAAGCTAGAATCTATCCGTTGCCATCTCGGCTGCATGATCACGGCAATGCAGTGAGTTCCATGAGTTCCTTTACTGACATCTGCTACTGATTCCATGCATTAGAATAGCAACAACTGCAGAGAATATATGCATGTGTGTGTGGAAAGAGATTAATACACGGTTAATTTGTCGCGATAGAGTCAATTGCAATGGAAGGTTTTGTTCATTATGTATTAGATTAGACTAATTAGTTGATTATATTAGATGTTTCGCATTGCAGTTCGAGTTAATAATAAGTACACATTTCTATTTTTTTTTAATAACTAGAAAAATATAAATATAACCCATATCTGAATGTACCACTCTGCTTTTTATACACATATTTCCATAATAATGACTTATCTGAACTTTAACAAAAACAGAATTCATCGCCGGAAAATTGATCGTCTGGAAAATATATCTCCGGTAAATTGATCGCCAAAATATTGATCGCGAGGTAAATTGATCGCCGGTAAATTTATCGCGGGAAAAATTGATCACTACGAAATTGTTCTCCAGGAAAATTGATCACCGAAGTATTGATCGCCAGAGAAAATTGAGAAAATATTGTTTATAACAAAATAATTGAGTTACAGATTTTATTTTATAAATTTATTTATTATTTTTACCTATTATAAGATATATTAATAATTTGGTTTAAAATTACCTATTACAATATTTCACCATATAACTATGTCTGTTTTAGACTAATTTCTATATTTTATTTATACGGACACAAAAAATATATTAAAAGGAGATAATAATAACAATAATTGTTATGCATGTACAAGGTTAGTTATTTGGGATTAGGTATTGTGTAACTACTGGGTAATCAATTTCAATAAATACTGTTACGATTAATAATCGGCAGTTTGATTATTCATATTTTATTTTTTCCGCCTCAGCCAACGCTGTTAATCTAATCCGTATCTTAAAAAAAATGCAGCTGGAGAAAGTAATACAATTTACTTTGTTCGCGAACTAAGAAACTAAAGTCTAGGAATTCCCATTCAATACCCCCCAACTACAATATAAATACAATATTAGATGTTAAAAATTACTCGAAAATTCAGTCAAACAGCATTTATTCTCACTATACCAACGTTTCGGTGCACCTTTGCACCTTCTTCAGGGTATAATTGTTGTAGACCCTGAAGAAGGTTCAAGGGTGCACTGAAACGTTGGTATAATAAGAATAAATGATGTTTGACTAAACTTTCGAGTAATTGTTAACACCTAATCCACATCACAGTCGAGAAATTACCCACAATTAAATACAATATTGCATACCAGGTTCTATAGACCAATAGTTACCACCGCCAATATTATTTTAGCGATAAATTTTCCAAGCGACCAATTTTCTGACGATCAATTTTTCGCGATAAATTTACAATCAATCAATGCTTATAACACTTTTTCTGTATCATTCACTGATGAAAATAATCGATGTGCTTGCATTCCTTACTGAAGCTAAATTTTGATTACTTGAACGGAATTTTCAATTAAATTTGTGAAATTCCTTTCCCACAGGTACTAAGTGAAGGAAATGAATTATGTTTTAAATTTCAATTAATAATAATTAAAATGAAATCGTTCAAAGACTACAAGTAATATAAATAAATGAATTGTTGAAATTCCTTTAAATCACAATTACTACTTAGCATATTTTCAAACTTTGTTCGCTGCAATCCTTGTGCTCCATACTCATTCTCTTTTGATGTATTCCGATTTCCCGTTTCCAATCATGGATTAATACACTTGAACAAAGTCTGCATACGGAATGCAATTTGCACGTCAACGTTGGAAAATCAAAGTTGTGTTTGTTCATGGAACGGAGGAATACGAATTTGTACTTGAAAATGAAAAATTGTTCAATTTTTATTTAATTTTGATAAATGTCTAGATAAAATAAAAATTGAGATCTGTGGAAGTTAAACTAACAGAAAAAGATTCGTGTTTTTGAATAAGTTGAACTCAATTGAATTTTTTTACTACAATTTTATACAATTATTATTACAAATTAGGGTTCGTATTTGATTTCAAACAGTGCATACGTAGGTAAATCATTATAAAGATCCTGACATTTGATGCTAGTAAAATATTTTCGGATTTTGAATACTTTTATACAATAATCATTTACCTCGAACTGAAGAACTGAAAGGAACATACAAAAATTATAAGGATAATTTTACAATATACATATATTTCGTTTACCGCGTATGATTACTGCAATAGATTTCTTGTTAAACTACACTCTCCCGGGGCTAAAAATACAGAAGGATATGGATAACAGGAAGGATGTCAAACAAAATTTTGACAAGTACGGATTCAAAAGTTGACACATTTCATCCTTGTCTGCTTAACGTGGCTACGCAAAACTCCATCCTTCTCCACTGACACAAATTCACTCTGCAAGGTAACCAATTTACGAATGTTAAAATTATTCGACAGGTAGAAAAGACTCAATGGAGTTATTCGTTGAATAAATATATATAACAAATTTATTTAACGAATACTTATTCGAAACTTTATTCGGAAGTGAAAATACCGGGCCTTGTAATACAAGTATGTATGCATCTAAATTTCAAAATGTAGGTATCTTCATTTTAAAATCTTTGTATGTTTGAATGTGATTTGCGGATGCGGACAAGCACACATTTTTCATATAATCTGAATAAATAATTCACCGTTTTCCGTTCTTGCTACGCCTACAGGCTTCTAGTTTGTCGCGATGTTAGTTTGTTTCTTCCTACACCTCGTGTTTCTATTTTGTTTTGTTACATTCGTATGCGAACAGAAAGGCTTGTTAGGAATAAGGTGATTGTCGAATGTTGTGGAAAGTAGTTTGTTTTGGGATTTTGTTATTTAATATTTTGTTTTTCGACAGAAAGCGAAAAATGAATGTAATGATAAAGACAAATTTTTATTATAAAGATAGTATGAATTTATATTAGATATTATAAGTATTCCCATAAAATATTTTACATTTTACAAATTTATGTATCGTGTCGTTAAATTTCTGTAATAAATTTACAACGTAATAAGAGGGAAACTTGAAAACAGTTTCGTGTTAGACAGGGTGAGAATTTTAAATAAATTACCAAGATAATTTTAAATTATTATTATTAAATAAACACCGTATCATATTTTATTAAATATAATACAGTAATTAAATAACTTACTTTTTGTTCTCCGCTTTGGTTTGACGATGACTTTCCCTCGACACACACCTGATAATAGAAAATATTATTGGTATAGATGTTGACATTGATATATATTACATATGAGTCTATCAGATATCAAATATTTACAGTTTGCTACGGAAATAACCTCAGCAATACACTTTTGCAAACAAAACGTCAAATCACTCCAAACATCAAAACTAAAATAACATGGTTAAAATGATATATATATTATATATTTCTATTATCTTTTCTATATTCCTACATATTTACTTATGCTGGAATTCTTTACATTATAATAACTTTAAATGTAAATAAATCATATTTAACTGTAAAATCTTCAAATGAGGGTACCTCCAGTTGACCAATTATAACCAAAATCTAATCACTTGTTCTTATGGATGTAAACTTGAGGAATACGAAAAAAATATAATTTTTGGAATCGTGGTATTGAAGGTATGCGATCCGAAACTTTCGTCACACACACATACATCAAACATCATCGTGAAAATGTTAAAATTGATTCTATGGATCTTAAAACGTGGTCATTTACCAAAAACTCGTTATGCGATTTTTAGCACGGTTCCTATACCTCCATTACCGAGGGTAGCGGGAGGTAAAAATATACAAAGATACATCAGAAAATTATGAACGAACAACAGGAAAACACGACATAAATCTCAAAACCTGTAGTAAAGTAGATAGTGACATGGATGAAACTAATACACTAATAAGTTTTTAAATTCTCAGACTTGTAAATTAGCTGATTCACAAATCTCACTAGACCATTTTTTATACGATTCGGTAGCAAAAATAAATTAAACTGATTTGTCTTGTTATTTCACCTGTAAAACCTACTAGGTATTTCCCTAGTGCCCGTAACTTTTAGAACCCGTAAAACTAAGTTCAATTAATCGATTCGATAATTAAACTTTTAAACAAGACCCTACCTAAACTCTTTTAATTTAATTGTTCGCATTGGAATGATCCACCCACATCACAACTTGCTATTTCAATAATTAAAACATTGTCGGAGAGGAATCAAGTTGTGGTGGCGAATGTATGACGTGTATCCCGTATTCGGGGTGTAATATCCCTCGGGCCATGTGTTGGTGATGTCCGGACCGGGGCTCGTCAAAGGCGATGAGTTTTGCGGCCTTGGCTACATGCTCAGTGAACCCGCCTGTGGACACGTAGGTCACGATGAGCTCTGCCAAACACACGACGATGGGTTCGCCCGTGCAGTAAAAATAGTAGTCGTGTAACAGACAAAAGGTGGAGTGCGTAGAAGAATTGTAATGGCTGGAGGAAGAGGTGTTCAATTGAAACCAACTGGAAACATCTCCATTTGGACTCAACTGGTCATCAAAGATATTTTTCGTTTTATATATACGAGGTCTGGCTATTAAATAACGAGACTACATGCGCAGAAGGCGTCCTAGAGGGGAAGGGGGGGGGAAACGAATGCAGCGTTGGATAGCTGGAAGTGTCTACTATTCTGGTATGAAAACACGTTTTTGTCGCTGTAGTAGTATTTTTTCTATAGAGCTTAGAAACGAACGTGTTTTTATCTCGTTCCAATAACAATGTGTGACGAAAAACACGAGCAACGGATCAATTTGAAATTTATCGTTAAATTCAAAAAAAACTCCGACTGAGTGCTATAAGTTGTTGTAAGAGGCCTATGGTGAGAATTCTCTATCTCGTGCGCGTGTTTTCCAATGGTATAAACGGTTTTCTAAAGGCCGAGAGAGCACCGAAGATGACCAACGTCCGATCGACCTGTCTCTGTTTCAAATCCGCAAACGGTGACCAAAATCAATGACATTGTGCGCGGAGATTGCTGAGGCTCTAAACTTACTATTTGAAAGTTTTGACAACACTGCGAGAACGAGTTCGTAAGAAACGGCCGGAGTTGTCGAAAAACAAGTCGTGGATTTTGCACCAGGACAACGCACCGCCCATAACGCGCTGCCTGTGAAGCGTTATTTAGCCGCTAGAGGCACTCCAGTGCTCGAACACGCGCCGAACTCGCCTGATTTAGCACCCTGTGACTTTTTTCTGTTTCTGAAGATCAAGTCTGCCGTAAAAGAAAACCCGGTTCGAGTCGATGGGAGAGGTGAAGCGAAAATCGGCGGAGCTCCTAAACGCTCTTACAAAAGACAACTAAATCGACTAATAATTATTATAAAAGTTATAATCAGTAAAAATGCCTGCCTTTACAGATAGCGAGTATACAGATATTGTGCTTGCCTATGGTGAAGCTTAGGGAAACGCTGCCCAAGGTTGACAAATTTATTTAGAACGTTTTCCGAATCGTTATCTTCTAAACGTTCGCACTTTTGTACAAGTATGCAAATAAAATAAATAAAACTCCGAGATCTTGAGCCTGCTGCTCAAGATTGTGGTAGAACTCGCCCTGATCACAGAGAATATTAAATAGGATGTTTTGGACTCAACCAGGGTCTAGTACTCGAAGAATAGCACTCAACTCAGAGTGTCACATATGACAATTTAAACGATATTGAAACAACAACAGTTACATCATTTCATCGACGCCTTGGATTTGGAACAAAATTTATCTTTCAAATAAATATCTTTTCTCTTTTTGCCCGGTACATATGAGGTTAAATAAATTAAGTATTTGGCCCACATTCGCAAGGGTTGAATTACCTTTGGCCTGGTCATCAGGGTTATCACAACCTCCTTCGTTCGTCGGCGTTGAGATACCGCCAGATACGTAATTGAAAGAGCCCTATTCATTCACATGGTAGGCCTGCCCAAATTGATTTTGCCTCTAATAGGTCACTAGATAAATAATACGTTTGGGATTTTTCTTCACACGAGAGACTGTGCGGGTGTATGATAATCTCTAAAGAAATACTACTTGGAATTCAGCCAAGCACACAAGGACTCTAATCTTTTGATAAAGTTTTTTAAAAGTGTTGAAATGGGTTTATTCTCTTTGTCAACTAAATATGTTTAAAGGAGATAAATGATTCAGAATGGCATTCATGCATGCTTTTTATTTTAAAACCAACAAAAACCGCTGCCAACGAAGTTGACAACAAAAAAATAATTATCTAAAACAAAAAATTTGGTTTCTTTGCTTTCATTAAAAAAAAATGCTAATTATATTATATTTACCCATCAACGTGCTTTTTTTCTTTCAACAGGATTACAGAAGTTAATAATACAACAAAAATGTAACATACAAACTTAACATAGACATTATCACACTTACAGTAAGATCTTACAGATTGTTGCAAATCATGTACACAAAATACCTTCGTTCAAAACATTCAGTTAAATTAAGTCAAAATATTCTAAGAGCATACACACATTCATTTGCTCTAAAAAACGACAACCGAATAATACAGAAATATCCTGCGTAAGGATTCTGGCGACATCGTTGATACGGATTCCTATTGGTCGTCTGTACAGCAATAATATTGTAGTAAGTTGTAGGAATTTAAATAAAATATAAGGAAATTAATGTTACTCAATTTGGCCTGAAATTTGCCTTTTTCTTTTTGTAATAGTCCGGCTTAGCGAGGTGTCCCAGTAAACACGATAGTTGTTGTAGGAGAATAAGAATTTAAAGTTCATATAGATTCAATTGATCGTGTTTATTTCCTTTGTTTTATGAAGGATTAAAAATCACTACCGTACCTGATACAATTTCAACATCAGTATCCATTTCGGTCACAGAATGCAAAATAATTCTGTCAAAATAAATAAATTCATCTGTACACAACTGAAAATACATTTGTCATTTTGAATCAGATTTTCAATTACATTTTCACTTTCAATCGGCAAACCCTTAAACTCGATAAAACTGGAGTCAAATCCCATTTCCCGCAAAACCAGAAATAAAATTTGCAACAACTCAATTACGCGCCGATGAATGCTGGAGACAGGAGCAGTGAATACGGTCAAATTTCTATCATATATCCTTCTAAATCTAAACATCCGCAGTTGGCTGATAACTTCCACCGGTTAACAACTTTCTGTTCCTGTTCAATTAACGGTCGTCGTTATATTTTAATTGACATAATCACAAGTAAATATCCCAAAAACCCAGGGTACGACATCTAAGTTTATCCTTTACATATTCTACTTCGTATTTATGTTTAATGTTTGTTAGCAATGAAATGGTTACTTAATTTCTTATGAAAAAAACTTTTTGGGACGAATAATATAAAAACATTTCAGATATTTTTATTTAGTTCCGAGTTACGAACAAAAACCATAAATTTTGTGATTCTTAACTTATTTATATTTTTTTTTATCTTCCGTCACCTTTAGGTAAGGAAGGTATTGTCTTTGGTCAAAAATTCGATGGTGAGTTTTTAGTGATTACACGTTTTAGGGTCCTTAGAATACGATTTTACCATTTCTACGATGATGTCTGTATATGTATGTGTGTGTGTGTGTGTATGAAAGAGAGAGAGAGAGAGTCTGTGTGTGTGACGATTCAGTACAGTAAAAATTTTGAAAGATGTCCGATCAAAGTCATTTGTATCACAAACGAATTAACAAATAGGCATACATTTATCTCTTTCTTTTGCAAATTCTATAAGAGTGTGCGATAAGGATGAATATACCACGCTTGTCTTTCAAAAATTCATATTGTTTCAACTAAGTTAGGACATTCCATTTTAAAACGATGCTCGTTGTTGATAATACTTTCGCTGTAACGAAAGTTTATTTATAAATTCAGATACATTACCTTGATTCATAGCTGTACGAATAACGTTATTTTCTGTCAGAGTCACTGACACTGACATTGTGTCATTATCTTATCTTTAACAGTTGATTTATTTTTGAATTTTGAATGCTTATCCTGTAATATTTTTTTTATAATTATAAAATAACAGTAGTATCTTACGTACCCTCATAAAAACTAAGCAAACGACACTACTGAATTTGTCATAATGGGCGGAGCAAAAATCTGAATTCATACAATTCGTAGACGACCCTGATCGGACATTTAAAAAAAAAATACTGTACATTTCACATGTGCATTTTAATTATTCTATTTATATCAAAATGTTGATCTTCAAAACTTGCTTTGAAACATTTCAGCAAACATCATGATATTAGTTTGTGTATGTTTCATTCTTTCTATAAAAATGTAAAATGTTTCATCTTCATGAATAATTTTCATGACAGTTTTACATTTATACAAACAATGATAATTACAGCACGTCACTTCGATCGTTGCTAACAATAAAAATAATTCATTCTCTTTGTAAATATTTAAACAGTTCAATATTTTGACATTTTATGAAGGTAAACATTCGCGTTGTCGTCTTATCAAATTGATCTCATTATCATGCACATAAAAAGTATTCATACGGTAAACGCATGTGTTCGTTTCTCAAACGCTCCGCTCTATCAAACGAGCTTCTCATATGGTGATATGCCGCCTATTTACATTTTGTTAAAAGGTAAAATAGCGGTGTTTGATTTTATCTAACGTGGCTGCTCAAACAAAATATCACTTTGAAGAGCGCTGCTCGTCGTGTGCAACCTAATAAAATGTTTCTTTGAAAATGCAAGGAGTATTCGTTAGCCACTCGCTTTAGGTATCATATAAAATATCATAAATTTCAAAAGAAATTTAATATGCTGTTTTTTCAAACACGCACTCAAGATTTAAATCTTTAATGCGAATTTTATTTTCATTACTTTATATAAATATTGCTGTAAAAATTATTTTTTTATTATTTCTTATCTTAAATTGTATTTTAACGTTTATCGAGACGTTTATATTAACTGTATTTCTCTGGCTTAATTTTTATTTGTATTGAAGTAGAATTTCTACATTTCATATACCAAATCTGAATTTTTTACATTTGTAACAAGTACTGTGTTACGCAGCTTCCCACACAAGAACTTATATTTTGATGTATTAGAAAAGTTTAAAATCTATAAGGCAAATTTCAGGCCAAGCTGAGTTTCATTAATTTCCTCACATTTTATTTAAATTCCTACAACTTGCTACATTATTATTGGGGTACAGACGATCAATAGGAGTCCGTATCAATGATGTCACCAGAATCCTTTCACAGGATATTTCCGGCTATTTTCCGTATTATTCGGTTGTCGTTTTTAGAGCAAATGTATGTGTATATCCTCTGAATTTTTTGTACGATGTTTAATAAATTAACTCAATGTTTTAAACGAATGTATTTTGTGTACTTGAATTGTAACAATTTGTGTGTTAATGTCCATCAATTTGAATTATCTGAATATATTAGCAGTTTCCATGGTTAGCATAGCTGGCTGATTTATAAAATTTAATATCTTTATAATTTTTAACTCTATATCTATTGAAAATAATGTATAAAATGCAATCAAATCGTATAGAGAATAATATATCCTTTAAGTTATAATAACTTTAAATGTCAATGAATCATATTTAGCTGTTAAATCTTCAAATGAGGGTACTTCCGGTTGACCAATTATAACCAAAATCTAATCACTTGTTCTTCTGGATGTAAACTTGAGGAAATACGAAAAAAAATTTTTTTGGAATCGTGGTATTAAAGTTATGCGATCCGAAACTTTCATCACACATACACAGACACACACACACACACACACACACACATACATACATACATCATCGTAAAAATGGTAAAAGCGTATTATAGGGACCCTAAAATATGCTTATACACTAACTTCCTTACGTAAAGGCGACGGAAGGTAAAAATTTATTACACCGGAAGCGGTAGAGATAAGTAAAATGTTTTTCATGTGTTTCTGCCGAATTGAATGGTAAAATAAAAATAAAGCAATCTATTTAAAATGAGAGAGTTAACGTCTATCGTCGGTTAAACCGGCAGTGCTATTGGTTTCAAAATATTTTAGTTGAAATGGGAATTTTATAAAATAATTTTGAATAGTTTTTAAAATAAAGATAGAATAAGCTCGTCGTGTAACACTTTTTTAATATTTACAAATAGCACAAATATTTTTTTTCGTTTGCATAAACCTATTTTGTATAACAATGTATCTATTTTTACATGAAAAACAGTTTGAAAGCGAAACAGAGTAATTTGTATGAAAAATATGTGTATAATGCAACATGATTAGAAAATCTTATTACCAGCGGAGACGGGTGTATTATTTCCGGGGGCGAGTGGGGGTTTATGGAACGTGCCGAGCGTCGAGACGCCTGAGGGTGACTTATATGCGCTGTGCAATTTCCCCCAAGAATTTAGAAACAGTATTTCATAAAGGCAATAAAGCGGCAGTTGGTGCCTGTACCATAGACACCATAGGCGAATACCTACATGTCTAGGGGTGTAGTCCACTTAAATTTATTTGCTACATATTTATAATATTTTATATATTACCTTATCCATTTTATTGTACATCATATTATGCATTAAATAAAATCTGCTGTGGCCAGCACAATACCTCTCACCACTTCCGTTTTTGGTTACATAATTATAAAGCGCGAGCAGTCATGTGATATTGTTGGCCTTGACAAGCAGATATGGGGGCCCGTGTCAGAATGACAATTAGTAATTATGTACATAGATGTCAAATGTCAGAATTTCAAGATTTTCTAAATTCAAGTGGTAAATTTGTCACCAGGTATGTGGAATTTACTTGCCGAGGAAAATAAACCACATGGAATTGGCAAATCACGACATTTAGAATGAAAACTTATGATATTTGACATCTATGAATATAATTACTAAATATCAATATGTCATGATCCCCGATATCTGCTGGTCAAGGCCAGCAAGGTCACGTGACTGCTCGCGCCCGATTATATTTAACATTTCTTGTATACCTACACTCTACACCAAAAATTCTACTACACACACACACACACATATATATATATATATATATATATATATATATATATATATATATATATATATATATATATATATAATATATATATATATATGAATGCGATTATGAGTGTGGCCGAGGCAAAAAAAGTCTGCTTAGATAGGAATGTGTGGCGAAGGATGTTTGTTTCCTAACTATTATTGTGATCCGGATGCGGTATTTCGCTACCGAGAATCGGTCACTTTAATATGTTTAAGAGTAAGGATTTGTTGTATGATGTTGATGTTGTTCTTATTGTTATCGGGTTTGTGCGAACCCACTAAGTGGGACACGCGTGATTTTATGTATGTATGTTATGTTTATATATATATATATATATATATATATATATATATATATATACAACTTTTGTAGATTTTACATATTTTTCATATTTAACGAACCTATACATTTTCATCTGATTATTGTTGCTATATTTTTTATATTGATAACGAGAACAAAGAAAACTTAATATCGTTACAGTAATCAAATATATCGTGCGCACGTACGGTGTAATTCAGTTTATAAAGATCTACAATAATCCCTTCCTGTTATACCATAATATTCAACAATATTTCCTTCCTGTATAAATCAAAATTACAGCATTACGCAGTCTGAAAACACTTTATCAATCCCTCCGCAGAACACACAAATTTTCCGCTATTTGAATTCATAACGAAATTATACACATCACGTTGGAAAACTGTCATTTGACAAATGACAATACGCTGAAAAGTGAAATACGCTACGACAACGAGTGCGATAAAGACGTAGTACGTTCATGAAAATCGATATCGCACTATCTTTGTCCCGCACTTACGAGTTCAAGGTTATCAAATAGGGGTAAAAGTAGAAGGTAGAACAATAAAAAACATCAATTATTTATAACTGTTATATCACAAAGACGATGAATAGCCGGAAGTTATTAAAAGCTGAAGTAGGTACTTCGACTCGAATGTGTAGTTTTAGGGTCCCTAGAATACGTAATTATTATTACTATAACGAGTGTGGCGACTGTCAAAACTAGTGCCAGGAGGTCCTTATTAGTATTGTCTGATCACCCACTTGTAACAGTTGTTTTGGCGTTACGTCGTTACCCAGGGTTCGGAGTGCACCACAAGGAGGCGAACTAACTTTATTTATTTATTTTTATTTATTTATTTAATGAGGTTGGAGAACCAAAATCAAAATAAAGGCCAAATAAAAGTTTTCGCTAATTACATTAGATATAAGCAAAAACATGGTAAGGTAGATTTTAAGCATTTTTTAAAGGAGATGAACGACATATTGCACAGATCTAAGTGTCTAAAATTAGTGTTAATACAGGAGTATTTATAATTATTTGTGTTACTTTTAGGTAACTTAAATAAATTATAAGACCTTGTTACTTTAATGGAATATGAAAATTAAACAGTGAAATAATATTAGTAGTAGTAGTTCGCCTACTCTCTAAATTGCTCATATTGAATTTTTCTAGTTTGCATATACGAGGGTCATTCAATAAGTAAAGAGACAAATGGCTATAGCTCAAAAACGGTTTATTTCAATCTTTCAAAATTAAGGCTATTTTTCAACATAATCACCCCCCACAGTTATGCACTTGTCCCATCTTTATTGCAGCTTCCTAATTCCCTTGGCGAAGAATTCTTTCGATTTACCCCGAAGCCACTTTTGCACCGCTTCCTTAACTTCCTCATTGTTAGCAAATCTTTTTCCACGTAGGGCGTCTTCGAGTGGTCCAAACAGGTAAAAATCAGATGGGCGAGGTCGGGACTGTAGGCAGGATGAGGTAAGACCTCCCAACCCAATTCTTGAAGCTTATCACGGGTCAGCTGGATTGTATGAGGGTGGGCGTTATCGTGCTGAAGAATGACTCCTTTAGACAAGAGTCCACGGCGTTTGCTCCTGATAGCTGGTCTAAATTTGTGTTCTAGCATCTCAGAGTAGTATTCGCTATTGATAGTTCGCTGATATTCAAGGAAATCGTAATAGACTGGACCCTGTGAGTCCCAAAAGATGGTCAGCATCACTTTACCGGCGGAAGGTTGAACCTTGATTTTTTTGCGAACTTGTTCGGGCACTTTTAAACCGATCAACTCACTTGTAAAAATTCGCACGGTTCATACAACTTTTACCGTACTGTATTAACATTCTAGAAAAAAAATCACTTGGTTTTACACCTTCTGCGACTAAAAATCTAATGACTGAGCGCTGCTCTTCTAAGGTGCAATCTTCTAGTGGACTTGCCATGGTGAACTGAAAATTTTGAGGTTATGTTGACATAAAATGATGAAACAGCTGATCAGAGCATATCCCAAGGTTGCCAACTAACACCCCTGAAAAGATAGTACACATTCATTGAATAGTTTTAAAATTATAGAATTTGTCTCTTTACTCATTGAATGACCCTCGTATGTATGTTGGACAGTTAATATTAAATATATAACAAAGTAAATTTACAAATTTCTTTTGTACGTTTTCAATAATATTAATAAATTTTCTGTACATTGGATTCCATACTGTGGACGCGTATTCAAGTTTGGAGCGTACTAAAGAATTATATATACAAATAACAGTGTTTGGATTTTAACAAATTTACACTGTCGAAATATGAAACCCATTGTACGGTATGAGTCGTTCCGGATGACGTCAATACGAGATGTCATCAAAAATTTAGAATCAAAGAGTACACCTAAATCTCGTATTAAGGACTTTACTTCCAGAGGAACATTGTTAATATTATAATTAAAGCTGATTAAATTGCGATTTCTAGTGAAATTCATAACACAACTTTTAGATGAATTAGGATGTGTTGACAATAAATATATAATTTAATTAGATCAGTTTGAATGCAATACAGTCATTTATGTTTGTAATGGCTTTAAAAAATTTCAAATCATCGCGTATAGTAAAAATTGTGAATGATCAAAGCATTGCGAAATATCATTTATAAATAAGTTAAACAATAAAGGGCCCAGAAGCGATCCTTGAGGTACACCTGAAGGAGCAGATTTAAAACCATTACAATATTTGTGACTTATTAGTTATATAGGATTCGATCTTAAAATTGTAAATCAATGAAGGATGATGGACTTGATCAAATGCTTTGCTGAAATTATATAAAATATGTATAAAAATTAATCGATAGGAAGTTAATTATTAAATACCTATGTGTCTAGCACATTCCTTGTATATTTACTTTCCATATACCGGTAAACCACTAATTAATTGTTGTGATATGTAAAAAAATAATTGTAAATTATAAAATTCAATTCTTGGTAGGTATCTCAGATAGTAATCATACCACACAGAATTCCACCTCTTTAGTGCTCGGAGGTAAATATAGATACATAATTCTTTTTAAATCAAGCATTACACACTACAGAATAAATATTCTGATAAAAACGTTTGGAACGTTACTGACATGTGTACACAGGCGTTATAATATTACTATGCCAAAGCTTTGGACAGGTTTTGTATATTTACGTAATATGAAATCACCGAACTGTCAATAACTTTGCTAAGAATATGTCAGAAAATATTTACTTTTTATGTAAGTTTCACATAGGGAGAAATGTGTTGATATTCTTACGGTATGAGCATAAGTTTTGAAGGAAATTCAATACAGGTAATTTTGTCCCACAGAACACAAGCAAAATATTGTTTAAATGTATTAGTAAATTTAGCAAAGTTCTTCGTGTTATTATTTTTTTGTGGATACAACTTCTATAGAATATCTGGTACGGTACGAATTGGGTAACTTTTAAACCATTGGCAAGCACTTTAGAAAAATATCTCTAACAAAAAGTTATATATTTTTATTGTTTTCCAGGAACGAACTATTTTGTTAGTGGAACCCATATTTTAACTTTAAAAAATATTTATTTACTTTCTCTTTAAGTTTATTTTACCCATAACATCTTAGTTTTTTAAAATATTTTTCATGAATTATTTAATTTTGTAAATACAGTGTGTTCAATAAGAAACTTAACTCGGAGTAGGCTACACAGAAACGTATGTCTGATCATTATTTATTTCAAAACTCAAGTTGTCAAGGAGAAAAAGTAAACCCGGGAAAAATAATATTGACTTTATTAATTACGAGTTTTTTTTATTCAACATCGCTTTGGTAATTTTTTATTCTTCGTTATTCTCTTTTGTTCAAGATAATTAAATTGATTTCTTTAGATAATTGAAGCTACATAATAGGTATTACGAATTCGTATTTGTAAATAAATTATAAATACATCATTAAGTTTATTTACAACCATTAAAATACGGCTCTAATATTTACGTTCAAAGAGAAGTACAACAGTGTAACGCTCATTAATATGTAATACACATACATGTCAACAGTTTGATTGTGTTTGTGAATGTGCTGGAATATTGACAACCTATATGACATTATGGATAATCACCAGTCATAACTATTTACATACACACACTACTAAAACGTTCAAATGAAGAGATATGCGCAAAATCTCCCGTTTCATGCATATTTTCAAAAGTATGTAGGTGTGAGTATACTTGTGCAGAATGTTTCATTTTTGTAATTATTTAAGTATTAAGGTCAGTAAGTGTTTCCTACTGGTTGAGGCTAATTTTGGAGATTAGGACGAAGTTGAAATCTCCAATATATCCAATACCAGAAGAAGAGCTTATGTATTTGCACGATCGATTCACAATATTTAAAAATTCACGTAGTTAATTTGTCACCAGAAGTGTAGAATGTACTTGTCGAGGTAAATAAACCACATGGAATTGGAAAATCACTAAATTTAGAATGAAAAAATATGATATTTGACAACTATGTACATAAATACTAGCTATCATTCTGACACGGGCCCCTAATATCTACTTATCAGGGCCAACAAAGTCCCATGACTGCTCGCGTCCTATTATATTAAACATTTCTCATATACCTACATTCTACAACCAAAAATTCTACTTACATCTATTCCTTAGATATTTAATATTTAATTCATTTTATGAAGAAATTTTTGGTTAACTCTTCTAATTTTTCGAATGTCGGGATTGACAGAACTTTGAAGGGTATATGAATATACCTATAATTTTTAATATTTAACTATTAATATAATAAGAAATAATATAATGTATGTACTTCAGTAGTCTTTGGATTTTTGACACTGACATTTATCTGTCAGTTACAAACATTTTAATTTGTGAATTGGTGTCCATGACATTATTTGGGCTGTGAGATTTATTACAACATTATTATATACCTTATATTTCTTTATCTCTAAATATATAACAGATATAATAAAAGATTTATATGTATCAGATAGAGAATTTACTCTTCTTTAATACTAGCAAGAACAATAATAATATTCAGAAGATTTTTTTAATAATCTGCTACTTCCGGTTGCCCAATTATTACCAATATTCTCACTCTCGTTATATTATTACTGATTATATTTTTAAAAAATGCTTATAGAAAATTAGGAATTATAAGAAAAACGCTAGATATTATGACAGGACCTTAAAACAACTTGAAATTTTAAATTTAATCTGCAAACTATTTGGTAAATAGTTTCAGTACAGTACATTACATCGTTGTTATTAATAAATACAAATCGCAACCTCATATTAAACATTATTATGATAAAGTGTGTTTACCTCCTATTCATAAATTAATTTCATACCACAAAACTTTATGAAGTAAACAAATTACCTACCAGTAAATGATAAACAAACACTCATTATTGTGTAATACTAACACTTCTAATGTTCATATCTGCATAAACCAAAATTAATTTTATACATGGAAAGCAGAACTTCGCTGTCATATAAATGTACAAAGTTGCCTCACATCTTCATATCGTAGTATTTAAACAGTTATGAGTAGAACACATATCATATTGAATAGACGGAACCAAGGCAGGATAAGTTATGGAAGCTACGCAGAAACTTCGTAGAACAGCTGCCAGGTGAGGTTACTGTAAAACTGATGGTTTCCTGAGCCAGAATATTGGAAAACTATCATTTGGATTAAATATTCAAACTGTTGAGCTTTAATTAATTAATTTACTATGCGGACGTAATATACGGAGTGTTATAGGTTAATGGTTTGTGCGCTGATTTAGTAAAATTGTAATTTGCATCCTGCTCCCAACACCTAGCAATTATTGATCAAACTTTATAACAAACAAGTGATTTGCAATTGCAACATACTATGTGTTTGACACTGACACCTTCTTTAGCTTTTCCCATTCGTTATTTTCCGTGTCGTCCTCATTCAGTTCCTTTTCTCAAGTCTTCCACATAAATAATAAAAAATATAATAAAAAATAATGTACGTTCATTACAAAGGCTTCAATTCTTTCTCTTTCTCTCCGACTTCAGGGATTCCACAAGGCTCAAACCTAGGTCCACTATTATTCCTTCTTTTCATTAATGATGTGACAGATGTAATTCACACTGACAAACTTCTTTTCGCTGACGACCTAAAAATATTTTACCCAATTTTCTCAGTACAATATTGCCATCTTCTCCAAGAAGACTTAGTTAGACTCTCTAAATGGTGTTCAATTAACAAATTAAATCTTAATCTAAATAAATGTACAGTCATGTCTTTTACTAGAAAACTATCGCCATTTAGTTATAATTATACGATCGAAAATGTTACCTTATCGCGATCTACTACTGTACGAGATCTTGGGGTAATATATGACACCAAATTTACCTTTGTGGATCATATACAAGATATATATAACAGTGCCATGAGAATTCTAGGCTTCATAATAAGAAATAGTCGAACTTTCCAAAATTTATTAGAAATTACTAGCCTATATTATTCTTTCGTCCGTTAAAAGCTGGAGTACAGTCATATCATTTGGAACCCTATTTACGATTCATCAAGATCAGATTGAATCTCTTCAAAAAAAAAATCCTCAAATACCTTTATTACAAGTCACATAATAACTACCCCGACTATTATGTAACTTATAAACAGATGTTACTTATGTTTAATTTCAAGAGTCTCTTTGAACGACGTGAAAATGCTCTAATAATACATTTATTTAAAGTTGTAAACGGCTGCGTTGATGATCCCCGTACTCTATCCTCTCTCCAATGTCACACTCCCTCTATTCGTACCAGAAGTAGCTTTACTTTTTATTTACCGGTTGCTAAAACTAATTATTTAATGCTGTCGCCTCTAAATCGTATATGCCATCTTTATAATTGTAAATTTTCGAGCGTTGATATATTTCATTTAGAATTTAATAAATTCATTAAAGTATTATGTAGTATGTCGTAAGTCTTCTGATCTTTGTGTGTATTTTTGTGTATTCTTATAACCCTTAATCTGGGCTTAGCCTGTTGGGTTCGTTGATAAATAAATAAATAAATAAATAAATACATTCCTTCCATCTTTTCTTTGCTCGTCCTCTGTTTCTTCTACCTTCTGTTACTATTATAAATACGATAATATAACTAAGACAAAGTTACAAATGAGTACAACAGTCAGAATCCTACGTAGTTATAAATATTAAAATTAGGATTCAAAAATGTGATCAGTCCTTGATTCATGGTTTATGACGAATCAAATGACTCTTGAATTTGATCAATAGATTAACTTATTAATGGTGGTTTGGGGTGATTCAGATTCAGCGTTGATCTGTGGATCAACTCATAATTAGGGAATGGTGAATTCGGCCGTAAATGGTGCATTTTACACAAATAAAAATAATCTTTAAAAAAAAACTGCGAGTTACCTAAAGCATTTATAATAAAAAATAATCATTATATGACGATCTACATATCAAACTGGCATACTTTGTAAAATGCATAAAAGGAAATACCTTTATTGAAATGAATGTTGATTTTATTAATAAAATTCTTTTCTTTGCAGCTAGTACTAATATTTCCTTTGTCAATTCTTAATGAAATATTGATTTTTAAGACTCCAACAAAACTAATTTAATTTATCAATTCATTTAGTTGAAAAGAAATTCAATTTTCAAAAGTGTCAACTAATTAATTCACTTTGTTAATTTATTGGTTTGTTTGTTTGGTATTTATTTATTTGTTTTGATTTTGAATGGAAAAACTGATACATATTTTCTATAAATTTAATTGAAAATAAATTCTAGTTCTATACCCTTTGTATAAGTTAAACCCGATCGAATGAAAACAAACAGTATACAGGGAAATTTCACGCTAGCGGATTTACTAGCTGATGTAGATATATCCCATTACAGAGATTTCACATGTAATTCGTCACAATCGCGTAAAGTACACAATTATACAATTAACTACATACTCACACACGTACATGTATTAAATTGTAAATAGGTAGTAAATTTTTTATACAAAATATGTCTGCTCACAATTGTTTCAACAAAACAGGATCTTCAATGTGATTGTGCCACAATAATTACTAACTCGAGAACTATAAGAGATATAAGGTTGGTTAACTTATAAAATTCGTTCATCTGTTTTGCTTATAGCAATAAGTTGGTGCTTTAAATATATTGGAGTTCCTCAGGCCTCTGTTTCAGTTCAATTTTTGTTTGTTCTATTTATTAACGATTTTAGCTGGTTAAAGTAAACATTTATTCTTCGCTGATGACATGAAAATATAATAAATTGATAACTTAAATGATTATTTGTTGCAACAAAATTTAAATGGAATTATGGCTTGGTGTAATGACAATAATTTAAAATTAAATATAAGCAAGTGTAAAAGTATTCTCACCGCATCTATATATATATATATATATATATATATATATATATATATATATATATATATATATATATATATATATATATATATATATATATACATATATATATATATAGGTGTTCCACGACTCGACCGACAAACTTTTACCATATATTCCAGGGGTCATTACGATCAAAAAATGTTATATGACCTATAGTTGAATTCCTCTTTGTTTCGGAGATATCGAAGAAATTAAAAAAAATGATAATTGAGTTAGCCTTGACGGATTTGTTTAACAAAAAAAAACAGTTTAATGACGTGTTTACTATCGTAGTTAATGCTGAATGATTTTTGTGCTGTCTTATTAATTTAAGCCATTATGCCGCATTTTACTAATGCAGAATATGCCGATATGGTTTTCGTGTATGGTTTTTGCAATGGAAGTGGACGTGCTGCAGCTGCGGAGTACCTTAGGCGATACCCAGATCGCATTGTTCCTCACCATACAACTTTTTCAAACGTTTTTCGTTGCTTGAACAGTTGTTGTAATTTTGTGTTAATTAGCTATCCATTGATGAATACATTTTCTTTTATCATTTTGTTTCTTAATTTCTTCGATATCTCCGAAACAAAGAGAAATTCATCTATAGGTCATATAACATTTTTTGATCGTAATGACCCCTGGAATATATGGTAAAAGTTTGTCGCTCGAGTCGTGGAACATTCTGTATATATATATATATAATGTCACATCACTGTATTTTATATTTTCTGTATATTTTGAGGTGTTAAAATTACTCGAAAGTTCAGTAAAACAGCATTTATTCTTACTACCAACATTTCGGTGCACCCTTGCATGTTCTTCAGGGTAGTAAGATCCTACAAATTGTTACAAATCATGTACACAAAATATATTCGTACAAAACATTCATTTGCTCTTTGAATTTTTTGATACGATTTTTAATAAATTAATTGAATGTATTTTGTATACATGATTTGTAACAATTTGTAAGATCTTACTACCCTGAAAAAAATGCAAGGGTACACCGAAACCTTGGTAGTAAGAATAAATGCTTGGGTTAGGACTAATCCTGATAAACGAGTTTCCATTGCATTATGTAAAATTATTGAAAGTTCACGGGCCCATTTATAGTATTAGAGGTCACGCTATGAATAAGACATATATTGTAAGAAATGATACATATCATGAATTGATTTTTATTCGAGCATGTCTTTATAAAATTCCATACACTTCATAGAAATAACGAGTGAACTCATAATGATCCGTGAATGGTATGTATTGATCGTCGCTCTTTTTTCTCAAACAGTACCCCCGTCGCCGTCGCTGCTCTCAATTGACACATCTGTATTGCAAATCGCAAACGTCGCCCGTTATATGATTTCTCAAATTGCACGTGGCAAATTTCACACGCTATTCAATTCTCTGTCACGTTATGATCAAATTGGAACATTTTTCAGAAAAAACATACTCCCGGGAGGACTATTAAAGAGGATGTCTACTTTTTCATGCACGCATACAGCGTATTAATCTCGTATTTCATCTGGGATATCTCCATTTAAACACGGATACATATTCAGACTTCCATTTTCCTCATGTACCTTAACAATGATTAATGTATTACTGATATTCGGGTAACGTTCTGATTCAGTATAGTTTTTCATCTTCCCCTTGGTAAAGGAGACATAAGGATCATGTTGTGGCCAGCACAATACCTCTAGCCACTTTTTGGTTACATAAGTATAGGGCGCGAGCAGTCATGTGACATTGTTGGCCTTGACAAGCAGATATGGGAGCCCGTGGCGGAATGACAATTAGTAATTATGTACATAGATGTACAAATTTTTAAGATTTTCTAAATTCACCTAGTTACTTTGTCACCAGGAATCTGGAATTTACTTGTCGAAGAAAATAAACCACATAGAATTGGAAAATCACTCAAATTTTAATGAAAAATTATGATATTTGACGTCTATGTACATAATTACTAGCTATTATTCTGATACGGGCCACCATATCTGCTTGTCAAGGCCAACAAAGTCACATGACTGCTTGCGCCTTATTTTATTTAACGTTTCTTGCATACCTACACTTTACACACGTTTTTTTACATTTCGTTAACGATTATACTCTCCTAATTGAAGTGGATGAATACTCAGGGCGAATTATTTATTTGTGAATAAGTGTAAATGTTTAAATCGTAGAAATAGAGTTCATTAATTTAAACGTATTATATACAGTGTGTTTGAAAAAGTGGTTACACCCATTTTATGGCTTATTATTGCAGATACGCTTATTGCTTATAGGACATAATTTATTCAATACAATACCTGCGATTATTTTATATGAAAAGTGTAATTCTGGTACTTCCGGTATAACCGGAAGTGATATCAACTTTGTTAATTTAAATACAACCAATACTAGTTTTTTATAAATTTTATTTATTTTTTATTCTCTTTACGGCCATACCAAATTTCTTAATATTTACCATAT
Organism: Harpalus rufipes; assembly: GCA_951394225.1. Lineage (NCBI taxonomy): Eukaryota > Metazoa > Arthropoda > Insecta > Coleoptera > Carabidae > Harpalus > Harpalus rufipes. The sequence continues at coordinate 47,991,938 of OX596283.1, read as the reverse complement.
TCATTTGTATATTCATATACATTCATACATACATATTCATAAATACTTATCATTAATGGATGTAAATTAATATATGAGAAGGCTACGACATATATATATATATATATATATATATATATATATATATATATATATATATATATATATATATATATATATATATATATATATGAAAATTCTATTAAGACAATCAAAATATAGAATAGGAAATCATAAGAAATTCACTGACATCGTTTAAATGGTATAGGAAGAACAAACCGGCACACATTACATTGTCTAACAAACGAACGTATGAAGTATTCACCGACAGTGTTCGTGACTCTGTACCGTGTATGAATTATGAAAGTTGATGTTATTTTCGTTGTCTGTATTGATCGCATTGCAAATCACAGGTCGAGTCAGAGGTATTCGTCTTCATTGACCTCGTGAGGGACCTAGTGTGTAATATAAATTCAGAGGGGTTCAGTATACGAATGTGTTTACATGTGATATATATATATATATATATATATATATATATATATATATATATATATATATATATATATTTCATATCGTTCCAACATTTTTGCTGAGTTTTGAAGAATTTATAGTTTCACACCATTTAACTCCAAAATATCTGATTGTTTACTGCGCTCCTCAACAGTGCAAACAGTTATTATCTTCAGCAACCGTCGCTGGACGCTGGACGCCCGCACAGCGAATTATTGGAGACCACTGATTATAAGGACGTCTCTTCCCCTTGCGGGAGCGTAAAATACCTGGCGTAACCTTCTTCTGAAATGCAGACAATTTGAATTTTCTATTACTTTTAAATTGAAGTAAATTAAAAACTAATAATCATACTCCAATTATGATCTCTAAATCACTGAAATCATTTTATGTTCATTTTATCAATACTGTATATGCAACAATGATAATGCAACTGTGTTTCATGTATTATTTATTCTGGAAATACTATTTCTCCTATCACGGAAGTAATCCATAACGCCATGACAGCTGTTCTTCACCAATATGCATGTAATATATAATTTACATCCCATAAAATTAAATTATCATTCATCAATAAAATCTGTCACGTGCAACCTTTCGTTGCAGACATAGAGAAATAGAATAAATGTGCAAAGCGAGTTAATGTTATATTTTTATTTAATTAAATTGTAATTTAATTAAAATGCTTAGCGCATTATTTCTAAAATAAACTTTGTTTGGAAAATAAACAAAACTAATTTATTTAAATGAAATAAAAACGAAGCTGAAGCTACGTAGTCATGGTTCACGGGGAAAGGAAAACATTTCAACTGACTTAATCAGGACGACATGTATTTTTTATGATGCAGAATTATAAACTCATATTTAAATAAATTTATCTAATGCAATTATATTTTTACCTCCCGCTACCCTTGGTAAGGGAGGTATAGGGATCGTGCTAAAAATCGCATATCGAGATTTTGATAAATCCAATTTTAAAAATTTCACGATGATGTCTCTGGGTGTGTACAGTAAAAATTTTGTCCGATCAAGGTTGTCTGCGAATTGTATGAATTCAGATTTTTGCTCCGCCCATCATGACAAATTCAGTAGTGTCGTTTGCTTAGTTTTTATGAGGGTACGTAAGATACTACTGTTATTTTATCATTATAAAAATATATATATTACAGGAAAAACATTCAAAATTCAAAAATAAGTCAACTAGTAAGTTTATAAGCAAATGTGAAACCAAATATGTTAAAAATATGATACTGACACAATGTCAGTGCCAGTGACTCTGACAGAATATAACGTTATACGTACCGCTATGAATTTTTGAAAGACAAGCGTTTTATATCCATCCTTATCACACACTCTTACAGCCTTTGCAAAAGAAAGAGATAAATGAATGCCTATTTGTTAATTCGTTCGTGATACAGGTGCCCTTGATCGGACATCTTTCAAAAATTTTACTGTATGTATGTATTCAAGTTCTATACACTATATTAATACACAATATCAAAATTTGTTGAATTGGAGTAACAATCATAGCATCCAGAAGTTTATTTATTGTTTTTTTTAACATAATTATAGGTCGTACTTTAATAAATAAATATCACTGCAAATAATTCATTGCATATATTGTCAGTTTTCTTTACCTTCAGTTTTATAAATAATACTAATATAAATATTGTATTATTTACTGTTGGAACTAAAAAAATTAGCAGGTGTCTGTTGTCATATATTTGCCTATAAATTATTGTTAAAATGATATATTCAGGTAATAACATTATATTTAAATCCAGTACATTTTATTAATACATAAAATAAAAAAAATTGCCCAAATATAGTCTTAACTATTGTAATCTAAAAATTTATTTCTTCTTCCTGTTAATATATTTTGTTCAGAGGGTACGAATACATTTGGGGTTGGGCTCGTATACTAATGAAAAAAAAACACATTTTATTGGCCAATTTCTATGAATTTGTCAAAATTAACGACATATTTTACTGAAAACATTTTCAGTTTACAGTTAAAATTTACACAAATTAATTTACATGAGTACAAATCCATCATAAAAAGACAAAGAAAAAATATTCAATAAAAGGAGACATCGTCTATTATGATGGATGAAAAATGAAGTTATCTACTTTATACTTTAATTTCTATAACATGTTAATTTCCTTTTAACGAACAACATTTTAACTCGCAATTATGATATTTTATAATTACTTACACCTAATAAATTACATCAATTATCTCAACATCGTATTTTAGCTACCATATGTTACACATGTACTAACAAATCATTTTCATCTACATATTGTTTTACATTAAATTTATATGTTACTATCGTTGTCATTAATTTTACTGACGATGTATTCATTTAGCTGTTAATAATTAAAACATGTTATAAAAACATTGTACATTGTTTACAGTTATATAAAAGTTTGTTAGGATTTTTTTTAAAACTGTTGCAAACAAAACAAAAATGTACGAATTTTTAAATCTACTTTAAAGTTAAAAAAGTTTTTATAATATTCACTTACTGGACCGAATACGTGGTTACAATAAAAAGGAAAAAGTTGAAACCTATTGTGCTTATACAGTTTGAAGGAGATTATTAAATAAAGTTTGTTACAAATTTTACAAAATTTAAAATCAAATTGAAAATTTAAAATAATTGGGCAAAATTATTATTTCTATTTTATAAATGTATTAATGAAATAATAATAAAATATTATATTATTTAATATTTAAATTAATGCTAGACTACTTCTAATCTTCTAAAAGTATTTCCTGTCTATATAAATTTGGGTTAATAAGTATAAAATTATATGTGCAAGTCAAATGTATACTATAAAAATATCTGATGTGGCCAGCACAATACCTTCCGTCAATCCTGTGTATTATATATAAATGCCATACATAAATTTTCTTGCAAAATATTCTAAATTTCCAGTATAATTATTTCATAAACAAACTATGCAAATTGTACTTGACACTGACATCTTCTTCTCTAACTTTTCCCATTCGTTAGGGGTCGCTATTTTTTATGTTCTTCTTCCACTCATTTCTGTTTTGCGTGTCATTCTCATTCAGTTCATTTTCTCTCAAGTCTTCCACAATACAGTCCTTCCATCTTATCTTTGGCCTTCCTGTGTTTCTTCAACCTTCTATTACCAAACTGTTCATTGAAGAGCTCCAATAAGAGCGAAAATATATTCTTTAGGTTATAATAATATTTAACTGAGTTTTTTCAAGAAAAACTGTTAAATCTTCAAATGAGGGTACTTCCGACTGACCAATTATAACCAAAATTTAATCACTTCTTCTTTTGGATGTAAACTTGAGGAATACGAAAAATTTATAATTTTTGGAATCGTGATATTCACCCACACACATGAATTCAGACATCATCGTAAAAATGGTAAAATCGTATTATATGGACCCTAAAACCTGCTTATTCACTAAAAACTCATCATTGAATTTTTTGACCACAAATACCTTCCTTACCTAAAGGTGTGGTAAAAACAAAAGACAAATGAAATTTTCTATGGCGACTATCAATTTTGTTTCAAAAAATTGACTAAAAGATGTGTAGACGATTTTGCTCTATGGAACAAATTCAACGCATTTCGTTTGATAATATTGAAGATGGTCCGTGTAGCATCTCCTTTTAAATAATTGGTATAAAATATTTTTTGATCATTCAAATATAGGAAGAGGTACCATTTAATAAGAAATTAAAATAAAAATAAAAAATATTTATTATCATTATAAATACATCCATATGTACAGACACTCATTGCTAGTATGGAGAAGTCTTTTTTTGTGTGGTAAAAAGTTCGCCTAAATCATAAATCCTAATGGATAGGTATTTTAAAAATTAAATATACCTACATATAATATATCCTTGATTCATAGAATATACATATTATTAATTTATTTTACCTTTATTGCCAAAAAAAGTTTACAACCACTTTTGTATAACTTACATATTTATGTTACTGTAAATGCCCGAAAATCGGTAAATCCTAAGATTAATAAAATAAAAATAATAATAATAATATTTCATCACGGCATATTACCCATTGCTGGGTGTGCCAATCTGCTTTATACACAGATATCGGTAATGATGGAATATTTGTACCGTGTGGGCGCTTACCAGGCGTCACCTCACGGGCACTCATTGATGTACAAAACCCAGGATTTACCAATTTTATGTGGCAAATCTACAAAAAATTAAATAATTTATATAATTTCGGGTGTTAAAACGTAGTAGTGCAGTTGCAAATTGGTATTGCATTTTTAGTTGTCGTAGCCATGTTGTAAAACCCGACTTTTATTAAGGGTTGGTGCAACGCGGCCAGATTGTCAAACCTTCAAATACAGCAATATTTTACAATTTGGCTAGTATATTTCTCTAAATACTACAACAATAACCTAACCTAACGCACAAAAGTCATCCTTGAAAACTGGAGCACAGTTTTGTTCGTTAAATTATTGTTATATGTAGAGAAATATGCCATTTAATTTACCACATAAAATTGGTTAATCCTAGGTTTTGCACGTCAATCCTAGGATTTACCGATTTTCGGGCATTTACAGTAACATATACATAATGTAGATCTTCATAAATGAAACACCTATTTAATCCTGATTTCAACATATTTTTGTTTCCATCATCCAACAGATAACTCACCTATTTATTCATATCCTCTGGCGTTGTCCTGCGGCGTCACTCGTATCACCTCACAGTGGTAGCTGCGCGTCGCGACGCTTGTTCCCCGTGTGCAATAGGTCCGCGCGTCGTCGCTGCCCGACGACAACTGCCGAACGGCGCTTCACGGCGCTTGCACCACGAGGGCAGGGGTAGGTGTCCACAACATAAGGGTTGTTTTGTTTTCAGCAGGAGAAGGACCCGCAGGAAGAGAGATGGGGTAGTGGAGTGACCGAAAGGTCAGAAGGGTATAGCGACAAGGAAGATAGTGTAAGATATGGTTGATGAAATGTAAGGTCCAAAGTCGAATACTGATTTAGAGAACGAGGGTTGTCCAGTACTGAATTTAGTATATACTTCGTTTCAAAATGAGCTGGAGTAACACAACATTTAAAAGAATAGAAGGTATCAGATGATTGTCAGGGATGCGTCAAATATTTCCACATTACATATTTTATTACGATGCTCATAGAATGCCTCCTGGATCAAAACTTACGTTCATAAATATAAGCCGTGTTCCTTCGGGCTGTGATTGTGATTTTATGAATCCTGATTAGTTTAATCGTGATTCTTTTAAAACACGATTTAAAATAATATCAAGAAAACAACTTGAATAATAAAAACAACATCTAGCTTCAAATGTCATATACAGACCAACACAAACAAATTTATTTTATTTTATAAATAATCTACTGTTAAGTGTTATACTCAGCACATTAAAAGATCATACAGAAGTAAAAAAAATGTTCTTGGTAACATATGAAGCATGTTTTCTTAAAACACATGTTTTTATATAACATTTTTTCTTTGTTTCAGAAGTATTGTGGGTCGTTACATGCTTTTGTAGTAAAATCATATTTCCTTTGATGAAACAAACCCCACAATAATAAATTTCTACGCTCAAAAACTTATTGTCATCAGCCATTTTTAAATTTACTCTGAAATGAATCCGTAGAATCACTCAAAAAGTATGATTCAGAAGGGAAAGAGGAAGGTTGTCTAGTGATCACAAATGAAAAAGTGGGGATAACGAATAGGAACCGAAAAAACATACTTCTTTTATCATGATCACTTTGATGATTTGGATTGCGAATCACAGTTGATAGACCTCAATAAATATTTGGGTAATCGGTATTACAGTGCATGAGTACACCTACTGATACTTTCCCCACCATGGAAGATGTTCAACCACTATTTTATTCTTTTCAGAAAAAAAAAATCGGATTTATGCTATAACAGCCCCAAAATCGACACTCTTATACAATATATGAATTCTACGTCTTACCTCCCGCTACCCTTGGTAAGGGAGGTATACGGATCGTGCTAAAAATCGCATATAGAGATTTTGGTAAATGACCACGTTTTAAAGTCCTTAGATTTCATTTTTAACATTTTCACGATGATGTTTGTGTGTATGTGCATGTGTGGATCCTCTTTATGCTCTAATCAAATACTATCGTTTGAAATCATGTATTTCTATCTTATTCTAATATGGAAAAAATCCATTAGATTTTGGTACCAATCGGATAACCAGCAGTAAAAAGCAGTTTACTTGAAGCTCAAAATAGTTTCAATAAATACCTTTAAATGTTATATTTTCGCAATTTGTTATTATAAAACATTTTCTAAAGGTTTGCTTTTTCTATATATTTTATGGATAAATTTATAAAATAATATAAAAATTATATCTCGGAGCTTATGCACACAACTCCATGGTTGCACAATTTAGCGCAAATGTAGGTAAATGACAGACAAATGTCATTATCAAAAAAATAATCATTTCAAATTAATAACAGTAACGTTTTCAAAAGAAAATATTATCAAGGCATATTACCCATTGCTGGGTGTGCTAACCCGCTTTGTATACAGATTCGGTAATGATAATGACATATTTGTATTGTGCGGGCGTTTACCATACGTCGCCTCACGGGACGGATACTGATTTTTGGCGTGGAGAGTGCATCACAGGGGTCAGTTTTGTGCCATTTAAAATTCGAAATATTTGATAGTAGGAATTGAATCCGGTTCCCCAGATTCGCGACCAGACACTCAGGCACGCGGCCATGAGACCTCATAGGTACATATATGTATTTAAATTAATAAAAATTAAATGGCGGGAGGTGTTGTGTTGGTCACATCAGATTTTTTTGCTAATAAATACAGTATACCACTCTGCATATAAATAATATGCGGAGTGGTTAAAAAAAAAGTCAAATAGCTATTTTCTTCTCTATCAATTTTACACCTACTCGTATAATACAAAAGATGTGTTTGAGCTGAGATATTTTATTAGCGCGAAAATTCGAATTAAATTAAAAAGAGCGTCCATAACAAATAGTTAATAATACGTTAGAAAATATTTATATATTTACGGTAAATATATATAAATATACAGCGTATCCGAACAAAATATTAATATATAAATAAATAAATATATCATCATAGCAATATTACCCATTGCTGAGTACATTCAAACAAAATATTTTAGGAAACATAACTTGCTATAATGAAATTAAAGAGGGTAGGCCAACTGATATGGGACGGGTCTTATATACAAGTATTATGTTGAACTAAATCTAATGAAAGTTTGAAATATTATTCACATAGTTAAAAAATATTTATATATGTTACTATGTTAAATAATTTTTAAACATAGTCAAATTATTTGAGACAAATAAACTTTGTCAAATTGATCATATATCTTTCTAATTATTATCTATTCTCGGTGAGACAATCTATTATTATTGACAGATTAACTAATATTAATAAGCTGTAGAAGAATTATAAAATAAAATGAGATAAATGTTGGACCAACCTCGCCTACTGTCGATCCAATTTGGCCAACAGAGGCATCGAAGATCTCAGCATCTCAGGAAACAGCTACCACTCCAACTAGGAACGTTTATTGGCACAAAATTTCAATTATTTCACTATTTAGTCCACTGAAACCATCACACATTAAAAATTCATATCACGAAAGTTAGTTTTACACTAAAAGAAACAAATATATACTATTTTAACTCCCCCAACAAAAGTTTTTCACGAGAATTGTACTTAATACGAGCAGAAGACATTCTCATTTGTAGGTAACAAATACACTGACAAAAGACAACAATAATAAACAACAAACACCGGTCTTAATATTAGCTCGAACTTGTCTGTTAAGAGCTGATCTGTATAGTTTCACTGGTAGACACGAAATTTAAATAAAAATCATGAATTATTTATTCACTTAACTAGCTAGAATAACAAATAAATTATTGTTATTAAATAATGTAAAAAAAAATGTTAACCAGTGGCACTAAAAATATAAACTTTAAGAACCAAGCTTTTAATTTTACGAATTTTAAAATAAATAACTGACTTGTGATCAATATATCATGTGGCATATGCCATTTAATTTTTTCTAAAGTATTGGAACAACTTGTATGTAAAGGGTTAAATAAATTCAAGAAATACTTATGAAAAGTCTTACAAAACAAAATGGCTGGGAGCATGAACAAATGATTAATCGTGATTAGCGAGCAATTGTTTTATCTGTCAATCGTTTTATTGTTTTAATGAAAAATGTAATAATAATTGGTTCTACCAACAATTCAAGACCTGGTATTACAGACAGAATAAATTAACATCTTTAATAAATTTAATTTATTCAATAAATTGTCATCGATTTTACATATTTTATGACAAATCAAACATAATTTTGTTTGTCGTTCATAATATTTGACAATATAAATATTTCTCTTTCACGTGACTTCAATTTTGTAAGTGTATCTTTTGCTTATTTAAACATTATTTATTATTTATTTTAAAGAATTATGAGTGTGGCCGAGGCGAAAGAAGTGTGCTTAGACAGGAATGTGTGGCGAAAGATGATTGTTTCGTAACTATTATTGTGATCCGGATGCGGTATTTCGCTACCAAAAATCGGCAACATTAATATGTTGTTCTAATTTTATTAATAATATTAACGTTTTTGTGTAAAAAATAATATATTTTTAATAAATAAATATGACAATTTTATGTGTATATACAGTAAGTAACGTAACACAAACCACTAAAATGCATTTTCAAAATCAGTGACTAAAACAAAAGTTCATTTATCTTTGCGCCCCTGGCAATGCATATGGTGGTTCATCTTCCTTATCACCTACGTACAGAACCTTATGGATGCTGTTCTTGCTGCCGGTGAAATACATCGGTGTAGAATTAATCTGGTGCGGATACATCGTTAATTTTTTCCCATTGACAAAAACATGAAAACCATCCTCCATGTATATAATGGTTACGACTGATATTTCGCCTTTTGCTGTAGGATTTTTGAATTCTTGTTCATAGTCCATCCATTTACCATGGTTCCACTTACTCGTTAGTTTAATTTTGCCTTTATACAATCTGCAAACATAAATATATTTAGTGGTTGCAATATTTCTTGACTAGAAAGGTGAAAGAAGATTGGAAAGAAAAAAGTACTGCGGCCGAAAACAAACTTTTATTTGATTGATATCAACTACTACCCCCTATTACACTATATATGTATCAGCTTTGAGCTAGAGGTTTCCTTACGGAGCTGCAATACGGTATGTATATATATATATATATATATATATATATATATATATATATATATATATATATATATATATATATATATATATATACTGTATAAGTAACTATTACCTGTTATCAAAATGTAAAAGATAATTGGAACTCCCATCACAAATGTTGATAGTACCTCGAGAAGAAGTTCGAGCCTCTACTTTAATCATTGATCCTGACGTCATTCCGTTTTCAAGTTCTAGATAATAACTATCCGTACCATTTGGTCCAAATTTTTCCTCTATCGTCATCAGATGACTGTAAAAATAATACAAAATATATTATAATAAGTACAAAATGAATAAGTATAACAACAATAACCTCATCTAACCCGCAAATCATATGAAATTAATTATATTGGGATCGCGATGTGACAATATTATTAAATAATTTGTACCTTTCACCAAGAGAGGTATTGGATTCATGCTAAAAAACGCATATCCAGATTTTAGTGAATAAGCACGTTTTTAGGTCCCTAGAATCCTATTATAACATTTTTACGATGATGTCGTGTGTGTGTGTGGATGTGCGTGAGGTTGTTGGCGGTACGATTTCTCAAAAAACAATATTGTAAATAAATAGTTATTCAAAAATATTCAATATGTTTGATATGATTTATTTTAAATTTATTATTCATTAATCTATAGGAATCATGTATTAACGCTTATGAATGGTTTATTTTTAACATTGATATTTATTTACTGGTAAATTTTTAATTACTGCCGATGATTTCTGCGGAGTACATAAAGCGACTACGGGACGATGGATGTGGGTTGTGCTTCAGGCTATTATACTTCACTGAAATATGTTTATAAAATTTTCAAAATTTCACAATTTTAATTTCAAAGGAATTCAGAATGTGGACACGTGGACACAATGACACAATTATGATTTGATTTGATTTGACTGAATTTGTTATACGTCAAACAATGTTCAATAGATCACTACAACGTTTTCAACACAAAGCAATAACTCAAACGAATTATGTTTCAATATAGTAATCTATGATTTGTCATGCCAAATATACATATTTATTCTTTTTCGCAAACAGGATAACGAACTTAACTAAAAATCGCTGTAATACAAAACCTATGTTTAAGTTTACCTAAACAAAAAATTAAGCCGGAATTGTAATATCGGCCCTACAAATAGTTATTTAAGTATTAATGCTTAATTTTGACTTAATTAGGCAGGTATGTATTTATATAATTTATAAATAAAGAAATAAATAAATATATTATAATGGTATATTATCCATATCTGGGTGCGCTAATCTGATTTGTACACACATTTCGGTAATGATAATGACATATTTGTATTGTGCGGGCGTTTACCACAAGGGTTAATTTGATGCCATTTAAAATTCGAATTATTTGGCGTTGATCGGGATCGAATCGGATTCCCCAGATTCGCGACCAGACATCAGGCACGCGGCAACGAGACCATAGGTAAATGGCGGAAGGTATTGTGTTGGTCACATCAGATTTTTAGATTTATAATATACCTTTCCTATTCCTATTTTTAAAAAAATCAAAATACTTACTGGTCAGCAGCTGAAGTGTAATTCTGAACTAGAAGTAACACAAAGTACAACACATAAATAAATAAAAATTTCATGTTTGCGTTCATAATCTATTTTGAAACTGTTGCGCGAAACTGATGAAACTTAACTGCTAGCCTCCTTTATATCAGGATAATATTAATATTTCTATACCACTATCTATAACAGAGTTTCAAAAACTTTTCTTTCAACGGAACCCAATACCCTTGTCAATACCCAAATTTTAACAGAACACTTTAATTTATTTTGTAGGTTAAATAGATATAAGTTATAAAAACTTAAAAATGAGTGATGCAGAGTTCTGATATCGAAAATGCTGCAGTGGCTGCTATGTCTACGTTAATTCCCGAAAAATCCATTAAACTAAATGAAATATGTTATAACAAATTTGGAAGTTGGTGTGAACAGAAAAAAGTGTCTACCATTACAGAAAAGGTGCCATATTTTTCCGAATTATCTTTAAAATTGAAACCTTCTACTTTATGGAGTAACTACTCAATGCTTCGCACAACAATTTATCTTAATCGAAATGTGGATATTAGAAAATTCACGAATGTAATTGCATTCCTAAACAGAAAATCTAATGGTTACAGACCTAAAAAGTCCAAAATTTTTACAAAACAAGAAATTGAACGATTTCTTAGGGAGGCAGATAATGAAGAATATTTATTAATGAAAGTAGTCTTGAATTTTGGTATTCTGGAGCTTGCAGAAGAGAAGAGCTTATCTATGTAAATATAGAAGACATTGAAGATTCTACTTCTTTCATTAAAATTACTATTCCCAAAACAACTGGAGGTAATATGGATGCCATAAATTTTGTGGAAGTTTTTCGCAAATATGCCAATCTACGTCCATCCAATATTAACCATCGACGATTTTTTATTTTCTACAGAAATTCAAGGTGTGGTGTGCAACCTGTAGGTATCAATACTATTGGTGCTGTACCAAAAAAGATCGCTGATTTTCTCGGTGTTCCCAATGCTAGTGAGTATACAGACGGTGCTCTGCTACCTTCTTAGCTGATGAGGGAGCAAATATATCAACGCTCAAAAGACATGGGGGTTGGCGTTCTACTTCTGTTGCGGAGACATATATAGAGAATTGTATAGAAAAAAAAGGAAATCGGAAAGAAGATTCTAAGGGAGAAATAAAACACAGCCAAGAAGCTGAAACTATCCACAAATAATATTGTGAATACTGAATTATTTTCACCTGGAACAAACGTTCAAGCCCTCCAGGAGGAAGAAAAACCGATCGTTAAATCTTCAAATAATATTGAATTTAGTAATTTAACATCATGTATCATAAATATTTCGATACTAAAATAACAATCGAAAAGACGTCATTATGAAACGAAATTATAAAAAAAAAATATTTTTAAGGCAGTTCCTTATATTTTTGTTTTAAATTGGAGATTCAGAAACGCAAAGTAAATCAGTTAGATTTTCATAATCAGGTGCGCTAAAGCCTACTAGCTAAATAGTCTCTATAAATGTATTTGCAAAATTTATATTTTTTTTTTCGGAACACTTATTCATTGCCAACGGAACAGTAGTGTTCCACGGAACACAGTTTGAGATTCGCTGATCTTTAACATTGTCAAAGTGAGTAATTATATCTACGTATTCATCCAAAATTTTACGAGAATTCACCACAACCACATCCGGAAATATTTCAACATTTTCCGAGTTAAAATGTAATGTTTAAGTAAACTCTATTTTTATATTTCCTCTTCCTTTATTTCAAATATAGATATAAATTTTCTTTAGAAAGTTTATCGGTTTAAAGAATGCTTATGTCACTAAGTCAGGAAATAAATCGTAATATTTGATTATAAAATGCCATTTTAGAAAAATTAGTAAATATTTTATTGATTTACATAATCGTTTTAAATTATGTTATTCTAGACATTTTTTACCTTCCGTCACCTTTAGGTAAGGTGGTAAGGAAGGTATTGTCTTTGGTCAAAAAATTCAATGATGAGTTTTTAGTGAATAAGCATGTTTTAGGGTCCCTATAATACGATTTTACCATTTTGACGATGATGTCTGTATGTATGTCTGTGTGTGTCTGTGTGTGTGTGTGTGTGTGTGTGTGTGTATGTGTGTGTGTGTGTCTGTGTGTATGTGACAAAAGTTCAATACCACGATTTCAAAAATTACATTTTTTTCGTATTCCTCAAGTTTACAACCCAGAAGAACAACTGATTAGATTTTGGTTATAATTGGTGAACCGGAAGTAGCCTCATTTGAAGATTTATCAGTTAAATTTGGTTTATTGACATTTAACGTTATTATAACTTAAATAATATATTATTCTCTATATGATTTGATTACATTTTATACTTCATATTCAATAGATACAGAGTTAAACAATTTTAAAGAAATTATATTTTATAATTCAGCCAGCTATGCTAAACATGGAAACTACTAGTATATTCATATAATTCAAATTGACAGATGTCATTATCAATGAAAAGTGAATTAATGCGGCAGAGATGAGGATGGTGAAGTAGATGTTGGGGAAGTCACGGAAAGATACGGTAAGAAAATAACTCTAGTGTTACAAGTTTCTAGAAAAATACAAGAAAGACGATTACATTGGTTTGAACATGTCATAAGGAGAAATGAAGAATTATATTTGAACAAGAATGAGTACTTTAGTAATAGGAGGTTGAAGAAACAGAGGAATACCAAAGATAAGATGGAAGGACCGTATTGCGGAAGACTTGAAAGAAAAAGAACTGAATGAGAACGACACGCAAAAATAGGGACCCCTAATGTATGGGAAATGCTAAAGAGGAAGAAGATGTCAGTGTCAAGTGCAATTTGAATAGTTCTTTTATAAAATAATTTTACTGGAAATTTAGAATATTTTGCAAGAAAAATTATGTATGGAATTTATACATTATACACAGGATTGACGGAAGGTATTGTGCCGACCGCAACAGATTTTTTAAATTTATGTTAATTTATAGATGATATATGAAAGGTGATTAAACTTTCTGTTTCTATAAATGTTTTATTTATTCTATGTGGCTTATAGATTTCACTAAGAGAAATTTTAAAGGAATCTTGTCATGTCGGTTGCTTAATTTCGAATAAAAATTTGTCATATTCTATTGATGTTTATATTTCTTTATAATGTAACATATACATTGTAGCTTCAAAAACACCAAATCCAGTGCGTTACAAATTATTTTATAGAGAATTTTATGAAAAATCCAAAATTTTGTTGTGTAGCTTTACCCGTATATGTGATTAATGAAAATATGAAATAAGACTGCATGACAAAGTTTCAATAAATTACGAGTTTTACGTCTTGCAGCTCCTAAACCACTCAACGAGAAAAAAATTGTCTGTGTTTTATAGGGACTTTTATGTCCAATTTAAATTTTTATTATAGCTAGAGAATGTTATCTTCGTTGTTGTGGGATTGGTAGAATAAAAGTATGAAATAGCTCGAATGACAAAATTTAGTTTTTATGACCCTAATTTATAAATCAACAGTATATTAATAATATAATTTATGTATAATATACACTAATATGCGATTTATTTTAAACCTTTTGAAGTTTGGGAAATTCTGAATACTTCCATCAAATGATGTTGGTAGAAAATGATAGATTTTTTTTTATGACAGAGTTTAAGTTAATTTCTATAGCAAACTTAAACTTTTGTGTTTTTAGGTGTTATATTTAAGATTGCTTTTTCAATATTCTGAAAAGATTCCGAATCGGCTCATTTTTAATAAAAACTGAAAACACTGAAAAAATACGCATTTTAACAGGTATATAAACAATATCAAAATTCACTTACTTGTAAAAATACTGCATCTTATTGGCTCGAAGGATTCGAAAAAAAATTTGTGACACTGTTTTGTCGAAATAAATTTCGTAACTAGATAGAATCCTCAATTTGGATTGGTTTATAAATTTATGAATTAAATAGTATTTAAAAAATTTATTTATAACAAGAAATCATAAGTAATATTTACACAAAAGATTCACAATATTTAAATGATTTATTACAAATATATTATGCAAATTTTGGAAAAATATAAATATTAAAATACTGAGTACAAATGCTTTTTATTGTAGTTTTTACATATATTCTAAGCTATTTTTAAAATAACTCATTTATGTTCTTAAGGAAATTATAATTAAACAATAACATAATAAGATTGTACAGATTGGCACACTCAGCAATGGGTAATATTGGGTGATAATATATTACTTTTATTTATTGTTCTAATATAATAAAAAGCATTTGTATTATATTAATAAATTAGTTCCAATCTTTCTTTGTAATAGGAGCAATATATATTTCATTTTAGTCTTTGGATGTTTGCTCTTAATAATTATTCAACCCGCGAGCTTTGACGTTCTTTTTCAGCAGCGGTAAATGCCTTCCAAACATCTTGCGCTAAAGCTTTAGGCTGCTCAAAAGCAATGAAATGGCCACCGAAATCATGACGTTCTACTTCTCTAAGTTGAGGGTATCTAGTGCGAAGAATCCATGGAGGAAGGATACCTAACTCGGTGGCAAACTGCGAACACCTGTAACAAAAATATAATACGTATTATGGATGCCATATCATACCCTCTTCAACCCCTAAGAGATAATCCTCTCACGAAAGTAACGTTTTGTTTGAGATAGTCGGTCTTAGATACTCGTGTCGACGAGACATGTCTGGGTTTTAGTTTCTGGCGCGGGCTAAACGCCTGCCTGCTGAGTTATAATGTAACTAGTTAGTTTGATTTAGTTATGTTTAGTTATCAATAATAATAAGTATAATAGTTAATAATTGATTAGTGTTCGTGTAAATATGTGTAAATAAAGAAATAAGTTAGTAATATTAATAATGTCTGTGTCCATAATATAAGTGTGTTTAAGTGTTCATCGGCCATCAAAGTGCAAGTGTATGTGTGTTCGTCCTTCGGTTAATCAAGTCGTGGTCATCGTTGGGAAAAGCAGTAAGACCACCATCATCAGAGCTTCTGTAACACCTCCTCGTGGCACACCCAGTTCAGTCAAAAAAGCACTGGTTGTTTTATAGGAAATATATATATATATATATATATATATATATATATATATATATATATATATATATATATATTTATGACCCCGTTTGACGGTACATAATAAATATGTTAATGTTTGTAGAAGTTACATTTTGAAAACGTATTTTATTATTTTATCTCTAGCCATTAAATAGGACATTAACGTAGTATTTATTTAAAAAATAAATAAACAAGATAAAATTCAAATTAAAATATACTATATATTTTCCTCATACTATGTTGTAAATCGACATGAACGATATGAAGGCTATAAACATCGGTTCAAGTATCAATAAAATTTCAAAAAAAGACATAAGTATCACCATATATTTTTTTATTTTATGTGTGTCAATATTTACGAGTGTTGAAACGGTATTACTGATTTTTCATTAATTCTGTTTTCACTGTATTCCCGGAAATCGTATGTGGAACAGTGGGCAGGAATAATTCTGCATCATTGAATTTGTAATTTTACGTAGATTCCAAATATATAAAAATATATAAGGTGTCCCCCCGGTTAAACCGAAAACACTACCATAATGCCAAATTCATGCTTTCATAAATATTTTAGGTAAAAAAGCTTCAAATAAAAGTTGTATCTGAGACAATAAACAAAATTAATTTTGTATTCCTTGTAACGGCAGAAATGAGACATGAAAATGTCGAAAATCACCACAAAAATAGCAATAGCCATTGATTTGAGACAAAATAAATAACAAATGTTTATCTGTCATGTTATGTTAATTTATTTTTATTATTTCTAATTTCTGTTCCAGTTAATAATTATCTTAATTTAAATTGATATTTCTTCACTTCAACAGAAATTACAAATAATAAAAATAAATTAAGGTAGCTTGACAGATAAATCGTTAACATTTGTTAATTTTTGTTTCAATTCCATGGCTATAGCTATTTTTGGGGAGATTTTCGTCATTGACGATAAGTTTTCTCAGCTTAGCCCCGCTTAGGCTTAGAACGTTATATCAAAAATTTAAAAACAACATTTCGAAAATCATTTATCATTTCGCGAGCAGTATATTTTCCACATAACACCTTATTTGAAGTCGGGACTATGAACAATTCATTATTAATATTATCTTGCAACTATGGTGTCCTGTTTCAGTATTAATAACTATCAACTTAAATATCGACTGTACTGCAGAAAAATAAAAACTTTTACAATTTCAACCACAAATATCTACTCACCATGTAGGCACCTGTACTTTAGCGCTATCGAGGTTCAATTCCCTGTGCGGTTTGGCAAAATTTTCAGCGTATAGTCTAAAAGACGTGGTTGCTGATCCTGTGATCCAGTACAACATGATGTTATCCAGGAGGTCGGTGTACGTATATTTTTCGAGCAAACCGCCGTCCTCAATATATCTGTAGTTGTGGTTTGTACCAGTGGAGAATTTTTCTAGGACGTAGGCTGCTAGACCAGCAGGGGAATCGGTTACCCCAACGCCTAGAAAGATAAAATATTGTAAGTAAAGATATTTGTTTATTAATTTATGTGTAAAAGTAATTAAAGCAAAATTTGTAAACATAATTCCGATTTAGAACTCATAAAATAAGTGAACAATAACAATAAACTAAATATAGTAACCAGGAGTTATTTATTTGCATTATGATTTAATATTGTGAACAGTTTATAGCTACGATATAATCTGTCGGTAAAAATAGAATAGTATAAATTAGTTATTTGTTTAACTACATGGAATCGGAAAGTCACTAAATTTAGAATGAAAAATTATGATATTTGATATCCATGTGCATAATTACTAGCTATCATTCTGACACGGGCCCCCATATCTGCTTGTTAAAACCAACAAAGTCACAAGACTACTCACGCCCTATTGTATTTAATTTTTCTTGTGTACCTGTACTCTACACCAAAAATTCTACTTATATCTATTCTTTATATGTAGATTTTATAATTTTAAATTCATTCTATGAAGAAATTTTGTCCTCTTCTAATTTTTTGAAAAGTTTCCAATTCATTGTCGGGATTAACAGTATTTTTGATAAGTATATGTAATATACCTATAGTTTTAAATATTTAACTATTAATACAAAAAGAAATAATATAATGGATATACTACCCAGAAAAAACCTTAAGTAATCTTTCAATTGGTTTCCATGACATTATTTGGCCTGTGAGATTTGTTACAACAGATTATTATATATTTTATATTTATTTATCTCTAAATCTATAAGGATATAATAAAATATTTATATGTACCCGATAGACAATTTACTCTTCTTTAATACTAGCAAGAACAAGAATTTTTAAGAATCTGCTACTTCCGGTTGTCTATTTTTTACCAAAACATTTTTAGCTCTTCCCAGTAATGTTCGATTGAGAAATATGTAGTTAAACAGATATTAAGTATTACAGTTTTTGAAAAATCATCCTTTCAATATCTTTATACACACGATTTTTAGCACAACTCCAATACCTATTTTATCGAGAGGTAAAAATATTATTTTTAATATATTACGATTTGATGTGTAACAATTATGACTTTCTAGAACTGCAAAGCAGACCCATTCATTTTCTAAATTTCATATTTTGCAATCACACTCCACACTCCCAAATTTATAATTAGATTAAATTCTACTTTCTAATATAAGTAATCAGTCAATTCAAACTTTGAACTAGGTATAAGAAACTAAACCTAATAACACAAATAAATTTGAGAAATTATAATCTAAATTTAGAAAGAAAAATATAAATTAAAAACATAAATTGTAATTTTACGGTTCTAGAGTACAGAAAATTGAAGGAAACAAGAAACAGTTTAAAATCTAATTTTAGAATTTGAAGGCTGAATTTTAAATTAAATATTGTTATATTAACTCGTCTATCTCTTACATAGTAGTAGATAGTACAATGAACCTCAACTTTCTCTAGCTTAACTTTCACGTATATTATCAAACGTGAATTTGTTGGCAATTATTAAATAATATTCTTTTGCATGCAAAGAAAAAATAAACTACTAAACCATACATATTTGTAAGTTACGTGATTTGTATCACTAGTATACGAACTACACTTTGCGAATGTGTAGGTATTTTTAACAGGCCGACGGTCGACTGAATGTTTTGTACGAATGTATTTTTTGTACATGAATTGTAACAATTTGTAAGATCTTTCTGTAAGTGTGACAATGGCCATGTTATTTTGTATGTATTACATTTTTGTTGTATAATTGTTGTAAACCCTGAAGAAGGTGCAAGGGTGCACTGAAACGTTGGTATAATAATAACAAATGCTGTTTGACTGAACTTTCGAGTAATTGTTAACACCTTTGTATTTTTTTTATATTTGTTTACAACTGCAGGAAAAAATATTGTTTGCAAAATATGTTGATAACATGATTCTGAAACTTACCGATTGTATCCGGCTTAGTGGCCTGTATATGCAAATATCCATTTTCCAGTAACGAATTTACAAATTTCTGTCCTAGGGGGTACAATTCTTTAACATATTCCTCCCCTACAATAGCATTCGGCCAGATGGCTCCGATGACTACAAAAAAGCGACTAAGCATGCTGAATGTTGTACACATATTAAGATGCAGTGCCATGACGCGTTCAGGGTAGAATAAAGCCTGATGGGATGCAATTTGAGAGCCCCAGTCGCCACCCTGAACATACCATTGTTGGAAACCAAGCCGGGTCATCAGATTGGTGAAGATGATGGAGGCCTGGGCTGGACCTAAGCCGGGGCGGACAGCAGACGAGGAGAAGGCATAGCTGAAAAGAAGATAATAGTTATGTTCGTCTGTTCGTCTCATCCTTAAATATTTCACTCACCCCGGCAAAGACGGCACAACAACTTCAAACACAAAATCAGCCCCATTTATCGGCCTCTGTGTCAACAGCGGAATCAACTCATAGAACTCCCTCACAGATCCCGGCCATCCGTGAAGCAACAACAACGGAACTGATCGCGTCACCCCTGCTTTCTTTAGATCGGGCTTAACATGAATGAAGTGGATGTCCAGGCCTTGGATCTGAGTCTTGAACTGAGGAAGAGAATTCAAAAAGGCTTCGCGCTCACGCCATTTGTATTCCTTGCGCCAGAAGGTTAAGATCTTCTGGAGGGTGTCGGTGTTGAATCCGTACTCGAAGTATATGCCCTCTAGAGGAGGGATCAAAGGGCGAGTGTGATCGAGGCGGTAGTTGAGGTCTTTGATAACCTGGAAATTAATTTGTGATTTTAGTTATAAAATCCAGAATTTATACCATAATTACATATAAAAAAGAGCCAAGGTTTCAAATACCAAACTCTTTCAGAACTTTCTACTGTTGTTCTATTCGTCATATATATATATATATATATATATATATATATATATATATATATATATATATATATATATATATATATATATATATATATATCACAAATTATAGTATTGGCATGATGGTAGCGCTTCCAGTCTAACCGAAAGTGAAATTAACTATAATTTCTTAACTATCCAAAAGCGGTATTATAGTACTATAGCAATATAAATTAAGAAAATTGACAAATGTCAATGAAAATGAAAAGAATATGAATGTGGCAGTGAGACGACGATGTTGAGATGGATGTTGGGGAAGACACAGAAAGATAAGATAAAGGAAATGGCTCGAGTTAGATATGTCATGAGGAGAGATGAATAATATATTGGAAGAAGAATGAACTGCTTATAGCAGAAGGTAGAAGATACAGAGGAAGACAAAGAATAGGTGGAAGGAATGTATTGCAGAAGACTTGAGAGAAAAGCAACTGAATGAGGACAACAAACAAAATATAAATGAATGTATGAAGATAATCACGAACAGGGAAAAGCTAAAGAAGAAAAAGAAGATGTCATTGTCAAGTGCAGTATATAGTTTGTTTATGAAATAATTTTACTGGAAATATATAATCTAAATATAAATAACTCTTCAGGCACTGATAAGATAGCGTCAACAAATAGTATAAAAAATTATCAATTTTTAAAATAGATTCTAGAATAATTCTAAAAATATCATAACTAATACATTTAAATATTCTTCTGATAAATGTATAGATATAAAAATATTGCTAATCGTTTTCCACTTTGTTAACAAATGAATAAAATTGAACCTAGTTTTCTAGTATATAGTGTCATATCGTTAAACTTATAATTTGAATAACTCATAATTGAGTCGATAAAGATACTTTTCGCGGTTAGGTTTGAAATGTTATAATTAATTTTCATGAAAGTAAAATGATTTAATTTGTTAACAATTATACTTTTGTTGAAACGTTTAATCAAATATTAAATCACATAGTAGCGAAGAAATGTTGAACACCAAAAGAATCGCATATCGTTTATGGTTTTTCCTGCTATTATCCATTACCTTGTTTCTAAAGATTCCTTATCCCTAACGGTTTAATTTTAATTTATAAACACATTACAGTTAACTTTTATATTTTAAATTCAATCAATGTCTTTATGAGTCTTCCTATCTCACATTCGGTTTATGATGGTCCTACATTCTTATCTTTGTATGCGCTGTATTATGTACACTTCTGTGCAATAAAATTTAGCACAAGTTTTGCGACTATTTTTTCGCAAATTTTAGTTGTATATTTCTTGTCTATTTTAATTGCTTAGCATCAGTTTCAATGAATGACAAACACCATACTTGATCGCTATAAAATTGATAAATAAATAGAAAAACTTACTTAGCACTTAGCGTTTCTTAACTCTGAAGACGGTGTCTTTACTGATGTTCATCAGTCGAGCGATTTGTCTTATGGAGAAATCATCTGATTATAATTCTAATCTTAGAATTACTGACATTAATAAGAAAAATGACACATTTACATATTTTTGTTGCTAGGCATCTTATCATGTCCACTTTAAACAATAAAATATTTTGTGTGCTTAATTTTATTGCACAGAAGTGTACTAAGCTAGTTGTACACAGATAAATTTTTCATTATTGAAATCTTTTTAAAACCATCTTCAGCAGCAGTAAATATTTTTTCCAACATCTACTTTAAAATAACACTTTTTATAGGATTAAGTGGTTTACATGTCGGTACAATTTAATTTTTGTTAAATTTTTTATCTACGACAGTGCACTAATATGTAATTAGTACACCATTATGAGTGATTTAATGGCAGTGAGGGTTATTCATTATGTCAAAAATTAAACTTTTCTACCAAATTATTACATCCTACATACATAAATTGGCTTCAGTGTTTATTTATCGCAAAATTTCTTAGAGTATACATTAACACTTTCTCTATATTATAATTCTTCTGTTTTGAATACAATAAATGATCTCACCATTAATAGCCGTCTAGGTCTATGACCTTATATATATACCGTCGAAGCGATATGTTTATTTATTTTTATTTATATAGCTTTTAAGGTCATGAACCTTTTATTGTAGATATGAATTAACAAAGTTATTATATTTTTACACCTGTAGCTCAGGAAGGATGATTACTGGCTTTCAAAGTGGTCGTTCTCGTATTTTGTTTTATACTTAAAGCAAAAAGAAAACACTGTTGTAAACATTTATGAAAAAAGGTCATTATGTACACTTTTTAAAATTCTGTAGGTTACTATGTCATAATTTATAATATGTACAAATACTCAAATATATATATATATATATATCGTCATTAATAAAGATCAAGAGAAATATGTATATTAGTATGTCAGTAACTTTTCGATACTGTTCCGTAGTCTTGCCATTCCAATCCAAATGAACATTTTTGGGATATTTTGAATAGAAAGTTAAGGCATTTTAAAAGGAAAGCCAGACGTTTCAACGACACTGTAGCATAACACCAACAACATAACAAAAGAATTATATTGCAAGTTAAATACATTACTATTGCATACCGCATCCAAAAAAATAACATTTTCGAAATTTGAACCATTATAATTTTCCGTTGACCGTTTTGTTGGGACTTTTCTTCTAAGTATTATTTTTTGAAAAAATTTGTTCTTGCTAGTATTAAAGAAAAGTAAATTGTCTATCTGATACTAATAAATATACTATTATACCTTTTATAGATTTACAGATAAATAAATATAAGGTATATGATAATCTGTTGTAATAATATAATATAAAGTATTAATAGCTAAATCTTTAAAATTTAAGATATATTACATATACTCTTCAAAAATATACCGACAATGAATTAAAATTAAAAGATCTAAATATAAAGAATAGATATAAGTGGAATTTTTGGTGTAGAGTGTAGATATACAAGAAATGTTAAATACAATAGGGCGCGAGCAGTCATGTGACTTTGTTGGCCTTGACAAGCAGATATGGGGGCCCGTGTCAGAATGATAGCTATAGTAATTATGTACATGTCAAATATCAAAACTATTCATTAAAAATTTCAAAAATTTCTTAACTTATGTAACCAAAAACGAAAATGGGCAAAGGTATTGTGCTGGACACAACAGATTTTTAAATTTGGTAGCTACTTTGTTCAATGCTATTAACCACACATTTTGTCTCGAACCCCAAACGTTAATAAACCAGGTTTACAGGCCGCGAAAAAATACATTAGCCGATTGCGGTTCTGACGATAAGAAATTGAATCTGACTTATGTCAAACATGAAAAATATAATCACAACAACTTTGGGTGTTCGTAACCCTGCACTTGATAAGTACCCGAATTAATACAGATTTGTCGTTACTAAAAATTGTAAATAAAAGCAGATTATCACACCCAGAAATGGGTAATAAGCCATAATTATATTAAAAGGCAATAGGTAGACTCACAAAATGCTACCCGGACCTACCTCATCAGAAACCGAAATTTTGAACGGCCGAATTGCCTCATTATCCTTTCCGGGTTGTCCAGGGCCCCACCAGGTGTCTGCAGGAGGCACTGTCACTGGGGGTTGTTCCTTGTAGAAGAAATGCCACCCGGCGATTGCCAGCGCAGCCACCAACAAACCGCTAAACGGACTGACACCCATCCTGAGCAACAGCTGATGAATGACTAACTGTTATAGCAAACGTACGATACCATAAGCACTACACTAGATTATGCTTATTAAAGTTATGTGAAAGACAGAGGGGGATTCAGTTGATTTGCGGGAGTAAAATTTCAAGATAAGGAGTAGGTACATGTAACAGGGATACTAGCAGTATTTTTATATCACGCCGCTAGCTACCAAAAGTTGTAACACAATTACAAACTGTATTTGTATATCACATCGGTAACTACCAAAAGTTGTACCAGGTACGGTAGTGACAACTAAAATAGGTGATCGAGATGGGTAGCGTTTACCACTGCTTAGTCCTGCACAATATGAAATTTATTTGACCCGAGAGTAAAACACTAATTTTATTAATGTAAAACCATTAAGGTCAAAGGTAGCGGAATCGCTGCCAGCACTATCCGTATTGTAAAAGTCCTCGGATAGAAGGACACGGCCAAAACGGGTTAAAGAAAACAATCAATTAAAACTCTGCACAAAGCTCTACCTGAAGACTTTTTGCAACATCCGTCCAGAAACATAATTTTACCCTGTCTCATAAATACTTCAAACTAAAGAAAATACAAAACTACAATTTTAACGGAAAAATTCCTACGAAACAAATACGTTAAGCTAAAGTAGAAGAAGATGTCAATGCCAAGAGCAATTTGCATAGTTTGTTTATGAAATGGAAGGATCGTTTGCACGAAAATTTATGCTGGCCACATCAGATTTTTACCTCTCGCTAAGAGAGGTATTGGATTCATGCTAAAAATCGCATATCCAGATTTTATTGAATAAGCACGTTTTAAGGTCCCTACAATCCGATTTTAACATTTTTACGATGATGTCTGTGTGTGTGTGTGTGTGTGTGTGTGTGTGTGTGTGTGTGTGTGGATGTATGTGTGTGTGTGTATGTATGTAGGATGTTGGAAGGACGATTACTCAAAAACTATAAGACTTTAAATTTGTTTAACTACGTATTTCCCAATCGGACATTCATGGGAAGATCTGAAAAGGTTTTGGTAACAATTGAACAACCGGAAGTAGAAGATTCTTGAAAAAAAATCTTCTAAATAATATTTTTTGAAATTTTTTCTTGATAATATTAAAGAAAAATAAATTTTCTTTCTGATACATTTAAATATTTTATAATATATTCTATAGATTTAGAGATAAAAGAAATATAATATGTAAAATAATCTGTTATAATAAATTTTACAGCCGAAAGAATGGCCATGGAAAATAGTTGAAAATTTAATTTTTTTGTAACTGACAGATAAATGTCAGTGTCAGAAATCCGAAGACATTACTGAAGAGTTTTTCTGGGAAGTACATACATTATATTATTTCTTAATGTATTAATAGAATTGGAAACATTTCGAAAAATTAGAAGAGGACAAAATTTCTTCATCAAAAATGAATTTAAAATTAAACAATCTAAATATATATGGAATAGATATGTATATGCGTAAGTAGAATTTTTGGTGTAGAGTATACAAGAAATGTTAAATACAATAGGGAGCGAGCAGTCATATGATTTTGTTGGCCTTGACAAGCAGATATGGAGGCCCATGTCAGAATGATAGCTAGTAATTATGTATAAATTTCTCATTCTAAATTTAGTGATTTTCCAATTCCATGTGGAGCAGAATTAAATGTTATATCTAAGGCATACAAGTAAATTTTAAACTCCTGGTGATAAATTGACGTAAATTTAGAAAATCTTAAAATTTTTAATGAAAAATTCTAACATTTGACATCTATGTACATAATTACTAATTATCATTGTGAAACGGGCCCACACATCTGCTTGTGAAGCCCAAAAATGTAACATTACTGTTCGCGCCCTATACTTACGTAACCAAAAAAAGGAAGTGGCGAGAGGTATTGTGCTGGCCACAACAGATTTTTTATAATTAAATTGCTATTATTATTAGTGTCTTTAATAAATTTTCAGACGTAACTTAAGAGTTTATGAACCTAGAACATAAAAGAGCCTGTCGAAGACATCCAGTGTAAATCATTCGGTCAGGTTGAATAATTTACACCGTATATGAATTAATAAATGTTTAACAATAGTTCACAGTACTTTGTCTTTAACTTCACAAATATTATTGAGAGGTGCTATGAATTTTAACCACATTGTAGTTTTGTTTGTATAACCGGAAATAGCATTTGGTTCATAAACGACCTTTGATTCTATACACGTACATGTATACAAGAACGAACTTACAAAACTGCAATATAGGAAGGACATTTGTGTTGATATTAATAGTATCAGAACGTATCAGTTAATTAAGGTACAATGTCATATCTAACAGATAGCCCTC
This sequence comes from Harpalus rufipes, assembly GCA_951394225.1. Lineage (NCBI taxonomy): Eukaryota > Metazoa > Arthropoda > Insecta > Coleoptera > Carabidae > Harpalus > Harpalus rufipes. The sequence goes on along the minus strand of OX596283.1, from coordinate 47,965,201 downwards.
AGGCGCCCACGAAATTTGTTTCTTCAATGTCATCATCATTATTATTTTCATTGTTACTTTCACACAAGGACAAATTTCAATGTCATATTTTTAATTTGTAAAAATAAACAGTCATGATGACCCATTACTTCACATTTTTTTATAATTATGAGACACTGATAACATGGAAATTTCGCGATAACATATACTGACATGCTAAGGTTCAAGTTTCAAATAACTTTTATCTAATATACTAATAATCATTGTATCAATATTTTATCAATGGTTACCATTGATTATTTCTCAATGACAAGGGTTAAAATATTATGTTGATTTATAACAAACAAATGAATTTATAATTGTCAAATTAATTTGGATAATTTTTTTAACTAGTTAAAAATAACCACTTTGTTACAGAATAGACCTGTATTCTTTTTACCTTCCGTCACCTATAGGTAAGGAAGGTATTGTCTTTGGTCAAAAAAATCGGTGGTGAGTTTCCATTGAATAAGCACGTTTTAGGGTCTTTACAATACGATTTTACTATTTTTACGATGATGTCTGTATGTGTGTGTGTGTGTTCGTATGTGCGTGTGTGTGTGTGTATGTGTGTGTGTGTGTATGTGACCGTTTTTTCCTGCACGATATCTCCAATACTAGAATTCCAAAAATTACAATTCTTGCGTATTCCTCTTCCTTACAACCATATGCAGACTTGATTAGATTTTGGTTATAATTGGTCAACCGGAAGTACCCTCATTTGAAGATTTTAACAGTTTTTCTTGAAAAACTCAGTTAAATGTTATTATAACTTAAAGAATATATTATTGTCTATACGATTTGATTTCATTTTATATTTCATATTTAACAGATATAGGATTAAAGAATAATAAAGATAAAAAAATTCCTATAAATTTCATAATTCAGCCAGCTATGCTAACTTAACCATGGAAACTGCTAATATATTCAGGTAATTCAAATTGACAGATGTCAGTATCAATAAAATGTAAATCAATGACAGAATAAGGGAAGTAACTCTAGTGTTAGAAGTTTCTGGATATAAGAAAGACGATTACATTGGTTTGAACATGTCATGAGAAGCGATGAATATATTAATAGAAGGTGGAAGAAACATAGGAAGACCAAATATAAGATGAAAAGATTGTATTGCAGAAGACTTGAGAGAAAAGGAACTGAATGAGGAAGACACGCAAAACAAAAATGAGTGGAAGAAGAAAATAAAAAATAGCGACCCCCTAACGAATGGGAAAAACTAAAGAAGAAGAAGTAGATGGCAGTGTCAAGTGCAATTTGCATAGTTTGTTTATGAAATAACTTTACTGGAAATATAGCATCTTTTGCAAAAAAAAATATGTATAGGGCGCGTGCCTTTGGCAAGCAGATATGGGAACCCGTATCAAAATGACAGCAATTAATTATGTCCATAACTGACAAGTGTCATAATTTTTCATTCAAAATTTCATGATTTTCTTATTTCATGTGGTTTGTTTGTTATCAGGAGAATGGAATTCAGTTGCCGAGAAAGGGAATCATAAAATACCAAAAAATTAGAATCTTTTAGAAGAAAATTTATGTATGGAATTTGTACATAATACACAGGATTGACGGAAGGTATTGTGCTGGCCACAACAGATTTTTTAAAATATTTTTATTCATTAAGTATGTATTAAATCCTCAATAGTTATTTACGTTACAAGTACATAAAGTAAGTCATTAGTAACGAATAGGCCATAATGAAAACACGAGAGCAGCGAGGGTTTTAAGACCCGTGACCAAAATCCTTTAATATATGTGTATCACCTAACATTCAGTTAATTTATTAAACATCGTACAAAAAATTCAAAGAGCATATACACATCCATATGCTCTAAAAAACGACAACCGAATAATACGGAAAAAAGCCAGAAATATCCTGTTTAAGGATTCTGGTGACATCATTGATACGGACTCTTATTGGTCGTCTGTACACCAATAATAACGTAGCAAATTGTGGGAATTTAAATAAAATGTAAGGAAATTAATGAAACTCAGTTTGGCCTGAAATTTGCTTTTTCCTTTTTGAATTTTTCCAATACACCAAAATATACGCTGTTAAGTCCTTGAATATCAATTCTTGCTTTGATGTTATTGCAATCAGTTTGGAGTCTGCTCTCTTCCAAAATCTTGAAATTATCCAAATCAAAAATGTGTTTTAGTGTATTGGAATGTTCATAAAAGAACAATCCTTACCAGCTGGATACATTTTGATTAATTAAAATGGTGTTGAATTTTTATTTTAGCATTTGCGGTTATCATGAATAAATGTAGTCATAAAAATAAGAAATTTATTTATATTCACAATGAAATGAAACATATATTTATTATAATCATAAGCATTATTTTTTGCCAACAATTGCCATAGCACACTGCCTGAATTCCTCAGTAATATTTTCTGCATCATTAGTAATAACCTGCCTCACATAACTAGAACACTCTTCAAGCTGACTAGACGCACGCTGGAACTCAACAGTCACGTTATTTACAATTTGTTCACTGGATCGCCTCAATTCTTCAACGGTTTTGACATGAGTCACCATTAAATCATAATTCATGCAGTTCCTCATTTGAGCAGGAGTTCCAGATATTCCCGAGCAAGACCTCCCCGCATCCTGAATCTGATTGTGGATCCTGATTATCCTGTCGTATTCCATAGTGATGTCATATATCGCCTTTTTGGCTTGCTCCATGATGGAGGCATCGCAAGCAGCTACTCCGCCCCAAGATCTTGTTTGTAACTCATTGACGTTTGCATTGCTCTGCTTAACACAACTTCGTACGCGTAAATTCCATGAAGATAAGCCTAGTTCGTCGATTATTTTCTGGATTGCAACTCTAATGGCAATTTTTTCACGGAGCTGGTCACGGAGTATTAAGTTTTGAACCTTGTAAGTCGTGCTGGATAAAATATTAAGATTCTTGTAATGTTCTTCAGTAACTCTAGTGTGAAGTGCAAATACATCATCGTAGTATCGTCTCAAAATTGGCATGTATTCGTCAATGACTTCAGTGTGGGATTGGCATAAGACCTGCAATTTATTAAATGGTGTTACATTAAAAATAATATAATTCATTTTTTTTCAGCTGTTATTTCAGCTTAATATATAAATAGCCCTATTTTTTAACTTAGTGGTTAATTTTTAGTGTCGTTAAAAAAATTTACCAATCAAGTAGAGAAATTAAAGAAAATGTTTTAGTTAAACTGTATCAACAGGATTTTCATTTTTAAGAGCTACGAGGTCGGTTAATTTAGCAAACAATTTATTTGGCTAGACTATTACAGTGAGTAAAAAATAGTTATTTGTTTAACTAGGTACTAAAATATTATAGCAGAGGCTGTAAATCTGTGTTTAGTGTCATGTCGAACACGTTATTATATGCCGATTTTAGAATTAATATTAATTTAGTGACTATTTTTAATTGTGGGTAATTTCTCGACTGTGATGTGGATTAGGTGTTAACAATTACTCGAAAGTTCAGTCAAACAGCATTTATTCTTACTATACCAACGTTTCGGTGCACCCTTGCACCTTATTCAAGGTCTACAACAATTATACAACAAAAATGTAATACATACAAAATAACATGGACATTATCACAATTACAGTAAGATATTACAGATTGTTACAATTCATGTACACAAAATACATTCGTACAAAACATTCAGTTAATTTATTAAACATCGTACAAAAAAATCAAAGAGCATACACACAGCCATTTACTCTAAAAACCGACAACCGGATAATGCTTGAGATATCTACGAGTATATAGAATTGTAACAATAACTTACTTGAGTTGCAAAAAGAAGTACGATTGCTATGAATGTCTTCATCTTTGCTACAATGTAAATTCCACTTCATTGAACTGAATCGCTGATAATAATTAGACGTATATTTATACTTTTGTTTAGATAAAATCAGTACAAGTGATACATAAATATACTTCAAAAACGTCAAGTACTTCAGTACACAATCAGTTATTTTGTGGAAAAATATTTGCCAATATTCATTGTTGTATTTTAACAAAGAACGTAGTTCATTTAATAATACATGAAATATTATTAATAATGCTGAATGTACTTTTTACCTTCTGTCACTTTTAGGTTTCACCATTTTTACGATGATGACTGCATGTACGTATGCGTGTATGTGTGTGTCTGTGTGTGTGTGACGAAAGTTTCGGATCACATAGCTCCGATACCATGATTCCAAAAACTATATTTTTTTCGTATTCCTCAAGTTTACATCTAGAAGAAGAGCTTCTTGAAAAAACGCTGTTAAATATCAATTATTAACATTTAACGTTATTGTAACTTAAAGAATATATTATTCTTTATACGATTTGTTTGCATTTTATACTTCATATTCAATAGATATAGAGTTAAAGAATTATAAATATATTAAATTTAATAAATCAGCCGGCTATGCTAACCATGGAATCTAGTAATATAATCAGATAATTCGAATTGACAGATGCCAGTATCAATGAAAAGTAAATGAATGTAGCAGAGATGAGGATGTTGAGATAGATGTTGGGAAAGACACGGAAAGATACGGTAAGGAATGAAAGAAAAAGGGAAATAACTCTAGTGTTGGATCTAGAAAGATACATTGGTTTGAACATGTCATGAGGAGAGATGAATATATTGGAAGACGACTGAATAGTTTAGTAAAAGAAGGTTGAAGAAACAGAGGAAGATCAAAGATAAAGTGGAAGGACTTAAGAGAATAGGAACTGAATGAGGACAGTTCCTCAACTATGCAAGACTTTTAAAAGATGTCTGCAAGATCTCTCCAAATCCTGACTTGTTTTTAGGTCGTAGTAATCTTGTTATACCCTTTTCTGATGGCAATAGAGAACTTCTTCATCTGGCACATGATGGAATTTGCTCAAAAATGAACACCCTCCAAAGACCAGGATACTAAATTCTTGATATGACATTTACTTTGTTCGATGCATCTTGTCATTTGAAGATTTGTTGACGATATCTTCATTTCTAACAAAGTTTAGTCAATTTCCATTTTAATGAGATTACGTGCTTTAAGATGTCTGCGAACAATTGAACTTTGGATGCCATCCACAGTAATTCCTAATATTAATGTAGTGCTGTACGTTGCATCTTGGAAACCAGATCGAATTTCCTCGAAAGTATAATTATATATCCCTAATATACGTATTTCTCAATCGAATATTACTGGGAAGAGCTGAAAAGGTTTTGGTAATAATTGGACAACCGGAAGTCTTAAAGAAATTCTGCTAAATATTATTTTTTGAAAAATGTTGTTCTTGCTTAAAGAAGAGTAAATTCTCTATCTGATACATATAAATATTTTATTATATCGTTTATAGATTTAGAGATAAAGAAATATAAGTTATATAATAATCTGTTGTAATAAATCTCACAGCCCAAATAATGTCATGGAAATTAAAACTGACAGATAAATGTCAGTGTCAAAAATCTACAGACATTCCTGAAGATTTTTCTGGGAAGTACATACATTATATTATTTCTTATTGTATTAATAGTTAAATATTTAAAATTACAGGTGTATTATATATATCTTTGAAAACTACTGTCAATCGCGACAATGAATTGGAAACATTTCGAAAAATTAGAAGAATAGCACAAAATTTCTTCATAGAATGAATTTAAAAATAAAAATCTAAATATAAAGAATAGATATAAGTAGAATTTTTGGTGTAGCGTGTAGGTACAAGAAATGGTAAATATAATGGGGCGCGAGCAGTCATATTACTTTGTTGGCCTTGACAATCAGATATGGGACCCCGTGTCAGAATAATAGCTAATAAAATATAATTTTTAATTTTAAATTTAGTGATTTTCCAATTCCATGTGGTTTATTTTCCACACTCCTGGTGACAAATTAACTACGTGAATTTAGAAAATCTTGAAATTTTTAATGAAAAATTCTGACATTTTACATCCATATACATAATTGTCATTCTGACACTGGCTCCGTGGTGATATCACCTAACAATAAACCAATAGAGGTACCTAAATAATTAATAATATATTAAACAACAGGATTAGATAAGTACATTTATTAAAATTCAGAGCATTTTTTTCTGCAGCGTATATAATTACATTCAAAATATTACACATGTATTAATGTTTTGTAGTGACACAGTCTCTAAATTGCTGAACAATATATTCTCCATCATCTCTCAAAACTTTTAAAACATTATTCGAACACTTCTGTAGTTGCTCTGCAGCTCTTTCCATCACAGAAGAAGTACCATCAATAACCTGACCATCTTCCTGCCTTAATTTTTCAATAGTTTTGATATGCTCAACCAACAGATCATGATACAAACAGTTTCTCAGTTGAGCAGGGCTTGAAGAAATTTCTGCACAGGACCTAGACGACGCCTGAATACGACTATTAACCTTCATAATTCTATCATACTCTGCACTCATGATGTAAGTTGCTTTCTTAACTTGAGCCAAGACAGAAACTTCGCAAGCAGAAACTCCACCCCAAGATCTGGACACCAAATCTTTGATATTGAGGTTGTTATAATATATGCAGTTCTGGACTTGAATACTATCTCCAGGTAAGTTAACTTCGTTCAGTATACGTCCTATTTCATTTCTGATGCTTATTTTTTGTTGTAATTGTTCGCGAAGAATTGACATTTGTACTCCATAAGAACTGTTTGATAGAATTATATTGTTTCCGTTCATTGCTTCCATATTTTGAGAAGAAATTTCTTCAATTTGGTCGTAATACCTTCGGAAGATTGTACTGAATTCGTCAATTACATCTTTATCAGTTTCGCACAAAACCTGTAATAATACATGATAATATAAAAAAGAATTATTGGTTTTGGGAGAAGTTACGTGGATGCTATAAATTGTTAGATAAAAAAAGTTTTGAATAAAATAGAAATGCTTGTCTAACTAAATTTGAACCATTGATCATTTGGTATACAATTTTAAGAAGACTCCAAATATATTCGTTCCTACGTATTAAAATAAAATAAGGCTTATGTGAGCCCTCTTGGCTTGTGAATTCATGTCCGTTGCACCTGATGCACCCCCAATTACTACGCCACTGATGTTTTCACCCCCCGGCAATACCAAATATAAATCGAAAAGACAAAAATAATAATAATAAAAACTTGCCTGTGCTATAAAAATAATTACGATTGCTATGATGGCCTTCATTTTTGTAATAGATCACCTTTTTGAACTGACGTCGATAACAAACTAAATATATATTTATATAATTAGATAAAATCTTTACAAAAGAACTATAGCAGATTACATATTTATTTCAGACAAGTACCTCATTTCCCATAGACCAAAATTTTGATTTGTTTTCGCGAAATTGCGTTTTCATTATTGTACTTAAACAAAGTTCAAAAGCAATTATAATCAATTGAGATAAAAAAAAAATCTGTTGTGGCCAGCACAATACCTCTCTCCATTTTCATTTTATATATTAAGTCATAGTTTTTGAGTAATCGTCCTTCCAACATCCCACATACATACATACACACATACACACACACACACACACACACACACACACACACACACACACACAGACATCATCGTAAAAATGTTAAAATCGGATTGTAAGGACATTAAAACGTATTTATTCATTGAAATCTGGATATGTGATTTCGAGCATGAATCCAATACCTCTCTTAGCGAGAAATAAAAATTCAATCAATAGTATGGAATGGAAGGCCAACAAAGTCACATGACTGCTCGCGCCCTATGCATCATAAAATGACAATGCCGAGAGGTATTGTGCTGGCCACAACAGATTTTTGGAAATATATCTCGGCACATTAATTTCCAAATTTTAAAATTTTATGTTAACAGAAATTTTGGTAAAATTAATAAATATTGACATAGTATAATGGAACATTTAATTCTGAATAATTTTCTTCAAATAAACTTTTTTAAAAAATAAATAACAAAGCCAAAAATTAACGTTTTATTTATCAATAAATCCAATACAATATCAGTATGGCCATCTATTGCATAAAATTATAAACAATCACTGACATTTGTTAATATTTATATATGTATTTTCAGAAATTAATATCACAAAACTAAGGCATTAAATCGAAAAAAGTTTCAAATAAAATTTACTCAAAATAATATATTTTAGTTATTAATATATTAATTCTATTTATTTAGTTTTTAAATGGATACATAAATAAATCATTTTCTCAAAAACAAAATATGAATAAAATAAATTATTAGCTAAAACATATTTAAAATTAAAAAATAATATGTTTATTTAAAAAATTTCGTTGTATAACATTTTCCCCACATATAATAAACAAATTTTAGTTCTACTCATTATCTCTGAAACAAAAGCGAAAATAAAGAAAAGCTTCAACAAAACTCACCTGTATTTAATTAAAAAATCTGATGTGGACACCACACGACTTCCTTGTACGATTATTAAACTATACATATTTTTTTAATAAATAAATACAAAATATTGACAGGCTTAAGCCAAGCCCGAGAAATATTTTGATATAGAACAAAAAATAATTCATTTACTACTATCATTCTTAAATTAACATTAATCTAACCCGGTTCTTTTTAAAGAGAGTTTTGATTACAACAAAGAAATATTTGATTACAACAATGAATATGACTAATTTTACAATAAAAATATAATATTTGTTATTGTACGAATCATAATATTACACGTATTTAACGTAATTTGACATGAACATTTTTTTTTTGTCCTAATCCATAGTAAGCTTTATTACAAAAACAAAAAAGTATATAATTTTTAAATTTACATATCTCGCTTATAGAAAGGGCTAATTTAATAATACTAGATGTGCTAGACGCAGAAATTAATTCTCTAAAACTTTTATTTGAAGCATTTATTTCTAAAATCAAAATAAAATCATTTTATTCAAGAAAAACTGTTAACAACTTCAAGTAATGTACCACTTCCGGTTAGCCTATTTTAACCAAAATCTATTATGTTATTTCGATTGACATAAAAGTCTTGTATACCAAATTTGAAAAGTTTTGGATTATATTTTAAAACAGTTTTTCATTAAAATCTATTATAGGCTTTATGTAAAGTGCCATTTCTAGAAATTGGGTAATAACCAGAAAGAAAGGTGCACAACTAGATGTTATAGCAGTCCTAAATACAAAATTTCAACTTTTTACGGCTTACCGTTTTTGAGTTATGCGAGATACGTTCGTACGTACAGACGTCACGACGAAATTAGTCAAAATGGATTCAGGGATGATCAAAATGGATATTTTCGCTGAAATCTGATAACCGAAATTTTTCGCGATTACAATACTTCCTTTACTTATGTACAAGGAAGTTAAAACAAAATACAAATAAAATGTATTATTAGCTAAAACATATTTATCATTAAAAAATAATAGAACTTTATTCAGAAAATTTCTTTGTATAAAATTTTCCCTACATATAATAAACAAATTTTCGTTCTATTCATTATCTCTGAAACAAAAGCGAAAATAAAAAAAAGCTTCAACAAAACTCCCCTTTATTTTTAATTATAAATAACTTTTACTTAACATATTTTGTCGAAAAGTTGCTAGTTTAGCCAGAAAATGAATTTTCTCGAATTTGTTTATCCAAAACGAGACTACTGCTGCAATCTATGATGATAATTATAAACTATTTATTAATGTTTTGTTGTAACAAAGTACGTTGATGTATCGTGTAAATCGGCGAAAATCAATAATAATGATTTTTTCAAATTGACCAATCATATTTCTAGAATTTTTTTGGTGTTATTTGTTTAAATAAATTTCCAGTGCAGACGCCTTCTTTAAGGGGCCTGTTTATACGATGCCCCTAAATGCTCATATAAACAATACATGGCAAAAAAATTGTATCGACAGGCATGGAATGGATCATTTGTGACGTCACTAGATCCAAAAATCAATAAAAGTGGTCATGCGCAGTACACTAAATTTAAATTTTGTGCGATATTTGAACATAGCAATAATAAATACGAAAAAATGTGTGTGTGTGTGCGTGTGTGTGTGTGAGTGTGTGTGTGCAACTTTTAACAGTTTTTCTTGAAAAAACGCAGTTAAATATCATTTATTGACAGTTATTATAAATTTTAAAGAATACATTATTCTCCAAACAGTTAACAAATTAATAATATAAATAATAGAATATAATATATTATATATTTTTAAATATGTTACCCTCCGCCAATTAGTGAGTGATTATTTGTTGCCCAAAAATGTGTGAAGGTACAAATTTGTCGATAGCATCACTGAATTCCATAAATAAATTAGTAAAACAATATTTACCAGTATTTGCAAAGGTCTATGAACTTATGATTATTAAATAATTAATTTAAAAATGCATCCGGCAAAATATTTCTGAACAAATATGTAGTTTTACTTAAGGAATCCATTTTTGGCAAACAAAAGAGAACATAAAAAAAAGATTCAACAAAACCCCTTTATTTTTAATTATAAATAATATAAATTTGATGTGAACACCACATAACTTCCTTGTACGATTATTAAACTTTACATATTTTTTTAATAATTAAATTACAAAATATTGACAGGCTTAAGCCAAGCCCGAGAAATATTTTGATATAGAACAAAAAATAATTCATTTACTGCTATCATTCTTAAATTAACATTAATCTAACCCGGTTCTTTTTAAAGAGAGTTTTGATTACAACAAAGAAATATTTGATTACAACAATGAATATGACTAATTTCATAGTAAAAATATAATATAATTATAAACTATTTTTTAATGTTTTTATTGTTTATAAGTTTATTCTATAGATGGCCATACTGATATTGTATTGGATTATTGATAAATAAAACATTAATTCTTGGCTTTATTATTAATTTTTAAAAAAAGCTTATTTGAAGAAAATTATTCAGAATTAAATGTTCCATTATACTACGTCAATATTTATTAATTATACCAAAATTTCTTTTAAAACTCGGTTTGTTATAAAGTCGTTAATAAAATAAATAATGAAATATATCATCACTGCTTAAAACATTGCAAATACACAACGTTTTAACTATGATAATTTTAACGGAACAGAAGGGAAAAACAATTTTGTGTATTGCACATAAAAAAACCATGTTTGTTAACGTTTTGTTACAAAATCATTTTTTATCTCTCGCCAAGAGAGATATTTGATTTATGCTAAAAATCGCATATCCAGATTTTAATGATTAAGCAAGTGAATTTTATAGAAAGAATATTCACATTTAGATTGCATTTAAATAATTTCATGATAAATTTCCAATAATTTCTAATATGTTTCAATCGCTATACATATGTCATTCCACATTTTTATATGGAGAGGTCATATTAACGTTTTGTTTGGTAATCAACAATCAGTAATTCAAGAACATATTTTAAAAAATATTCTCTATAAATGTAATTAGAAATATTTCAAGTATGTATTTATCGTATAATTATAATCGTTTAATAATTGCTTTTAAGTTTTCATAAGAATGACATACAATATTTACCAATTACCTATATTCAAATACAAACGTTGAAAATCATTTTTGGTTTAAACACATATACATACATTACAATGACAAATTATTGTGCTGTTCTTTTGGTCGCAATAACTCTTATATGGCATGTAAGTAATTTTTATATACCTATTAACAACAAAAAAGCGTTTTAATAATAATAACAATGATTTTTACGAATTTTGTACGCCAAAATCTTCATTTTTTTTAGGTGAGCAGCGAATCAAATGTCGACATTATCGAATCTTTTGCAAATATTTTTGAATCACTCCATGAAGAAATAAAAATGATTCAATTTCAAACTCACGGTTCAGTTCGTGAAACAACTCAACAATTTTCAAATGCTTTACACAGTGCGACATATTCTGTTACTCAATTTCAAAATGATGCAAAGAAGCAAATATACCAAACAATTTCAGCAATTACAAACAATGAATTAGCAAGAAACTGTACGGATGAAAAATCTATAGAAAAACTTATCCTTAGATCTGAAGGAGGATTAAGAGTTTGCAAATCTTTAAATGCAGATATGATTGATACTATAAATCAACAACTAAGTGAATTCTACATGAAAGAAGAAAATGTACATCGGGAGTTAGAAGATGTTAAGAAGAAATGTTCTACCAATGCTGCAAGTACGGAACAAATGAAGAATTGTTTGTATTATGAATTGTTTGTTACACATATTGCTTCAATTAAACAATTAAAGACAGAAAGTAAAGATTTTGTGGAAAAATATAATACTGTTTACCAAATTGCTGAAGATAAGTTGAAGTCTTGTTTAAATGTGGTGCATAGAAACATCCTTGAAGAATCGAATTTGATTACTTTACGAATTAGAAATTGTATTGAAATTTGACTTAATAAATAACTGGAATAAATAATGTATTGCGTACTTATTTAATAATATGTTTTTCAACTCTTTTAAAAAGTGCTTAAAATCTACCTTACCATCTTTATAGTTGTTTTAAGTACTCGCTGTAATATTTTTGTTTGTATCTAATGTAATTAGCGAGAACCTTTATTTGGCCTTCCCCGGGTCAAAATACATATGTATACCAATTTTTGCTAATTTTCTCCAAAGGATATAGCCAATATATTTACTTGTATTTTTGCTCTACAATTGCTGAATTTTAGTCGGCAACCGACGCATCGGTTGCGCATAAAAATATCAGACATTTGCGGTGAAAGTTCATTGACTTTTAAATATTGTTTCACTAATTTATTCATAGTTACTAGACCAGTAGAGTAAATATTTTGAAAATTAGGATATTTATATAGGGAAGTACGAAGAATACAATGGTGCTATCGACAAATTTGTACCTCAACCCATTTTTGGGTAACAAATAACCCAGCATTAATTGGCGGGAGGTACGGTTTTAGTTTTATCAAAAATCGATTCCTTGTGTCAAAATACATATGTGTACCAATTTTTGCAAATTTTCTCCAAAGGATAAAGCAAATATCTTTACTTGTATTTTTGCCCTAAAATTGTTGAATTTTTGTCGGCAACCGACGCATCGGTTGCGCATAAAAATATCAGACATTTGCGATGAAAGTTCATTGACTTTTAAATATTGTTTCACTAATTTATTCATGGTTACTAGACCAGTAGAGTAAATATTTTAAAAACTAGGATATTTATATAAGAAAATACGAAGAATACAATGGTGCTATCGAGAAATTTGTACCTCAACCCATTTTTGGGTAACAAATAACCCCGCATTAATTGGCGGGAGGTACGGTTTTAGTTTTATCAAAAATCGATTCCTTGTGTCAAAATACATATGTGTACCAATTTTTGTAAATTTTCTCCAAAGGATATAGGCAATGTCTTTACTTGTATTTTTGCCCTAAAATTGCTGAATTTTAGTCGGCGACCAACGCAACGGTTGCGCATAAAAATATTAGAGATCTGCGGTAAATTCAAAGTATGTTTATATAGAAACTCCAAAACCAAAATTTACAAAATTTGGAATACATTTATAAGAATATACGTAGAATCGAATGGTGGAGTCGGAAATTGTATAACTCCACCCAGTTTTGGGTGGTGAATATCTGCCCATTTAAGGGTTGAATATACAGATTTAAATTTGTATAAAAAATAATTGTAAATTATTGTGGTTTAATGTAAGAACAACCAATGTTCCAATTTTGTACATTGGTTGTTTTTTAAAAAAAAAAACATTTTATTTACTATTAAAATTACGTAAATTTATCTCCGATTAAAAATTATTATTTAATTGTTTATTTCAATCTACTGGTTGCTACGTCACTATGAAGTATTAGATAACTAATTATTTTATAAAATATTAATCCTCCTAACACCTCATTTACAATTTGGTCTTCATACAGAAAGGATGGTTGTACTCTTCTGGCTTTGCTGGGCCGTGCTCGACCATTCTTTCATTTTTTTTATTTGTATTAAATCTGTGGTAGTTACTTCTACCCTTAAATAATTTAATTTGTAATATTAAATTCAATAAAATATAGTGCGCCTAGATCAAAGGACAACGTGGGATAGTCATTTGTATATTATTGGTATTTTGGTAAAATGTCCAGGTTTATCCTGAGACAAGGTATGTGAAAAAGACTTCCCAGCAAATTGAAAATTTATCATATTTTGCATTAAGCGTTTTTCCAATAAAATCATATTTGTTACAATCAACTAAAATATGAAAAATACAATTTAAATTCACTATAATACAACAATTAATATTGTTTGTTGTTTTAATTTTCAAAATATTTTCGTTTAATAACTTGGCATTTTCCTCAATTTAATAATTGTTGCTCCACCCAAATTTGGGTACAAAGGCATAACAGTACTATACAGTATGCAATACAATGAATTAATATTTTAAAATACAGTACTAGAATAAATAATAGTACATTAAAATACAAATATCATAAGGCAATCTGTTAACGTACGAGTCTTTGGAAAACGAGCCGCGAGGCGAGTTTTACCAAGGATGAGTGCGTTAACAGAACTTATGAAACATCTTTTTTTAAAAAAAAAATTCTATTGAAGTAATTTTGACAGTTTATTGTATTGTGTGCTTTGAATTTTGTCTAATTCTATACATTAATACATTGTATCAAACAGTGGGTTTATAGATCTTCTTAACGACATGTTTTCAGTGCTTTTATAGACTTATATGAACACCGAAATAGAAAAAAATATAATTATTTATTATACTTTTTTAATAAATATTTGCTCCAATTTTCACAAAAGAAAAAAATACATTCATATATTTAATTATTAATTCAAACTATTTACAAAATTTCAAAATTTGTTAAACATTTTTCTATGTATCATAAATTGTTGACAAGGATTTTTCATTTAATTATTTAAATACACAAACTATTAAATAAAAATAAATTAAATAACACACCCAACAATGGGTTAAACAGACTTTTATAAAATATTTTTTTATTTCAACTCTAAATAAATATAAAACTGAGTACATTATGGCATATAAAAGAATGACAGTGTGTGAGTGACTGGGTAAGCAAAATCTTGCTCTATAAAATTGCCCGGGAAATTTTATACGGTGAGACTAGCTTTAATTAAGTTAGAAATAAGTTAGCTTAGAATAAGTTAGTTATAAGATAGGGCGCCATATTTGTACTCAGTTTTTTTTTTCTTTAATTTTCAATATATATCTATTCATAATAGTAACGTGGGAAAATCCTGTCAACAAAATATGTTTCATTAGAAATTATTTCACTTTAATTTTTAATTATTTCAAATCCCACACTCAACGATTATAAAATAGAGGAAATGTTAAGTTTTTCATTTAATTTTCTATAGACTCAGAATAACAATCTATTAAATATATATTTCAAGTACAACAATTACTACAATTTTGCTGGGAAGTAGCTGTACATTGCAATGATTGTTCAATTTTTAATAAATGAAAAGAAATACAAAAATAATTAAGTATGAAAAGTGTGAATAAATGTGGATCGTGTATATGGGAAAAATAAAACAAATTTTTATTTGTGTGAATGATCCCCTGAATGTTTTGCGTGATTGAGGTTTATTTAGGCACAATAGGCCACACCTTTCCAAGAATTTTCATTTTTTAATATTTTATTTGGTACATAAAAATATTAGACCTGTATTTTGTATTTTTGCCGAAAAGTTTTTAATACGCCAGAAAAATTATTAAAGTTTACATTTCTAAAGCTGAATGAGACGAATATATAACAAACACGCTGGGTACGTCGTTTCGTCACTCAAATAATTTAACTTTAAACTTTCTTTTTATGATTAAACATTATTTTAACTCACTTGGTGTATAAATATCGATTATAATGAATAATAAGTCAAATAGAAACATTCATTGCAGTACAGCCTAGTTAAGTTTAGTTTAAGGGGGCGCGTCGTTATCCTAACTTTAACTTTTAAATCTAACTTAAATTATAGTTTTCGTTTCGGGTAAATTTGCTCGCGTAACCCGGCATAAGGCCCGGGTCGTTAACTTCCGTGTATCCCGGCATGAGGTCCGGATCGATTCCGTTCGGTATGATTCAGCATGAGGTCTGGATCGATTAGGCCAGGTCCGCAGGACCTGGACAACGGGGGACAACGTGGGACCCGGAAATGTGCAAGCATCGTCATCCTAATTTTAACTTTTATATTTAACTTACCGGCAAGAGGGCCGGATTGTTTTTGCTTTGTTTATATTAGCTCGTGTTATCCGGTATGAGGCCGGATCGATTAGGCCAGGAACCCAGGACCTGGACAACGGGGGACTACGAGGGACCGGGAAATGAGCGAATCTTCAGGCATCTAGCTCGTGAATTTTTTAACAGATTTTAATAGTATTGTTATTTTTAAAATGACAAAGTAGTTTGGGGTTTGCAGGGTTAATTTTTGCCATAAATTTGTTCGCGAAAATCGATTTATATGATGATACATTTGGGGTGGGATTGTTTATATTATTATTATGTTATATTATATATGCTCGTATATAATATAATTATTATAATATAATATATTTATTTGTGTACATGCTTTTTTCTAGCGCACTGGGTATTCGGTATGCCAGTACTTTGTACTGTGTGATGAATACTCATCAAATTCCGCCGAAAGTCTCTCGCGGGCATGAAAATGTTCGGTGGACTTTATACATGGTAAAAAGAAGCTTTGTTGCAGATTGCTAAAATTGGTACAGCAGCCTAATTTGGTAATCACAATAGAGTTATTTTTTACCGTGAGGTGAGCAACCCTGGTCCAAGAAAACTGACCCTCCGAAAGGATTGCACAGGGTTGGATTTCGCGGATTTAGGAGGGCGCGGCCCGAGGTCCAAACACTGAATGTCATATTACGATGAGCTACAGTTTATCGGCGTATTGCATAGCAGTGGTTGGATCGCGCTTGGCCCCGGCAGGGTCGCGTCCATGAACAAGCCACAATATAGGTTCATTTCATTTCATTATCATTTTTGTTAGGGTTTCAGGCGCGGGCGATTCTATTTAGTTAATATGAGATCGTTAGGGTTTTGTAAGGCATCCCAGTCGTGGTTTAGACCGGGGTGGCTCTGTCCTCAACTCCTTTGAATCGCAGGAGGTTTGGAAAGGGTTCCCTGCCCAAGTGGAGAGACCTTGTCGTGGTGGCAGGGCTTAACCATACCCAAAAATGGGTTGGGACCAACGTCTCCACAAATAAACGAAAAAATCTGTTTCAATATTTTCACAATAATTGAGGAGTTTATGTTAAAAACAATATGAGTTACATACAGAGATATGTATTTTCAAAATTGCTAAACTGTTTTTCGTAAAAAGTATTTTAGTCACAAGTTATTACATTTAAATAAATAAATCAAATACAGTAAAATTAAAAACAAAATTATAAGAAATTATTTGAACAATGAACTAATCACGTATTTTGAAAATTGAATTGAATTGAATTGAAAATCAAAATTTAAATTCAAATATAAACATTTATTTTATCTTTAAAATATCCTAACATTTATTTTGAATGTTACAGGGTTCTCCTATGACCAATACACCACAAAAATGCAGAAAGTTTCAACGTTCCTACATAAAACCCAATTTTCTGCAATATCATCGTTGGAGAGTGGTTCCCAAGACGTGAAGAAGAATTTCCCGGAAAGAAAACACCTCTATGCCCGCCCCAAAAACCCCCTACCTTGAATACATTTATTCCCATTTCCCTCTACATGCCAATAAAACCAAAATAATTCATAAAATATCTCGTATTATATTATTTATGTATAATTTTAGGTAAAAAATGATGCACATTGTTGTACGATGAATTCAAATTACAAATTATTATTTGGGAATTTAAATTAATATAATAATTTTCAAATAAATAGTCTTTTTCCGATGAAAATTCGTAGAATTTTATCGTATTCCAGTTCTTGTTCTATATCCACCAATCACAAGCTTCGTTATTTTCGCCAATCGCGTTCGTGCTTAAGCTTAATGCGTCAGTCCACGTCGCGAGCGTCGTCACGTTGTGCAAGCTAGCAGGAATATGTCAACACGTGGTTTTACATTTTTGTGATATATTTTGTGTTTAAAATGGTGTATTTAAGTGTTATATTTGTGAAATAGAACTGAAGCTGTTAAATTCGGATGCCTAGCTGTAGTTTGAAAGGTAAATTACTTTATTTTATCATAAATTTAAGGACAAAAATCATACTGAAATAGCTTACATATGACGCTACCTACCTCTTCAAGTTCTAAATATGTATTTGTATATTGAATTCATCATACACCAGCCTAAATACGTATAATGTATTGTTGCAATTCATATTTATTATAAGTGGCCCTTATTATATGTGTACTGTGTGTTGACCTACATATATATGTATATTGTTTATTTGTCAATGTGTGTGAAAAATATACCTATACCTACCTATATAAATAGTATATGCATATTACATAGCCTGAGATACTTATATACGAGAAAAATGTATACTTACTAATACATATCAAATATTATACAATCACATATCCCAACATTCGAACGCTTCAGAAAAAATCTTAATCATAATTTTTGGTTAAAATATAAGATAACCCTTAAACTTGACGAAGAAATTAGTATAGTTTGTTCATACTTACACTACAAAAGAACTGTATTACGATTTCTCTTTTTATTATGATAAGTTTTTGATAAGATTCATTCTAAATAATTTTAAAAAAAACACACTAATTTTATATATTGATCTATTTATTGATTAATACATTTTTTCTCATATGTGTTGCTGACGAATTTATCATGTATTAACTTACACGTTATTTTAATATTCTTTAATTTTTAGAATTACAAATACATATATCATTATTATTATTATTTTAAGCTGTTAAAACATTCAATTAATAAATGCATACATGAACATATTAAACAAACAAATCGCGAGAAAATAGCTTATAAAATGAACTAAATTTGACAATAAATTCTTATTCTCCAAGATGAATTACTCAAATTCCGTTAGTACATACGTACATATATGCTTTCTGTATTGGAAAATATAACTTAATATGTGATTGTACATATCTGGTATTAATTGATATATAATCAATACTATATCATAATATAATTGCTCTATTTAATATCCTGACACCTGATATAGTTTTTCTAAGACTTATAGACATATTAGCTATTTGACTTATAAAATATAATATACATTGATCTACTTTTGTGTTTTGTAATACATATAACATCCAAAATATCTTAGAAAAAAATGTCAAAATACGTAACTTAATATGTGATTGTACATATCTGGTATTAATTGATTTATAATCAATCCTATATCATAATATAATTGCTCTATTTAATATCCTGATACCTAATATAGTTTTTCTAAGACTTATAGACATATTAGCTATTTGAATTATAAAATATAATATACATTGATCTATTTTTTTGGCTTGTAATATATATAACATACAAAATATCTCCATCTCGATAAGTCTTAGAAAAAAATGTCAAAATACGTAACTTAATATGTGATTGTACATATCTGGTATTAATAGATTTATAATCAATCCTATATCATAATATAATTGCTCTATTTAATATCCTGATACCTGATATAGTTTTTCTTAGACTTATAGACACATTAGCTATTTGAGTTATAAAATATAATATACATTGATCTACTTTTGTGTTTTGTAATACATATAACATCCAAAATATCTCTATCACGATAAGTCTTAGAAAAAAATGTCAAAATACGTACATAATGTAACCACGTGAAAAATATATAACTTAATATACATTTGTTGATACATATTTCATTTTATTTATTTCTAAGTTCTAATATATATCGTTATATGTTAGATTAAAAAATGTATTATAAGAATGACCAATAAACACAACAAAATGAATACAATATTTCAATTCAAAATCCCAATATTTCCACACCCAAAATTAAAATCTTTCAGGCAATCTGCAATTCACCTAAATACGAAGTAGAACTAGAGCATCGATTTGCGATCGGCAGCAGCTTAACGATTTACAACTAGCAATCTTACGAATTAGAAAATCCAAATTCAATTCCAGCTACCAGCTAAATCGAAACGAGAGCAGCGACAAGCGAACCAGAGCAGCTCGTATTATATAATCGGCTACATACAGCGAACGAACTATGGCAGCCGATTACGTAATTGCCAATATACAGCGAGCGATTCACGGCAGCTTGATTACATAATCGATGGAATACAGCCTACAGCAAGGCTTCTGGTCGATAAAATTCAAAAATCGTGTAAAATCGACGATTTAGAGCCGTAGCGGCTGAAAAGTAGCATTTTACGGCCGTTGCGAGCATTTTTGAGCTCTCAGACGGAATTTCAGCCGATCCCAAGGCATATACCCATCAAAAATAAAATTTGCTGGCTCTAGGAAGACCAAATCTTAAAATTCGCAGAATCGAAAGCACGACTTGTGCCCACAAAATTCAAATTCACTGTCTATAGTAAGTGATCTGATCACCAAACTTTAAAAATCGTAGAAACGAAAGGCTATAGCAAGACTTGTACCCACAAAATTCAATTTTACTGTCTATAGTAAGACATCTGATCATCAAACTTTAAAATTCGCAGAATCGAAAGGCTATAGCAAGACATTCTCCCACAAAATTTAAAATTCAATCGTCTGGTGGTGGAATCATGAATCCTAGGCCTCCCACCACAGATTTCAGCCTTATATACAGCTGTTTGTTGAATTTTTGGTCATTCGGCGTGAGCGGTGGTATCGAACCGGAGACTCTGCTCCGTGAAATTATGTAATTGGGCTATATACTTGCTTTTGCTGGATTTCTAGCTGGCTGGTGGATTTCTAGCTGGCTGGCCAGCTGGCCACCAGAATCCGCCCCTAGACCGTAGGCTAGGCACGGGCTGGTTGGCTTGCTGGTGGCTAGCTAGGATGGGGTGAATATGCTCGGCTGGTTGCTGGGTACAGGGTGCAGGTAGCTAGTAGACGGGAATCGAATTTGGATCTTTGGTTTGCAAGATTTTGTAGGACGCCGTTCTGATTTCAGATTGGCGGCCTACAAAATGCTTGCTAGAAAGCGGGAGATGAACTTAGATCTTTGGAATGCGATTTTTGATCGATGTATTGGAATGAAATAGTTTGTTATTTATAACAAGGATTTATTTGTCAGAGATGTGTTACATAATAATGATATTACAATATATAATACATGAAATACATACATTATTCTAACAATGAATAAATAATTATTGATATGTGTATTTGTGATACAGTACTTGTATAAGACGTTCGCAGTTTCACAAATACAGCGATGATGATATGTGCTCTTATTACTATACATAAATTCTTTAGATCTTTGGAATGCGATTTTTGATCGATGTATTGGAATGAAATAGTTTGTTATTTATAACAAGGATTTATTTGTCAGAGATGTGTTACATAATAATGTTATTACAATATATAATACATGAAATACATACATTATTCTAACAATGAATAAATAATTATTGATATGTGTATTTGTGATACAGTACTTGTATAAGACGTTCGCAGTTTCACAAATACAGCGATGATGATATGTGCTCTTATTACTATACATAAATTCTTTATCTCATAGATATACGTATAAGGAATGATAGATTTTTAACTAGAATATGTAGTCCAATTTTTATTAGGAATAAGTTATATTGCGACGTTTAGATAACATATTAAGATATACATTTTAGTGATACAGTTTTGCGATATTTATAATGCACCTAACTAGATAAGTGTATTCAATATATGGGATGTATATACAATCAGAAAAATAAAGAAATGTAAAGTATATCATATATAATTTTAATGTGTGTGCAACAATACATTATCAACAATGCAATTATGAATACAAACACATATCTATATGTATTATTATAAATGATTTTACTATCTTTATATACAACAGCGTAATAAAAGTATATCGTTTTTCACTAGATGAAAGATAGTTTTCTTCTTTCAAATATGAAAATATGAATGTTTTCCTACAGCGTAAAGTCTGTAGAATAATTAACAATAATATAAACTATATTATATATGTATTTATTATGTGTTTGTATTCAATATAATCAGTGGTGAGCTATAATTTTTTTAACAAAGTGCTCTATCTCTCTATGTTTTATAAAAATGAAAACGAATGATTCTTCAAAATGTAATCGTCACCGCATAGTTAATGTCGATTAATTGACAGGGTACCGTTCTAGTTTGTCGCTCAACTTATGCGAAGAAAATGTTTTTAAGATATATGTTCCTTTTTGGACAAAAAATAATAAGAAAACAAGGGGCTTAAAAATTGAAAAAAGTTCAAGACGGGGTTCGCACGAACCCCTACGGACCCCCTATAGCTCACCATTGAATATAATGATTGTATTGTAGATTAGTATGAAGAAGGATTAACACTTTTGCGTTTTTCTGTATGATTTTATTAAGGAAAATTATTCTATATAAACATAACATAGTAAAAGTATGTCTAAGAAAATACTAATTCTTCAAATTTGAAAATATGTATATGAATAATGTGTATAAAGTACGAGTATACTATACTTGCCGTCAAATAAGTATGGATTAGACATTTCTACACTGTTGCAAATTCAGTGGTTGTATTAAAAATGCTAAGTTATGAAGAAGCGGCAACGCCGAAGGGTGCAGGACAAGGGAAAAAGTTGAGCATCAGTCCATCTTATTTGACGGCGACTATAATGATAAATAGTATGACAGTGTATGCACCTATTGTTTTCTTAACGATGACATGATTTTCTTTCTAAGTGAGACAATATAATTTTTTCTACATCCATTTTGAAAGTAGGCTTTTCAAGCTGTCAGTTTAGAGCAGAAAATTGATAATTGAAGTTGCCAGAATTACTTGCAGTTCTAGTTAAAATAGGAATGTATTTTTTTAGCTGGGATAAATGAAAAATGAAATTATTCACAGTAAGATTTGAAACCAAAGTGTATCGATTATTATCTTTTTCAATAGACGTAGAAAAAAAGTATATGTGTCATGCGTCATGAGCGTAAAGTGTCATTTTCCGCTCTAGATACACAGTTACTATTTTGCAAAGTGCGAATTTATTATGAAGTGTTTTTGAACGGGTGTATGAAGAGGGTTAAATAATGTGTTATTAATAAATATAATAGAAATGAAATGGTTTTTCCTATGTTGTATTTAGAACGATCAAAGTTTCTCAAAGTATTAGATTACTCGTATATGTATGTATGTGTATGTATGTATGTATGTATGTAGGGGATGCAAAAGATTTTAGAGAAAAATAGAGCAAAGTTCCAATTACTTATACGAGTATAGTTTCGAGATACTGAATTTTTAAAGTTTTAAATACTACGTATGTGATTCTTATATTGTGTATAGTACATTTAAAATTAAATACTTCAAGAACTAAGAGTGATAGTGAATTATTCTAATCTTATTTGGATTTATAGGATTATTCTCTATATGTAAACGTAATTTCAGTACTATGGAATCCCTAAAAACATTTTCAGGAATTCGAATTGCTGAAAAAAATGTCAGTCATGTTTGTTTCAAGATAGCTAAATTGCTATTGTCTCTATATAAATAAAATAAAATAAATAAATATTTCATCACGGTATATTACCCATTGCTGAGTGTGCCAATCTGTTTTGTATACAGATTTCGGTAATGATGGAATATTTGTACCGTGTGGCCGCTTACCAGGCGTCACCTCACGGGCACTCATAGATGGCGTGGAGAGTGCACCACAGGGGTCAATTTTGTGCCATTAAAATTCGGTGTGGCGTCGGTCGGGATCGAACCCGGGTCCCCAGATTCACGACCAGACACTCAGGCACACGGCCACGCGACCCCATATCATAATAAAAATTAAATAACTCAAAAACTAAGTGAAATAGCGACTTGCGGTTTTCAAATTTGGATTCAGGAGTTTGTTTTATGTATGTATACATAGTTTCAGAAATTCGAATTCACGGATATAGTTTTCAATTTCTGTAGGTATTGTTTGAATAGTATGTATGTATGTATGTATGTATGTTTGTATATATTGTATAAGAATTTCTTATATACGAGTAATGTAAGAATGTATATTCCTTAAATACTGTAGAAACTGTAAAATATATGAAAATGAAAATATATGTATGTGTTGCATAATGACATGAATTGATTATGTATCGATTTGTTTTTGCTATATATTAATTTTATATACGAGTATTTAATGTTTAGGAGGATAAGTTTTATTTTTATTTACATAAATCTTATAAATAAGTCTTGACGAGCGCCAATACATGTTGGGGTGTGCTCAGCGTGATGCTCTGCAACAATATAATGCTCTGCAACAATATGATCATCTTCAACGCGGAAATCAGGATATGGGTATGTCCTCCTGCCACTCACATCCTTCTACGGTTCGTCTAGGACTGTAGTTCATCTTTCTGTAACAATAAAAATATAATCGAAATAATATGTAAGTGCGAGAAATTCGTTACATACTGAAAAGAATATTGAAATATAAAATAAAATATATGTAATAAAATATTTAGTACATAAAATAATAAATGATATTTGTGTATAGTAATAGCACTAAATGATTTTAAAATTTTAAATTAATTCAAATTTTTCCACACATCAACAATTATTATACATTATAAAGTATATCTACAGCCTAAATAATAGTATTTAGAAATAATGGCTGATATACCCAATAATGGGTCCTATAAAGTAGTTCAATAATAAAAAAAAACTTACTGTTAATAAATTATTTCCCTAACTATAACTCCAAGTCCTAAAGATACCCAAAAGTCCTCTCCAAGGATCAGGAAGTCGTCTACGAAGGCACGGTACACGAGCACACCACACACATCTGTTCACTAGCACTGTAACAATAAAACTGACAATGACAAAATGAATCTATGTAACAGTTAGGCATTAGATAATAATAAAAAAGTAGTAGTCAACAAGCAAAATAAAGAATAATTATAAATTATAATTTATGTCTATGTATTACATAATTGTTTACTCGCCCGTACGATTTTTTAAAATTTGTATTTGTAAAGAAGGCCTATGGACCCGCGAAATATAATTTATGAACTTTAGGGTTGATGGAAAGAGTGCTATATTGCTGAAAGAAAAATTACATTTTTCATTTATGCTTGTTCAAGGACAAATGTTTTTCTATAAGATATTTCAACTTTAGAGCTCCATATTTCTGAAACTAAGTAAGATACGAACTTGTACGTTTCAAATATGAATTAAGAATGCATTTCCCTATAAATATGCCAATTTTCAAAATTGGTGAAATGATGAAAATTTTTCATTTATGCTTGTTCAAAGATAAATGTTTTTCTACAAGAAATTTCAACTTTAGGGCTCAATATCTCTAAATCTAAGAAAAATACGAACTTGTACAATTCAAGTATGAATTCAGCATGCATTTCTCTACAAACATGCCAATTTTCAAAGTTGGTGAAATAATGAAAAATTTTCACTTATGCTTGTTCAAAGATAAATGTTTTTCTATAAGAAATTTCAACTTTAGGACTCAATATCTCTAAAACTAAGAAAGATACGAACTTGTACGTTTCAAATATGAATTCAGCATGCATTTCTCTACAAATATTCCAATTTTCAAAATTGGTGAAAAGATGAAAAATTTTCATTTATGTTTGTTCAAAGACAAATGTTTTTCTATAAGATATTTCAACTTCAGGGTTCGATATCTCTGAAACTAAGAAAGATACGAACTTGTACGTTTCAAATATGAATTCAGCATGCATTTCTCTACAAACATGCCAAATTTCAAAATTGGTGAAATGATGAAAAATTTCCATTTATGTTTGTTCAAAGACAAATGTTTTTCTATAAGAAATTTCCAATTTACGGCTCAATATTTCTGAAACTAAACAAGATAGGGACTTGTACGTGTCAAATATGAATTCAGCATGCATTTCTCTACAAATATGATAATTTTCAAAGTTGGTGAAATGATGAAAAAATTTCATTTATGCTTGATCAAAGACAAATGTTTTTCTATAAGAAATTTCAACTGTAGGGCACAATATCTTTGAAACTAAGAAAGATATGAACTTGTACGTATCAAATATGAATTCAGCATGCATTTCTCTACAAATATTCCAATTTTCAAAATTGGTGAAAAGATGAAAAGAGCATGCATCTCTGTATAAATAAGCAGAGTTTTAAAATTGATGAAATGTTGACAAATACTTTTTTATAAGATATTTCAACTTTAGACATTAATATAGGACAGCGGTTTTATTAATACAGATAAACACAAATTGCAGATACAATAAATAAGTTATTACATTTGTAATTTTATCAATAAATCTTCTTTTTTGTTACAGATGATCCCGTTTTCGAAGTTCCAGTGGTAAGAGATGCAGACATCGCGACTTAGAGGACCCGTTCGTGCGTCTAGAGTATCCTGGGGCTTCTCTCCGTACCTGGTGGATTTCAATTCGTTGCCAGCATCAGGAAACCATCTCCTTCTTATCGTGAAGACTTGAACCGGTTCGCCTGATCTCTGTAAAATATAAATGTAAGTTAATCGCCTCTGGAGAATCTCAGATTTTTAAATTCATATCTCGGAAACGGTTAGAGATAGAGAAAAAATGTATAGGACCTTTTTTGTAGTAAATCGAATTCTAGGGGAGGTATACATTCAACTTTTTAACATACGATATCACAGTTCCGAGTTACGACGGTTTATATAGGTTTTAAAGGGTTTTCAATGCCTACACCTTTAATTTGGGGTATAATCGAAAAATGTATAATATAAAATCTACATTACTTAAAATTCTCTAAAACTTTTGTCATATAATATTTTCTCCTAAGGTTGATAGTTTGATAGATATAATGTTATACCCCAAAATGGGTGGAGATTCGAAGTTTAGATATCGATTTTCGGAATCTACGTATTTTTCTGCGTATATATGCAAAATTTAGTTTTTGAATTTTAAAAAATAAGAAAAGTCCAAATTTTCCACACCCAAAACTAAGTCAAATAAAAAATATTTTTTTAGTGAATCTTATATAATTTTTAATTCTCTACAACTTTTGTCATATAAAATTTTCTTCTAGAATTGATGGTTTAGCCGGAAATGACATTACACCTTAAATAGGGTAGAGATACAAAGTTGTATTTTTTTTGGATTCTACGTAATTTTCTACATATATATCTAAATTTTGGTAATTTAATATTTATAAACATAGGTCCTATGATTTTTAAAACTTTCGAATTATTTCAACATCAAACAATATTTTTAATTTTAGTACTTACCTTCTTGTAATGGCAATGTTCGGCGAATTTTCCTAACATATCGTCCGCTAGTATTTCATCACTGAACTGTATTGTCTTCGGCGATTTACACTGATTTGAATACACTTTCAAGTAATCATTACACAACACTCACACTATTTAAATTAACAATTGCAGCACTTAATAAAACAAATTTAAAAATATCCAGTAATAATGAACTAATAAATATAGTTTTAGCGTAAATTTGAATACTTTTATTTATATCGCGAACTATAAATTAAATAAAAGAATGATTGTAATAAAAACTAATATACTTTTCGGATCGTATCAACACTACATAATCGCAATACACGATT
Organism: Harpalus rufipes; assembly: GCA_951394225.1. Taxonomy (NCBI): domain Eukaryota; kingdom Metazoa; phylum Arthropoda; class Insecta; order Coleoptera; family Carabidae; genus Harpalus; species Harpalus rufipes. Next base: position 47,937,519 of record OX596283.1, on the reverse strand, counting down.
ATTCACAAGCACCCCATGTTCACTTCACCCAAGCCAAAAAGGAACTGAAGTCTCCCTTACAAAAACATAATATTAAATATTATAACGTAACAACTAACACTAATTAAGTGTTAATTGATGACGTATTTTATACTTTGGCGCTCAAAATAAACAATGTTTATGTTTGTTTTCAGAACCCCCAACCCCCTCCTACCCCCCGCGTACTACGCCCAGCGATAGGATACGGTAACTACACAGGACGAAGATAATAGATGATTTTTATGAGAATAAATAAACAAAATAGCTTTTTATTTACCTTTCCTATGTAATAACAAAAGAGACAGGGAAATATCCTAATATTTAATGATTTTTCCGAATTTTCCTATCCTATCCTTTATTATTAAGTTCTCTAGGTACGAAAATAACCATCCGATAGGAGTCGGCTCTTTTATAAAGAGCTAGGGGCTTATTTGAGCCCTTAGGGAAAATCCAACCACGGATTTCAATTTTGCAGATCCAAGTAAGTTTAACAACACTTGTCCGGTCTTTCTAGCCCTTTTAGATCAGGAATTAGCCTAGGCCCTTCGCCACACTTGAAGCCCAAATATATTGTGAACCAAAGGGTTTTCATCAATTTTGTGCAAGCCAATGGAAAGCGTGGGTTCAAATCCTTCCGCTACGCTATTTTCCGGCCTTTTAGCCCTTTAATTAACGAATTTAAGCGTTAAACCCTTTGTAAAATTTTAACGGTCTGTATCTCGGAAACTATTAGGGCTAGAAGGGCGAAACAAATTCTATTGTACTAATTTCGACCCGCAGATTACGAATCTGAAGTCAAATTTTACCCGAAGGGCTTATTTAAAGGGCGAAGGGCTTAAAACGGCCCTTAGGAAAAAACTGACCTTGGAATCGTGTTTTACGAGTCGAAATTAACCTAATAAAATTTGTCCGGCCCTTCTAGCCCTTTTAATTACGGAGTTAGCGCACGCCCTTCGCCATAAACTTGAGGGCTAAGAATGTTGTAAACTGAAGGGTTTTCAACAATTCTGTGCAGGCCAATCAAAAGGGCATGTTCAAATACCCCAGATTCGCTATTTTCCATCCCTTTAGCCCTTCAAATAGGCGAATTATAGCTAGGACCCTTTGGAAAACTTTAAGGGCTCGTATCTCGGAAACGGCTGGGTTTTCAGCGATTTCCTTGAAATTTTGCGTTCCCTTCGAATCCTTTGAAATGTCGGGGTCGTAGAACAACATATTTAAGTTTCAAGGGCCTAGGGCTAAGGGTTTCAAAATCGCCTAATTGAAATTTGACAGCTTTTAATTGATACATTTCGATTCAAAACGCAACATTATATTAAATAAGAAAAATAGACTATAGCTCTGAAACTATTAGGGTTAGAAATTGTATTATACTAATTTCGACCCGTAGATTACGAATCCGAAGTCAGATTTTCCCTAAGGGCCAATTTAAAGGGCGAATTCAAAACGCAACATTTTTTAATATGTTTAATACAGTTCTCATACTTCCCTATTGTCCCAATGAAGCCGAATCAACTGTACATAATTCCCTGTCTTTGTTGTGCTATTTTCAATGAATTAGGGGTTGTTAAATAAAAACTTGTATTAGTTTAAGTTATTTTTATTGTTTATTTGTTATACATTGTTGTGTAAACAATGCATATAGCTTAAATTGTATTTTTTATTCTTATTCTTTGTATTTTATATATAAATATACCTACCCTTGTCCTGAAAAATTAGAAATAGGGATGTTTAAATAATAATTTGAGTAAATTTTACTTGTATTTATTGTTTTTTGTATCTTACATTGTTGTATTTCATGTAAACTACCCTAATGTACAATATATAAATAAATATACTTACCCTTGTCATGAAAACTTAGAAATAGGGATGTTTAAATAATAATTTATGTAAATTTTATATGTATTTATTGGTTTTTGTATCTTACATTGTTGTATTTTATGTAAACTACCCTAATCTACAATATTTTATGCAATAAAATATAAATTAAAGTTTAATTTGTCTATTTTTTAAATTCCTTCTACTTAGGGGATGAATTCTTTAAAATTTTCAGGGTCTATACGTATATAGTTCGGAAAATGGCCGCTAGGGGGCACCTGTCGGAAAGCACTACCCTAGGTAATTAAAAATAATGCTGTCTGTATACATACGTACATACAGGATTCGAAATAGTACGGAAAATGGCCGCCAGGGGGTAGCACCTGTCGGAAAAACACTACTCTTAAAAATGTAGGTAATTAAAAATAATGCTGTCTGTATACATACGTACATACAGGATTCGAAATAGTACGGAAAATGGCCGCCAGGGGGTAGCACCTGTCGGAAAAACACTACTCTTAAAAATGTAGGTAATTAAAAATAAAGCTGTCTGTATACATACGTACATACAGGATTCAAAATAGTTCGGAAAATGGCCGCCAGGGGGTAGCACCTGTCGGAAAAACACTACTCTTAAAAATGTAGGTAATTAAAAATAAAGCTGTCTGTATACATACGTACATACAGGATTCGAAATAGTACGGAAAATGGCCGCTAGGGGGCAGCATAGATCATGAAAACGAAGAAAAAATACTTGCAAAAAATCTAAGGGGTAATTTTCAGTTGCAACATTATCGACAGGGACTTAAAAAAAAACATTTTGCAGGTAGCAGAAGCAGATACATGGATGCTAACTCTAAGCCCGCATTCAAAATCGACATAAAATCCCATATTTAATTAGTCTAAACTCTAAACGCTATTGAAAATTGTGTATGTACGTCGTTATGTACACAAAAAAATATTTTTTAAGTCTGAATTACTCTTTTTCTGGTATCATTTTCAACAGGTGCTGCCAACTGGTGGCCGTTTTAAAAACTACATGCGTGTAAGGACTTGGAATAAAAATCAATTTTTCAATAATATAAAAATATATTTGTATTTTAAGAAATTACAACACTTTATCTCATAAAAATCAAAGTTTATTGGCATTATTATTACAAAGGACTGTTTGACAATCATAAATAGTCAATAGATTTGTTAACAAATTTAGTAACAATCATAAACAGAAATAGAACAAATGAATAGTAAAAGATTTAAAGTTTAAAAATTCTGTTTATAATTATTTTCAACTAAATTTATTAACAAATCTATTAACAATTTATAAAAATGTCACACAGGGTTTAGTTATAAAACTAAAACATTTGTTACCCCTTTAAATTGTCATTATTATGGGGTTATATTATTTGTTGTTAATTATTTTGCATCTTTATTCTGCAAATAAATGTTTAACCGGAAGATTTTACTTTTATTTGCAGAATAAAGATGCAAAATAATTAACAACAAGTAATATAACCCCATAATAACTTTATTTGGTAACAAACATTTTAGTTTTATAACTGATACGAAACTCCAAGTTAATATTATATATTTTTTGGACAAAAACCGCCCAAATATATAATATAATTAAAGTTCCGTTTACAATACTTATGGACTAATTTAACAAATTAAAACTTTGGATCCCCAAATAAGATAACTTGTTCCCATTGTTAAAGGTACAAGATTTTTTTATTTGGTTTAAGATCGTTTGCGAACCTTTATATTATATATACAATATATAATATTTATTAATATAAAGCTTCGTTTACAATAAATACTTAAAAATCTAACTTTGCCCTGATCGCGTCAAAATACTTAATAATAATTACAATTTTTACTAAAACTACCTAACATTAAAACTAATGTGACGGGTTTAAATTAAAATAAACAGAATTAAAAGATTGTTTTATTAGTACATACATTTTAAAAAAGTCATTATGAAGAGGAATCCATGGAGACGCATCCCAATCGGCACTGCAATCTCGGCGACAGCGGCGGCGGAGGAATTGTTTTAATTTATAACTATCTTAAAACTATTACTGAAATGCTTTATTTAATAAATGGTATATATATAGGGAGACACCACCCTCATGCCAAACCCACGCTCCCCATATATATCATTTATTAAATAAATACAGTTCCGTATACAATACTACCTTATAATCTAACTTAAACTATTGTAGTTCCCCCCAAATTAAGTTTATGAAGTGCGCAACAAAAATCCTATCTTACGTTAATATCTTTTTCAAACAAAAGCAAATCTAAAAATGGTAAGTTACGTTAATTTGTTCTCTCTCTCAAAAAGCAAAAACAACCCCTGCCTATCTTATAATCTAAGCTATCTTATGTCTACGCAAGCTATCTTATATCTAGACTATGTTAAGCTAAGTTGAAGTGAGAGAGAGATATACGGTCTAAGACAAAAAGTGAGAATACCGGGGTGATTCTCACAGTTGTTTACGTGGGGGCTAAGCCGACCCCAGTCGCGACCTCAAGGGTTTACGGCCTACAAACGCGAGCCAATTAAGGACAAGGGAAGCAATTAAGTGATATTCCACGGCTTGGATGCAATAAAGAGCTACTCCCGATGGCATCGCCCGGCCATTCCCGAAACACCTAACACCGAACGCGGACAACCCGTGTGCTCAAACAATGTTAAATCAAAGAAAAACTTTATTTTCTCTTTAATTATTCGTTGCCATTAAAATTAAACGATGATTACGTTGCCTCCGGATGAGGAGAGCACATAACGCCATAACAGAGCTTCCTGTGTAAGCATTCAGGTTTGTTTAAAACTTTTCTCAGTTGAGTCTAGCGGTTTTAAAGCGTCCAAACTAGAGCAGAGGCCAATACGAACGATGGTCAGCACTGGTACAAAAGAATTAAACTGTCCCTAGAAACATTCACACAAGTGTGAAGCGATCCACCAGAATAAACAACTGATTTCACATGGCGTTGTGAATTACTATACATATCAGTCCACTCAATTATGGAAATCGCGCACGAACCCTACCTAACCATACCACTAACCGTGATGTTTAATAATAGAAAAAATAAGGAAACCCGAACCCACAAACAAGTTTCGAATCTCACACCCCCTACTTCCTGATTCTCTCACCATTTGACAGCAAGCATGCCCCGACACACCAATACATACAATTTTTTTTTTCACATTCACTCTCCCTAGATGCCGTCTGGGCAATCAAAACGCACGATTTTAGGATGAATCATTTCGATAAGGGAATGCACTTCAAGTTAAATAAATTTATTTTTATTTTTAAAGAAAACACGTGTTTGCTCAACGGCGCGATGAGCCAAAGTTTAATTAGAGCTGAAAATACATTTCAAAGAACTTAAAACTAACTTATATTCTATATTATTCTTCACGTAAGAATGGCATTGTTCAATAATGTTTCGTTTATAAGTAGTTCAATTCGCTCTATAATCTGTGCTGACATTGACTAGAAAACTAACTTTTTCTACAGTGCACAATGTTATTCTTACGCAAAGAATCCTATACTATATTAATTTAGTCTTCTTGATGTCCGATTCCTGGAAGATATATACTAATCATATGTTCCCAGATATTGATTTTATATTGATAAACAGTCGATATTTCAATTATAAATTGTTTGAATATTATACAGACATTCATGAAAGTTATATTTCTTTCAATGTAGTACGTACTCAAAATCGAATTTGAGTACAAGATAATATTTACACATTTATAATAGTCATATCTCACTGACAAGTTAATACTTAGATATTTTGCCCAACAGTTTTTAAATGGTCTCAAAAGTATTTGAAATTTGCTTTAATTTGCACCATCCTGTCCGTCAGGTGGTTATACAAGTGGAAAGTGCACCACTTTTCCAATGCTTAGTTACTCTAATGCAAATATTTTACGCACAATACAGATAAAACTGTTTCAGGTAGTCTTTATTGACTAGTAACTAGATTTGAACTAGTTCATTTTAATTCCAAGTTTCGACTCTTGGATTATAAAATATTGTTGCATTACCAACAATATTAGCCAACCAAATAAATACATTTAATAATGATTAAAAAGAATAAAAGTTAAATGGCTTTTGCCATAAAGCCACAGAATTGTAAATAGTATGAAATCTAGTAAGATTCTTACCTTATACATGTCTCCTGTTCTCCTAAAGGTGTTCTGCCCTCTTCTGCTCCCACTTCCTTGTTTCCGAAGCCCTCATGGTCATCCATGGAATCTGAATTAGAAAGAGAAATGAGTTACTTTATTTAGTTACAAAACACACAGATTTTACGGGAGGTATTGTACTGGCCACATTAGATTTCTTAATATGTGTACAACACATAATTAGTTAGCGGGAGGTACTGTTGCTTTAGTGTTTATATGTATGTATACAAAATACACAGATTTGACGGGAGGTATTGTGCTGGCCATTTCAGATTTCTTTATATATGTACATCACACAAATAGTTAGCGGGAGGGACTGTTGCTTTTGTGTTTATATGTATGTATACAAAACACACAGATTTGACGGGAGGTATTGTGCTGGCCATATATTTCTTAATATGTTGCTTTAGTGTTTGTATATATATATATATATATATATATATATATATATATATATATATATATATATATATTTATGTATGTGTGTGTGTATTATCACTATTTGTGATCAGCGGGAGGTATTGTTGATGAAAAAAATACTGTCACTTTTAAACTGTATTAGTTGGCGGAAGGTACTGTTGCTTTAGTTAGTGTATGTATATATGTATGTTTTATCGCCATTTGTAATTAGCGAGAGGTATTGTTGATAAATATATCTACTGTCACCTTTACACTTTAATTAGTTGGCGGGGGGTATTGTAAAAAAAATCAAGTGCACCTTAGCACACTTGAGATTGGTTGTTTTATTTTATTTAAAAGTATACCCCTTTCCTACATATACGTTTTAAGGAAGGCATTGATTTGTAACAAAAAATTAATATAATTTAAATTCTCAATTTTTACCCCAGTGTTCCCCCCTCTTGAATTACTAAACGGTGGGTGCATGATCCAGATATTGATTTTTGTGTGACAAAGATAAATATATTGTAAGACAGAGACAACACGACATAGAATAACAAGGGTAGGGGATGGAACATTCCCTTGCAAATACTTTTTTTTTGTAAGACAGAGAGCAAAATATATAACTATTTCATTCTAATGGAATCTTCTTTTTACTGTAATTTTTGTTGGGGAACGAAGTGTTAAGTCCGTACGTTTACATATCTATGGGACCATAGAGAAATACAATATAGGGTGGAACACTCCCTCGCAAATATTTATTTTTTTAAGACAGAGAGCAAAATATATACCTATTTCATTCTAACGGACTCTTCTTTTTACTATATTTTTTTTTTGGGGAACATAGTGTTAAGTCTGCAGCATATCTCGGTGAACACTTGTAGTCAAAAATATAGGGTAAGATCCAAAAAGATTGCTTGAAAATACAATTCAAAACTTTCCAATTTTAGTATTAAAGACTTTTGGACCAAAGGTAACAACATATTAAATTCTGATTAAAATTGATAAACCGGAAGTGGTACTTTACTTGAAGCCCATAACAGTTTTTAATGAAGAACTGTATTAAAATATAATCCAAAAATTTTCAAATTTAGTATTTAGGACTTTTATGTCAAGGGGAACAACATATTATATTTTGACTAAAATTTATAAACCGGAAGTGGTACTTTACTTGAAGCCCATAACAATTTTTAATGAAGAACCGTATTAAAATATAATCTAAAAATTTTCAAATTTAGTATTTAGGACTTTCATATCAAGGGGAACAACATATTATATTTTTAATTATATTTATAAACCGGAAGTAGTACTTTACTTGAAGCCCATAACAGTTTTTAACGAATAACTGTATTAAAATATAATCCAAAAATTTTCAAATTTAGTATTTAAGACTTTTATATCAAGGGAAACAAAATATGATATTTTGACTAAACTTTATAAACCGGAAGTGGTACTTTACTTGAAGCCTATAACAGTTTTTAATGAAAATCTATATTAAAATATAATCCAAAAATTTTCAATTTTAGTATTTAAGACTTTTATATCAAGGGAAACAAAATATTATATTTTGACTAAACTTGATAAACCGGAAGTGGTACTTTACTTGACGCCCATAACAGTTTTTAATGAAAAACTATATTTAAATATAATCCAAAATTTTTCAAATTTAGTATTTAAGACGTTTATATCAAGGGAAACAACATATTATATTTTGCCTAAAATTGATAAACCGGAAGTGATACTTTACTTGAAGCCTATAACAGTTTTTAATGAAAAACTATATTAAAATATAATCCAAAAATTTTCAAATTTAGTATTTAAGACTTTTATATCAAGAGAAACAAAATATGATATTTTGACTAAACTTTATAAACCGGAAGTGGTACTTTACTTGAAGCCTATAACAGTTTTTAATGAAAAACTATATTAAAATATAATCCAAAAATTTTCAATTTTAGTATTTAAGACTTTAATATCAAGGGAAACAAAATATTATATTTTGACTAAACTTAATAAACCGGAAGTGGTACTTTACTTGAAGCCCATAACAGTTTTTAATAAAAAACTATATTAAAATTTAATCCAAAAATGTTTAAATTTAGTATTTAAGACTTTTATATCAAGAGGAACAACATATTATATTTATATTTTGACTAAACTTGATAAACCGGAAGTGGTACTTTACTTGAAGCCCATAATAGTTTTTAATGAAGAACAATATTAAAATATAATGCAAAAATTTTCAATTTTAGTAATTAAGACTTTGATATCAAGGGGAATAACATATTAGATTTTGACGAGAATTGATAAACAGGAAGTGGTACTTTACTTGAAGCCCATAACAGTTTTTAATGAAGAACTATATTAAAATATAATCCAAAAACTTTTAATTTCAGTATTTAAGACTTTTATATCAAGGGGATGTGAGTGTCCGAAGAGGAGCAGAAATCTACAGTGATCACTTTCTGCTTATGGCAAAAACATATTTAGATATTACTCACGAACTTGACACAGTCAAGGAAGAAGGCAAACAAAACCCAAAAGTACCAGTTAAGGAAGCACTAAAAACGCACAAACTGTCAGAAGAAGAAACAGCAGCAAAATTCACCATGAGAACAGAGACATTATTAAACAGTAGAGACATGAAGGAAAGGAACCTAGAAAAAATCTGGAATTATTTTAAGAATGTAGTAATCGAAGCAACAAGGGAAGTCTGCGGAGTTAAAAAGATAAATAAAAATAGGAAAGAGACCGCCTGGTGGAATGAGAACATAAAGAAAGAGGTGAATAAGAAGAAACAACTGTGGAAACGATATCTCACAGAAAAGACTACTCAAAGATACATAGAATATAAAGAGCAGAGAAATCGGGTGAAAGAAGTAATAAAAGAGGCCAAGGAAAAATCATGGGAGGACTTTGGAACAAAAATGGAGGAAGACTCTCTCACAAATCAGAAACTTTTTTATAAAGTACTAAAAAACCTAAGAACTGGAAAACAACAGCAAAGATTAATCCAAATGAAAGACAAGGGTGGAAAGATGATAACAGAAGGAGGCCAAATTATGAAAAACTGGAAAAATTATTTTCAGGAACTAATGGGTTCAAGAGGTCCAACCAGAAACTATAACCGCATAAATGAACAAGAACAACATGCAAAACAAAATATGAAAATAGAAATGAGCGAAGTAGAAAAGGCTATAAAAATGTTAAAAAAAGGAAAAGCGGGTGGCCATGATCAAATTACCGCAGAAATGATAAAAAACTTAGGACCGAAGGGTCTAAATTTACTTACAGACATTTTCAACATAGCTTGGGACCAGGGAATAATTCCAGAAGAATGGGAAGTAGGGATAATAACTATAGAGGCATCACCCTCCTAAGTGTCGTATCCAAAGTATACGAAAGAATCCTAGAATGGAGATTGAGTGACGAAATTGAAGGCCAGTTAGAAGAACCGCACAGTGGATTTAGAAAAGGGAGAAGCATTCAAGACCATATATTTACTATCAAACAGCTAATAGAAAAAAACCAGGAAATCAGGACGGAAATTTTGTATGGCCTTTATCGATCTAGAGAAGGCATTCGACAGTGTTTCAAGAAGAACAGTCCATGAAAGCCTAGTACAAAGGAAGGTTAACGAGAAACTAACCAGAGGTATAATGAGCTTGTTCAAAAATACCAGGAATTACGTAAGATCAAATAATATGCAATCGGAAGAATTCATAGTGGCGGAAGGCCTCAGACAAGGGGGGGTACTAAGCCCAATCTTATTTAATATAATCATGGATGACGCTCTGAAAGAAACAAAACCTTATACAACCAACGACGATCTGGCGATTTTCGCAAGCAATGAAACGACTTAAGAAAGAATTTAGATATATGGAATAAAGCATTCAACAAAAGAAATTTAAAAATAAACGAAATGAAGACTAAAGTCATGGGAGTAGGTCCGGAACCTATAGATATCAACATAGAAGTAAACGGCAAAAAAATGGAACAAGTTGACACATTCAAATACCTAGGGGTTGCAATAAATAACAGAGGAGACCAAGATGTAGAAATCATGACTAGAGTAGAAAATGCGTCGAAATTGTACCATTCGGTTAGAAACACGATTATCAGAAAAGACGGGTACAGGAACAACAAAGTAAGAGAAATACTAGGAGCGGAGCCAATACTTGAAAGGATTGAAAAAAGTCAGCTGAGATGGTTCGGCCACTTGCTTAGAATGAACGAGGATAGACCAGTAAAGAAAATATGGGAAGCAAGACTGCAAGAGAAGAAGTAGAGAGGAAGACCAACGAGAACATGGGACGACAGCATAGACCAAATCTTACAGAAGAAAGCGGTAAAGAAGGAAGACGCAAAGAGACTGGCACGAGATAAGAAGATTTGGAGAAAATTTGTTTATGAATGTAATTAAAGTGATAAGATTAATATTTTTGTTAATAAATTATGATCACCTTACACCTACGGGTACTACAAGATATATATATATATATATATATATATATATATATATATATATATATATATATATATATATATATATATATCAAGGGGAACAACATATTAGATTTTGACTTAACTTGATAAACCGTAAGTGGTACTTTACTGGAAACTCTAAACAAATTTTCTTGAAAAATATATTAAAATATGATCCAAAACTTCTCAAATTTGGTATTTAAAACTTGTATATAATAAGAAACTGGAGGAGTGGAAAAGGAAATAATTGAAAGAGTAAACAAGGGTGGAAGGCTGTTTAATAGCCTAAAGACAAAATTCTTGACGAAAAAAGAGGTACCAAAAGGGACAAAAATAGAGGTATTCAAAAAAGTCGCAGTGCCAGTTATAACATACGGCTGTGAATCCTGGACAACTAGCGAGAGACATCAAAGCTAAATAAGAAGCATAGAGATGAGAATGCTAAGGAATATAGAGGGAAAAACAAAACTTGACCGAATCAGGAATGACGTTTACAGGGAGAACCTCAATACAAGACCAATAAAAGACATTATACAGGAGGACAACTAAGGTGGAGGGGACACGTACAAAGAATGGACGAGAAACGAACAGCAAAACGTATATACGAAGCAAGACCAACAGAGAAAAGGAGAAGAGGCAGACCGATAAAAAAGTGGGACGAAGAAGTCAGTGCGGCGTTAAGTGATAGAGGAGTCAAACTGCAGGAAGTCAAGGGTCTCATGCAAGACAGGAAAAGGTGGAGAGACATATGGAAGAGAAATCCCAAAGAATACAAAGAAGAACCAACTCCACATAGCCTTACACTTCAAGGTAGAAAGGCGAAGGATTAAGTAAGTATATAATTTAAAGGATTAGATTTTTTTTTCCAAGTTTATACGAAATTTTCGACCTTTTCGACGCAGTTTAAATTATATTTTGCGGCAATTAGATAATTTATTATTATTATTATTGTTCTTAGACAGCTAAGAAATAAATAAATACATATAAAACATAAATAAATAAATGATGATGTGGGATTCCTGATGAAACGTAAAACTAAACATATATATATATATATATATATAAATTTAAAATGAGGGAACCTGTTAGCGTGTATTCAACAACCGTGTTGAGTTTGAGTAAAGTGTGTACGTCCCTAGGGTCTTCCACCGCCTCGGATATAAGGACTAAGAGGTTCGCCCCGAACTTACATATATACATATATTATATACATACATAAAATATAAGAAATCAACAATATATACGGACGAAATGACGGCGACGCACGGATAAAATTATTTAATGGTAAACACATTTATCTTTTATTTATTTTTACAAAATACATAAAAAAAAACAATATTTCTACTAACATATATCTATTAACTTTAGTAAATATATTATTTCGAGGATGTGTGTGTGAATGTGTGTGTGTGTTCACAAAATTAATGCAAAAGCAAGTGTGTGTAACTATAATTTAATATATTAAAACTGCAAAATAATACTTTAAAATGCAAGTAAACTACAATTTAATAAGTTAAAAGCACAAATTGAAACGCAAATAAAATAATTGTAATTCTTCCTAAAATATGTTGTGGCCAGCACAATACCTCTCGCCATTTTTCTTGCATAGGGCGCGAGCAATTATGTGACTTTGTTGGCCTTGGCAAGCAGATATGGGGGCCCGTGTCAGAATGACAGCTAGTAATGTACATAGATGTCAAGTATCATAAGTTTTCATTCAAAATTCATTTTCCAAATCCATATGGATTATTTTCCTCGACAAGTATATTCCATACTATGGATGACAAATAAACATCAGAATATTTTGAAATTTTGAATGAAAAATTATGACAATTGTGACATCTATGTAAATAACTACAAGCCGTCATTCTGACACGGATCACATATCTGCTTGCCAAGGCCAACAAACTCACATGACTGCCCGTGCCCTATAAGTAACGAATTTAACATTTCTTGTACACACAAATAATTGAAATTGTATTTCTTCCATGTTTAAAATTATTGACAGTATTAGCAGTATTTCTTAAGGATGAGTGAGTGCGGGATGTAAGGTAATGGGTGCTCTGGGTACGTTTGCACGAAATGTTAACGTATCAAGGGATGCTCGGTTGAGTGTATATAATGGAGTGTTAGTGCCTGCTTTGATGTATGGAAGCGAATGTTGGGCATGGACGGGGAAGCATAAAAAGAGAGTGACTGCCGTGGAAATGAGGTATTTACGTGGTGTATGTGGGTATGTCAGACGGGATCGCGTGAGGAATAATTTGGTGTATGAAGAATGTATGGTTAGGAACAATGTGACTAAGAGAGTTGGTGTAAGTCAGTTGAGATGGTTTGGGCATGTGGAGAGAATGGCGAGTGAACGGCTTGTTAAGCGTATATATCTTGGTGAAGTTGAGGGTTTTCGATTACGTGGCCGACCAGTGTGTAAGTGGATGGATGTAATTGGTAGGGTGCTTAAAGAGAGAGCGTTTCCAAGTGTGAAGAGAAGAAGAGCATGTATGAATGCGATTATGAGTGTGGCCGAGGCAAAAGAAGTCTGCTTAGATAGGAATGTGTGGCGAAGGATGATTGTTTCGTAACTATTATTGTGATCCGGATGCGGTATTTCGCTACCAAAAATCGGTCACTTTAATATGTTTAAGAGTAAGGATTTGTTGTATGATGTTGATGTTATTCTTATTGTTATCGGGTTTGTGCGAACCCACTACGTGCGACACGCGTGATTTTATGTATGTATGTATGTATGTATGTATGTATATGTAATATTAACATACCTATAATTTAAATACATATTTAATAATACAATAATATATAATAAATGTACTCGTACCTCCCAGAAAAATCTGACACTGACATTTTGCATTTGTTTGTCAATTATAAAAATTTAAATACCTCAACTGTTTTTTGGGCAACGAGATTTATTACAACAGATTATTCTATATTATTATATACTATATCTGCAAACCTATACGAGATATAATAAAAAAATTAAATGTGTCAGATTGAGAATTTAATTTTCTTTAATATTATTACCAAGAAAAAATTTCAAAAAATATTTAGAAGTTATTTTTTTCAAAAATTGTAGGGACCTTAAAACGTGCTTATTTATTAAAATCTGAATATGCGATTATTAGCATGAATCAATACCTCTCTTAGCGAGAAGTAAAAACTATTTTTAATTTTAAAAAATACGACAAATTTTGATATAGTTTTGAACCCGAGTATTTTACATTTCTAGCTATTCATTTAACAACTAATCATGCGTAGTATTAAACTAAATAATGGGGTAGACACTCTAAATAAAAACTAGGCTACCCTGTCCTTAAATAACACAGAAACAGACCCGAACCCGAAAAAGTATCAGAAAAACTTTAATTATATTTTACTTTAACTTTAATTTGTAATATTAGTAAAAATTAAACGCGACTTCAATAAATAAAATAAATCTAACTATTGTTGAATTCTCGTAGTTGTAGATTGGCTTTAAAGTCCTTAAAGCCTTATACAAAGCCTTAAACAAAGCTGCTGTTGATCAGAGGCTTAAATCAGCCTCTACCTTCCTTGGAAACTTCCTTGAAACCCTGAATTGTAAACCGTACTTATTTAAAAGTTAAACAAATACAATTTTTTTGGGAAAAAAAACCTATTTATTTATTTAAACTCTAAAAAAAATTCGCCCATTTATTTACGATATTGTAACGAGCTACGGCGCCCGGTATAATTTACAATATGCCTCAGAAAAAAAATATAGAAGAAAATATGATTATTCGAATTAAATAGCAAAAAAGCGACTTACATTGTTGAACACAGCTCATCAACCAGCAAGACGAATCAGCTACCCCTATTACGGCTGCATGGCAAACTCCATTCCGGGACTCTGGAACACAAAAATAATTTATTTTAAAATACAAGTATTTCAATAATGAAACAGCATAAATATTAAAACATTTAAACTATTATTTAAACTTACCATTGTTGCTAATTTGCAACAATATACAACAATATTTCATTATTAGAACAATTAAAATATGTACGATACTTCAATAACATAATAAAGATGGCTAGTTGTGTTTGTTGACAAGAAACATAAGACTGGCGAACAGACAGTGACGTGATTATTAGATAATGTATAAATGATTAATTAAATATTAAAATAAAATTATATATATTTTTTAATATCTCTCACCTATTTAAATAATATTTATAAAATAAATAATTTTTGCAAGACTAATTCTGATGTAAGGGAAACCGAACGAAATTTTCCGAAAATCAATACTATAGGAAATATACGACCCCAACGCCAAATGTATTCGTACCCTCTGAAAAAAATATGTCAACAGCAAGAAGAAATAAATTTTTAGATTACAATAGTTAAGACTATATTTGGGCAATTTTTTATTTCCAACAGTAAATAATACAATATTTATGTTATTATTATTTATAAAACTGAAGGTAAAGGAAACTGACAATATATTCAATGAATTACATTAAATTTTATTTTTTTAGTAAAATTATTTGCAAAGTGATATTTATTTATTAAAGTACCACCTACAATTATATTAAAATCAAAAATAAATAAACTTCTGGATGCTATGATTATTACTCCAATTCAACACATTTTGATATGGTGTATTAATAGAGTGTATAGAACTTGAATACATTCCTTATAATTTCTTAGGTTCAATAATAATTTATTTGCAAATAAAACATTGTCTGCATGGGACAAATGTTTTCGTCTTTAATAATTCGCAAATATATTAAAGTAATAAAATTTAAGATGGCAATTAATTAAGTATATTGTCAGTTACCTTTACCCTCAGTTTTATAGATAATATTAACATAAATATTATTTACTGTTGGAACGAAAAATTTTGGGACTTGTCTTTTGTCATATATTTGCCCGTAGATTATTGTTTAAAAGAGAAATTTAGTTAATAACATTGTATTTAACCCAATAAACTTTATTAATACATAAAATAAAAACTATTGTAACCTAAAATTTTATTTTTTATTCCTGTTAATATATTTATTTCAGGGGGTACGAATACATTTTGAGTTGGGCTCGTATGAATGTAAACGTAAAATATAGACATTTTTATATGTTTCACATATAAATTCACTTAAACAATTGTGTAAAGGTTTCATATTTTTAAGAATTATAAACAATAGTCCTTAGAATACAAGCATACAGCCCGCAATGCGTTACGCCGCGTAGGGGATGAACTACGAATTTTTATCAGCAGAAATAGATACGAATAATACCAATCAGAAATTAATTAAATTAGTTATTTAAACAATTGTGGAAGTTTCATATTTTTAAGAATTATAAACAATAGTCCTTAGAATACAAGTATACAACCTACTATACATGGGGACTAACTGGATTATTACTTCCCGCTTCCTTGGCAAGGAATTTTGAATGCTGTTATTGTAACATATAATTTTATAATAATAAAATAACAGTAGTATCTTATGTACCCTCACAAAAAGTAAGCAAACGACACTACTGAATTTGTCAGAATGGGTGGAGCAAAAATCTGAATTCATACAATTCGTAAATGACCTTGATCGGACATCTTTTAAAAAAAATACTGTACCAGGTTCCTGTCCATATAATTATTGTTCTATTTACTATTTTCTTTTTAAAACGTTACTATTATTATTTGAAATGTTTAATTTGTTGACAGTGACATTTATCTGTCAGTTACATGCATTTGAAATATATGGAAAAAGTATTAATGCAATCCTGTAGAAAATTTAATGATTTAATTTTTATATAACATAAATCTCGAAAAAATAACATTTAAAGGGGTCGAAGAAAAACAATTTTGAGCTTCCAGTAAAGTGCCATATTCGGTTATCTGATTTACTCCAAAATCTAATGGCATCTTTCCATATAAAGGTAGAAATACAAAATTTTCTGAACGATAGTATTTGAGTTAGAGCGTAAAGAGAATCCACACACACACACGCACACACACACACACAAACACACACACACACACACACACAAACACAAACATCATCGTGAAAATGTTAAAATTGGTTTGTAGGGACCTTAAAACGTGGTTATTTACCAAAATCTCGATACGCGATTTTTAGCACGGTCCCTATACCTCCCTTAACTTATAAATAATTGCAAATTAGTTATTGTTTGTTGAAAATTAATAATATCTGAATAACAACATTTAATAAATTGATGATTGACGAAAAACTTAATCTAATGAAAGAATTTTACTAGAATTGTCAAACGATTTTCCCTACAGTCTGATATATGATGGTATACAAATAATTATTTAGAAAATTGTTATTCAAACATGGTTTTCCCTTTTGAAATATGATTTATGCATTTTGATACAAATGTGCTATACTCAACTACAACTAATCGTTTACGTAATGGCAGACGAGTTGGAATTTATCATGGATTTTGTATTGAAATTAAACAATTTACCTTGTGGATGCAGCTTGGAATTTTCTTTCTACAGCTTCGTTGTCATTTGAGTTTGTTTAAAATACATCACAGTATAAATATAACAATAAAATAGACCACAAAAATGTGGAAAGCACGCGGATATTAAACAACGCACAATCTACACGCCGACATGTTCTCGCTGGAGCTGGAGAAGTGTTGCCAACTGTGTTTCATGAACTTTTTTTACTTGCCATTGTAAAAATTTATTTTATTTAAATAAATAGATAATAAATAATTACAAATTTGTCCATTTTTTATATTTCAGTGTTTTTTAAATATATTTGTTTGGAAATTATTAATTTCAGAATAAATTCAGTTATTCTGACAACTTTTATTTGAAACTTTTTTACCTATAATAATTAGGCAACCAGGAAATTAGGATGATTTTAAATAGTAAAATCCTTTTTTGGCTGAGCGGGCCACCAGCCTGTATAAATAAAAAAGCCAATAGTTGATCACATATATTTAAATATATTATGTATTACATATATCCGCATTAATGACATTTGTAACTCGCATAATTAAACAAAGAAATTTTGTAAAGGAAAAGTAGAAAATACTATTACCCCGATTAAAACTATTGTATCGTTAAAAAGAAAAGCCGGATGTTACAAAACAAAAGAAGGGTGGTAAAATGACAGGAAGGGTGACCGACTCCCTAACGTCTTTTGTTTCGTAAAATAAACTTACTCAAATATGAGACAAAAAATTCAATAAAATACAATATTTAACGTCCTGTAACGCCTAAACCACTCGAAAAAAATATTGAAAAATGTATTTTATAGAGAATTTCATGTAGATTTCAAATTTGTATCGTACACGTTTCTATCTTTAACCGGGTAGGAGTGACAAATAAAAATATGAAATATGAGAAAAATTGGCAAAAAAATCCATAAATAAAACATGCTGTAACTCCTAAACCACTCGACGGAAAAAATATTGAAAAATGCATCTTATAGAAAATTTCATGTAGATTTCAAATTTTTATCAATCAGGTCGCTACCTTTAACCGTGTAGGAGTGGTAAATAAACAAAAAATATGAACGCATGACAAAATTCATAAAAAATATACTTGTTTTTAGGATTGCGTAACTTCTAAACCACTCAACGGAAAAAATATTGTAACATGCATCTTATAGAAAATTTCATGTAGATTTCAAATTTTTATCGATCAGGTCTCTATCTTTAACCGTGTAGGAGTGGTAAATAAACATAAAAAATATGAGCGCATGACAAAATTAATAAAAAATATACCTGTTTTTAAGGTTCCGTAACTTCTAAACCACTCAACAGAAAAAATATTGTAACATGTGTCTTATAGAGAATTTCATGTAGATTTCAAATTTTTATCGATCAGGTCGCCATCTTTAACCGTGTAGGAGTGGTAAATAAACAAAAAATATGAGCGCATGACAAAATTCATAAAAAAAAAACTTGTTTTTAGGATTGCGTAACTTCTAAACCACTCAACGGAAAAAACAATTGTAACATGTATCTTATAGAGAATTTCATGTAGATTTCAAATTTTTATCGATCAGGTCTCTATCTTTAACCGTGTAGGAGTGGTAAATAAACATAAAAAATATGAGCGCATGACAAAATTAATAAAAAATATACCTGTTTTTAAGGTTCCGTAACTTCTAAACCACTCAACGGAAAAAATATTATAACACGTATCTTATAGAGAATTTCATGTAGATTTCAAATTTTCATCGATCAAGTCGCTATCTTTAACCGTGTAGGAGTGGTAAATAAAAATAAAAAATATGAGCGCATGACAAAATTCATACAAAATATACTTGTTTTTAAGTTTCCGTAACTTCTAGACCACTCAACGAAAAAAAAATTTTACTGTTCTTAACAGTTAATATACTAAAATTGAAAATATTTTATTTTATTCTTTGGTTTTTTTCTGCTTTTCTGCTTTGATAAATTTGGGAGGTCACCACTCTGAAATATGGCAATGTGAATGCTTACCTTGAAATAAATATAAATGAAATGAAAGACATGAAATATGAAAACTTTGTGTTCAAGTAGACTTTTATTAACATTTTTCCAAATCATTTGGTCGCTTGATAACTGTCATCTAGCTTTAAACAGAATACTGAATACATTGTAGGAGAAACAAGGAAAGCTGGCATAAAAAAGTTAGTAAATTATAATATTTCGAGTTCTCGATATTTATATATGTATATATGTATATGCAATGTACATAAATTTTTAACACTATTGTTATATCATTATTATTTTAGAAATATGGAGCATTGACAATTATTTCCGGCATGATGACATTGTCATACTTAGTTATAAAAGTAATATATAGAACTCTGTTGTGTACAAAAATAAATAAAATGCAAAACATTAAACCTACGAATAAGTGGTGGTATCAATTGTTACTAAAATAAAACAAATGCAAAATCAATAATACATGTATACAAAACATTAAAAACAATATTATGGTAATACGTCGATACAATTACGTATGTCTTTACATCAGTAAACTCAATATATAGAAACTAACATCCATGTTGCGAGACTACAGAGAACATCGCAAGAGATAGATCTATCCATGTTTATACAGACTAAGGGTCGGTATTACCAACAGCGGTTAAATTGTGGAATAGTAAACCATAGAATAAATTTACTCTTAGAATAAATATAGGGATGTTAAAATGTGTATTTCCAAATATTTTTATTCCATCGAAATCATCTTCTAATAACGCTAATTTAAATACAGGTTTTGAGCTTAATAAGTCGTGGTTACCTGTTATTCGTTCATAATTTTGTTTTTAATTAATTAATATTAGATTTATGCTACCCTCATTTTGTAAACATGTTGTCTTGACTACATATATTTTGTTTTTTACTTGATATTGTTTCATTTTATTATGAGTTCTGGACGCTTCTTTCAATATAGAATTTTATAATTAACCCGACTATAAAATTTATTCTAGGAATAAAAATATTTAACCGAACTTGGAAATACCGGCCCTATGTAAACAAATTGTTGATTATAATACATGTCAAATATACCTAATTAATTATTGTGCTAGACATATGGGATGGAATTAATCGTTGCCTACAATATGTAGACAACGTACATATATACACAAACTATGTATAGAGACATTTATTTTTACAGAGAGTAATCTTATACTTGGTTTCAGATAAGAAACAGTTTAGTTTTTACAAGTTAAAAAAATTGTTAGTCGTCAGTAATAACTGATATTTATCCATTA
The DNA here is from genome assembly GCA_951394225.1 of Harpalus rufipes. NCBI lineage: Eukaryota > Metazoa > Arthropoda > Insecta > Coleoptera > Carabidae > Harpalus > Harpalus rufipes. The sequence goes on along the minus strand of OX596283.1, from coordinate 47,916,887 downwards.
CTTTGATGAGTTTTCAAGCGCTCTAATCTTAACTGAAACAATGTATAAGATTTCTAGTGTATGAAGGATAAAACTACCTCTTGTAAGTTATTTCTCTCTCGCTGTATTATTGTAAGAATGTTGTTATATATATACATTGAATTCAATGGTTTGTGTGGGTACATATAACGTCAATAATTCTGCTATATGCAGAATTAAGCGTCACCCAATCGTCCATAAAACTATAAAAATCTTTGGATACTTCCTCGGAAATAACTGTCACGGTTACATGAGAAACGATCTGCTACTTGAGATGTGAAATAGTTGAATACATCTTTTGGAAATGCCGAACCATACCGCATCCAGCAAGCTTGCAACAATGCACACCTGGTATTTTGTACTAACTTATTTAGTAATAATCTGATCCTAGCAAAAAGGGTTAATGTCGTAATGTACTCGTACGGTAAATGGTAATGGTATGTATGTAGTATGCATATGTATGTTTCTCATTGACGAAGACGCAGACAGGGTGTGGGTGCCTGTTGCTTTAGCGGGGCAGGGAGGGGAATGGCTGCGAGGGAGGCAGGAATGCGGAACCCACGAATAGGTTCCCCAAACATTCGATACGAATTTTTACAAAAATGCAACAGAAATTATTCGTAAGACGAAACGGGAACAACATTGAATACAAATACTACAGTGAATTACAGAATAGGGCCAAATTATCAGAATGTTCGAAAATTGAACCACGACGATGTGGTAAACTTTAGTTACCGCCGGCACCGTATTCAAAGCAAAGTTTTTGTGGTAATTTATAGTGTTACCTAACTTTTGACGTTCACACACAACATTTAAAGTTTAGTAGCGTTTAAAAGCTACTGAGTCGCGGATACTAAAAACAACCACCCTTCCAGAGAACAAAAAAAAATGGAACAGAAATCCTCGGGTAATTGTGTAAATACACCAGCGTTTTGCAAATGACCTGAGGCCCCTCGTATTGTCATATGTTGGACGATAATTTATCAAGTATTTTCTGCGGACCATTACTGGGCTGTGGATCAAAATTTGGGAAACGCTGGAATATATGGAAGTTGGATAAAAAGCTTAAAAGGCGAGTGACTAGCATTATACAAATAAAAAATTTGCGTGGTGTATGTATGTTAGGAGGGATCGTATAAGGAATGTTTTGGTATATGAAGAATGTATGATTTGGAAGAATCTTGGTGAGATGGTTCGGCCATCTGAAGGTCTTTCCTGCAAAAGAAATGTTATAGCAGGAGTTTCAAAAAATTAGATTCCCGTACAAACTGACATGTTGTAAGAAATAGTTTTAATGTAATAAGTTTGTCTTACGAATAATTTCTCAAGTATTTGTCCGAATTCTTACCCAATATCTAAGAGGAGCCGAATTCGGCGACGGATCACGTAGTCTGTTCCAAAATGGAAAGAAGCTTTTCTTGCGTACAGGCACGCGCAAGGATAATACTGACTGATGTGTGCTCACCGTTTTTACTTTTATACGTTACACAAGTAAGTCTCACTCGCTCAACACGCTCGATCGTTCTCGCTCGCTCACTCAACTCTCTTTTATTATTAACATCGGTAATCATCGTAATCCACCGTTGTTTTCTTTGTCATCATCAACAGTTAACACAACAATTTAATATACAATTATATGAGTTATTACGCTATTATTTATTTATATGTACGAATATTATAGTTTGTTCATTAAAGCTCTTCATTGACGTACACAACAGTCGGAGTAAGTAACAAACAACTGACTGTGACTAATGTCAACAGTGACGAACGACGACATGGGGAGGTAGCACATATGTTATGAGGCGTTGTTGTTGTTGTTGTTGTTGGTGTGTCGTGTCTGTTCCTGTTCTGTCTCTTGTGTATACGATGTGTGGTCCATGTTCCATGTTCCGGTCGGTCACAGGTCTATCTGTATGTTGCAACGACTAGAGGGATTGTGCTGGCGGGGTGGCTGACTGGTTGTATCAAGACCGGCTCATCTCCGGCTCCAGGCTTCGATTTGTGGCCGTCCGCAACAAATTTGCGAATTCTACCTCCAGCGATTGTCTCGCCTACACATCATATTAATAAAATCATATACATATGAGGGTGGATTGAAGAGCGAACGGCCTAGCATAGATTGGGCAACACTGGATGCACTTATATATATTATTAGTGCGCTAGTCTCCAATAATCAGAACTTAGATATCGTCGTTTGCCGATTGGATTCAAATATTAAATGCGCATAATCAAAACTTGGGAAATTGAGTGAGATAGACTTATGCAGCAATGATATTTCCATCTCTCGGTCAAGGCTTCACGGAGAGCAAAGGATCCTCAATATACTAGTTAATAGGTATATGGTAGGATGCAAGTTACGCATTTGAACAAGTTTAAATCATTCTGATCAGTTAGGAATGGTAATGGATTCAATACTATCAGCTTAAATCAAAGCAACAGTCGAAACAGTGGTAGCATAGGAATTCACCAACTCCCAAAAAAGTTATTTTTAAAAAGTCACAAAATATTGAGTATCTAGTGCTGCCCTTTATCTATTAGATCGCCAACTTTCAATCCACCTTGTACCTCCTGCAAGTTTTACCTGTGTATTTTGGGTAGGAATTTGTAGAGCTAACGCCATACTGTTAGCGTCAAAGCTGTCGTCGAGGGCAATAAGGGCACCATGTACGCCTGATTCTAATAAATTATTTCCATATTCCTACAGAAATACATATCATTGTAAACGAAAACTAATATAATTTCTAAGTAATTTATGTAAGAGGAATATTGTGGAGAATGATTTGATATGGCCGTCAGATTGTACTTACATCTGAGTTTTTTGTTTAAAAAATGTTAGGTACTGGATGCTCTGTATGCTAGAAACCTGATGAACGGATGGGAAAGCACAAAAGGAAATGACATGAGATTTGCGTAGTGTATGTTGAAGAATGTATGTTTAGGTAGGAAATGTGTTTTTAAGGAAGTAAATACCTTTAAACCAATATTGGACACCCATTTGATTATACGTTCATTACTCCAAACTAATACGTCGCTCAATGAATTTTCCGCTAATCTACGTCTTTCTTCTAACTGATGTCGGTCGTAGTTCAGTCGTTTTAAACATGAAATACCAAATTGAAGACTTGTTCTGTAACAGAACAAGAAACCTCAACACTTTCCACTAACTTCTATGTTATTTCACATGTTTAACAATTCCTTAAATACGAGCTTTATATTAGGTGTTGCGGGGCTGACATTAGAGATGGGTGGTTGGTCAGGAATGGGTACCTGGGTCTCAATGGATAGGCTGGAGTCTGCTGTAATGTGAATCCTCTACTCGGCTGGCTGCTTCTTTGAACTTCCTCTTGTACCAATGTTCTTCTTTCTTAAGGATCCTTGCTCCCTCCCATTGGATACCGTGATGGTGTTACCACGCATGGTCTGCAAGTCAGGATTTTGATGTCTCTCCTCTCTCCGTGTGTCGTCTGTGTTCCTTAATTCTGATATACAACCCACTTGGTGGATGCCTGTTTGTAGTTTTGGTGACTGCTCTGGTTTTGTTATTGATTGTGGTTGTTGTTTGAAATCTGGTTGATATGTTAATCGTTTTGATTTTATCGGAGACTACCTTTGTATAAGGAATGTATAATTCATTTCTCTTTCCTTCGTCCCTGTGTATCTGTTTCGTCTATATTATTCGGTTCTTCTTTACTATTTTCTTGATCGTTTCCTCCGCGTATCCGTTTCGATGGAACCTTGCACTGTGTTGCAATGTAATTTAACTCTGTCAAGTAGCGCGTTAACTACCCCTATTTTGGTGTTTTCGGCATGGTTTGATTCATAGTCCACATAGCGTCCCGTGTGTGTTGGTTTGCGATACACAGATGTATGTACGGTGTTAACTCTCTCCAAAAGTACATCTATGAATGGTACTCTGTTGTTGCCTTCTTTATTCATGGTAAATTTTATGGGAGAGAAATACTTAAGTCTGGTCACTCTGGTTCCAGATAATGAAGTGTCATCCTCGAAATATTCCATGTAGATTCCATGTAGACATTGGCGATGACTGGTAAAAGTGAAGATGCCAACGAAATACGATGGAGTTCCAATGGCAATCAAAAGGACTGCCAGCAAGTTTAACATATCAACCAGATTTCAAACCACAACCACAATAAACAAAACCAAAACAGTCACCAAAACTACAAACAGGCATCTACCAGGTGGATTGTGAACGCAGAGAAACATATATAGGGGAAACAAAATGACCGTTGTATCTCAGAATTAAGGAACACAGACGACACACTGAGAGAGGAGAGACATCAAAATCCGGACTTGTAGACCATGCGTGGGAACACCATCACCGTATCCAATATGAGGGAGGAAAGATTCTCAAGAAAGAACACTGGTACAAGAGGAAGTTCAAAGAAGCAGCCATCATACAGAAGAACAAAAAAGCAGTGTTCAGACAGCCGAGATTGGAAATTCGACCAATCTGGCGGAAACACATTACAGCATACTCCAGTCTATCCATTGAACCCAGGAGGATGCCCGACTCACCCATTGGACCTGACCAGCCACCCATTACCAATTTTCCTCCCACAACACCAGATATAAAGCTCGTATGATAATTGTCAGTAGTATTAGATTATCTGATGACGACAACAGACAACATTTTTGCTTTAAACTTTGTTCCTTTAAACCCTGCCGAACCTCTGTTGATTAGTTTTTAGTAACATTTTAGAAGGAGTTTGAAAATATTGAATAAAATGATGCATTTTAGCGTTCACCGAATTTCAAATATTGTGACGTCAAATCTTTAATATGTGTGCTTAGTGTGTAAAGTAAGAATTATATATAATATCCATCCACTTGTGAACATTGTAAAATTTTGATAACTTACAAAAAAAATATGCACCTTTTTTGTATCATACTACATTATCTTGGTCGGTACTGAATAGATAGTCGATAAAAATAATATAGGTAAGTAAATTATGTGAAAGTTTCTTACCTATGGAAGCTGTCAACCATTTTGAGCTGCCCTCTCAAATCCTTCTTCGTGAGATGGTCCAGCATTCTGGCATCCACCAAGCATTCCATAAACGTAGTCCTATACTGCGGTAGCCCTAATCCAGGCAACCAATAATTTCCAATCCACTCGTGGTTCATATCCCCAAATGCTAACGTGGTCCTACTCGTCTTTGGTGCCGATGGTGACGTTAGTGACACCATCTCCTGGATAGCTAGCCTTAACTTTAGTCTATGGAGAGGGTTGCTGATGCCGATCTCGCGTTGGATTTCAGTGTCACTGAGAGCGGACATAATGGCCCCGGATTTGACGTTCGCTCGACAGGCGGCGACATACCACGCGGGCATTCCGACCCAGAGTTCCAGCCAGGCGACGATGGTAGGGCCGTTCCAGAGGGCGAAGGGCGTGCCGGCTTTCATCGCCTCGGCTAGCAGCTCATGTCTGTAATCATGCTCCCTTCCAGAACGCACATATCAACATATTGCGCATTGTAAACATTAATAGATAACAAAATTATTATTATTATTACACCATATAACTATTATATAACAAGAGAGTGGCAAAACGGCTTTAATTTTAACATTATAATACTCGTAGAGATAAAATGTCGTATATAGTGCAATAAATAGAATATAATTCAACCTTCTAGAGATATTATTATTAACAAATATTTGTTTCGCTTTCATTTAATTTCATTCCTCACTAGGAAAATAAACATGCTTTAAAAGGAAAATAAGATAAAGAAAAGTATTTCACTTAATTTTGAAAATAAAGACACTAATCACTATTCATTAGCTTGTTATTAAATCGTGCAGTGCTCTGAGCAAATAAGTTACTTTGTCAAAGAGTGCATAGTTAGGGGTGATTAAGAGATAGAAAAGACAACAAGTATGAACTGAAATTGATCGTACACCCACTTCTTCTTCTGTCGACGGTCGAAGTCTCCTTTCTGGCCGAGTTTTCCGCTGAGGCTCATGGTGTCGCCGACGTCGCCGTCCACCATAGGCATCGTGTTGCCTTGCGCAAGGCTCATGGTACTCTCTCCACCCATCACGGCGTCCTTTCCTTTTACCTGCATCACATTATACCAAACGCGAACATTAGAAACTATGGGTATCTATGGATAACTTGACCCCTTAGTCTCAAGGGAAAATTCATTTATATTTAGATGGACAACCTGAGTACTAACTTCGGTTTAGTGACTTGTAGAATCTACACTGGTAGGTTTGTTTAAAATGGAGAGTGCAAGTAGTAGTTTTTCGAGGGAAATTCAAGTAAAGAAACATTTCTGTTTGTTGGTACCATTATTAATCATAAATTACGTAAGATTCACTTTTCGGTGGTACGAAACTGGGTTAGAAGTGCAGACAAAAACACTTGATATTCCTAAAGGAAATGACACCCCCGAGCCTTGGATGGGTAGTTTAGTTGTGTTGTGACTACAGTCCCTTGCGGATGTGTGTGATAGTGTCCATAAGAAAAGACAAGCAGTTTGATGTAATTGAAGGTGAAACTCATGGTAGTTATGTTGTACATTATTTGTATATTTGAACGCATGGTATATGGGAGATATATATGTGAGGCCGTCCATAGAGTCTTGTTCATGAGAGGTCTGAGACCTACGTATGACCGTAAGCTAAGCTCTCGCAATGTGTATGGGACCCAACATGTCTGCTAGTAGTGAAATACCAGGTGTGAGAAACACCAAATGAAAGGCTCAGTTCCATGAAAGGTCTGAAAACCTACGTGTGAACGTAAACCAAGCTCTCATAGGTCTGGGACGGACCTTATACCTATCCCCCCCACCTGTCTATCGTATTAAATAATAATGCACGCCTGTGACAATTGTAATTGGAATGACAATGTGTACTTTATATCACTTAGGCGAACGCGTCCTAAAGGGACAATCCGACGCTGACGAGTCTGTGTGGAAGATAGACGCCGATAACAGGTCAAAAGGAATGTGAAATGTAATATTAGATTAGTGCATGTACTGCCGCCCATATATTTTTGACAATAAATAGTTCTATAGTAATTATACAATTGCAAAGCCCTACCTTTTCCTTCTTGCTAAAGAACCTTCCCAGGGATGACTTGATGCCCTTCTTCTTGTTGGCGGCCGCAGCCGCGGCCACCGCCGCTGCTGCCGAATGGTCCCGGGTCATGATGCCACCGCTACCCCCCAGGGCGCTCTTGTGTAGTGAGTCTTGACTGCTGTGCCGAGAGGACAGAGGTGATGGAGGTGTGTGCTGCATTGACTGGCATTGGCCTTGCCTGAACACACTACAACCACTCCACTACTCTATTCTAAACAACGACTAGATCCCATTCGCACACACGGACAATATGGACGAGAGACACGTATAAATCAACGTTTCCCATATATTCCAACTATATAAGATGACCATTTAAATTAATAAAATCCACTAAAAATTTGAAATTATTTGGGTATTCAGTCATTTGAAATGTATACTTCGTTCCAGATGCTAATAGTGTGTGGGCTAATATAGGGCTTTTAAAACCTGATTTCTGATTGACCTAAATAGCGGGTAAGTTTACAGAGAAATATTTTTGCTTGTCTATCTATCCAGCGACAATTACACCAACTTGAGTGTAATGTTTGGTGCGGTGTTTCATCCGAAATGTTAATTGGCCCATATTGCTTTAAAAGTAAAGACGGTCTCAGTTCCCATTAATAGTGCTCAATATCGGACGATGTTGGAATTTTTTTAAGGCCAGCTGTTGAAAACCATTCAACTCTGTGGTTCCAACAAGATGGAGCCTCAGCACATACTGCAAGGGACTTATTGGCTCTGTTAAGGGATATCTTAATATCGCAATACAAACAAAGAACCTGACTGAATGAAAAGACAACGGGAGGGAGTTTGTTGGTATCGAGATGTTCTATATCTCACTTGTGTGTGACATCAATTCTGTAAAGGATTTCTTAGATGCGATTAGTAGCGCGACAGTACTGCTTATGTGTAAATTCTATACGTTAAGTTTCCTACACGCGACAGTGACAGGGCGGCTGAGTGCTAGCCGCAACGGCTTGTCGCGTCTAGGAAATCTTACCTTAAGTGTCTAATAGACATATGCAATCTTGAGGTTATTTGGGGTAAAATTAATACTTGCTTTGAAATGTAGGAGTATTTTTCTACAATTAACATTAATTTTAATTCTTGTCTTATATGATGGTCATCTTATATATCGGTATACGAGTATATAATATTTGTATTTAAGAAAAGTTGATTTATTTACAGTTTATATATTTGCAGAAAACAAATTGATAATAATATATTTTGAAAATTTAAATAACTTAAAAAAAACATGCATGTGTTTTCGTGAAAAATATGTATAAAAATGATTGTCGTAGCCATAATACATATCATTATTAAGTTTAGTGTAAAGATATGTGATTAGAATTAGAGCATGCGACATGCACTCATTAATTAAACAGTAAACTATATAACATAACGAAGGTAATCTTAGAGGGTAATTACTAAAAATGAACAATGTATTATGAGTGAATATATGTTATTGCAAATAAAAGCAATATAAACTAATATGATTTTATGGTTACTGCTTTACTTCATTGCGTTACACAAAATAAATTAAGTACCCTATTAAAAGCATATTATTTTATGAATCAACTATAATAATGAATGTAACGAGGTCAAAGTTGTATTAGAATAATTCCAAAATAAATCCATATCAGTTTATACTTTCCTTTTGCAAAAATAAGCTATATTTACATGGACATTTTATATTTATATCAAAAATATGCCCTGATGAAGCTCCAAAAAAAATAATTATCTTCGACTGCAGTCCTGAGTAGTTTTTTACATTCATCCTTCTTCACAGTCGTTTACCTACATCTACACATTAATTTATATCTGAGGAGTATTTGATAATTTTGTAAATATTTAAACTATTAGATTAATTAATGTTTACTGGAAGTTTTCTGGGTTTCCTAAACACCAAATTAAAATCTTTTTTTTTTCAAGCCATTTTCGGATGTCCTCAATTTTTTTTCTCGTATTCTTGTAGTTCGCGAACAAGATTAATTTTGTATAATAAATCTTTAAAAGTATCGGGATACATTCGGAAACGAATTTGAAACTGCCCATCAGTCTAAAATATTTCAATCATAACACTCCTCTTCGTCGTCCGAGTCACCGTAAAATATTTCACGCGCTATCATTGGTACACGAAAACCCATATCCAATCGCCAATCAAACATTTTACACCGATTTTCAATTGCTAAATCTATCTATCAAGCTGCACAATCAAGAGGCCAATTTGTCCATGTAAATATAGTTTAAAGTTAAAACTAAAAAGCAAACATTAATAAATAAAAACCCAGACATATGGTTTGAAAGAGAAAGACAATACCACAAGAGAGCAGAGTGAGTGTACATGCACATGCGTTTATAGATAACTGAGCGACATGGGCAGATGATGCAAGAGACTAGCCCGTCTCGGCCACAACACAGAACAACTAGACAACCTGTGCGAGGAGATGCCCACGGGAAGACCACTAGCTCCAGTTCGTCTAAGCATGGAACACAATGAACCAGTGATACTAATGGTACATAATAGTGAGGCGGAAACAGTCTACAACCGCTTCTTCTGGTAGTTAAAATATCTAAAACTGTGTTATCGAAAACACTCCGTCTATTAAGCTTGTTTTATATAATACCTTTTCCAGTTAAATTCTATACTTCGAAGAATTTAAATAGCAATAATTTTGTAAAAAAATCCCAATTAGTCGTTTATCTTACAGATAATCTAAAGTTTTTAGTTAATAAATTTGTTATTGTTTTTATATTAGCATCCCACTAGCATGCCCGTATTTCTCTCATACCTGCGTAATTCTTCCTGGCTGTGTGCGAGCGCTTGGGCCACACGCTCCAGACGCAAAGACCGCGCAGTTAAAGGTGAAGCACCGCCTCCACTACTGCTATCACCAGCACCTCCTGCTGCAAGGTGGAGCTCTTCTCGAGACATATCTGTACTCAGCGGCGCCAGCTGCAGCTATAAAATAATAGATAAATATAGTCAGAATATAGAGGAAGACACAGTCGACCGTACATTCGGGGTGAGATAAACACTTGAAGCCACTGATAAAACAGAAAATGTATAACTATTTTTAGAACTATGAATATTCTTATCATTAGTAAACTACAAGACACAATTACAACAGAGAGAAGTTACGATTACTCAAAATGTCAATTTTTGAAGATTTATACGTTGTCTGGCTATTAAATAACGAGACTCCACACGCAGAAGGCGTCCTAGAGGGGCAGGGGGGAAACGAATGCAGCGTTGGAGATAACAATGTGTGACGAAAAACACGAGCAACGGATCAATGTGAAATTTCTCGTTAAATTAAAAAAAAAACTCCGACTGAGTGCTATAAGTTGTTGAAAGAGGCCTATGGTGAGAATTCTCTATGTCGTGCGCGTGTTTCCCAATGGTATAAACGGTTTTCTGAAGGCCGAGAGAGCACCGAAGATGACCAAGATTTAAAGCCATGCTAATCGTTTTTTTCGGCATCAACGGCATCGTGATGACTGAATGGGTTCCCGAGGGCAAACTGTAAACCAAACTTACTATTTGAAAGTTTTGGCAACACTGCGAGAACGAGTTCGTAAGAAATGGCCGGAGTTGTGGAAAAGCAAGTCCTGGATTTTGCACCAGGACAACGCACCTGCCCATAACGCGCCGTCTGTGAAGCGTTATTTAGCCGCTAGAGGCACTCCAGTGCTCGAACACGCGAGCGAACGTACTCGCCTGATTTAGCACCCTGTGACTTTTTTCTGTTTCCGAAGATCAAGTCTGGCTTAAAAGGAACCCGGTTCGAGTCGATGGAAGAGGTGAAGCGAAAATCGGCGGAGCTCCTAAACGCTCTTACAAAAGAAGACTTCCAACATTACTTTGACCAATGGAAAAAATGAATGGAACGGTGTATGTCGAGGGAAGGGGAGTACATTGAAGGGGAGCATTCGATTATAAAATATTTTTTAAAATAAAACTCTTTTTCATAAGCAGTCTCGTTATTTAATAGCCAGACCTCGTACATGATTGATAATTAAAGTTTAGGTGTATTTGTTTTAAATTTGAAGGCAGAGACTTCAAGCGTAGTAATCTCTCCACGATCGTAGTGAAATGTCTTAGTGAAACGCATGCAAACTACGTCAACATCAAGTGAATTTGGGTGAGTGATGAGTTGTGTGAGGTGCAGAGTTCGGTGAGTGAGTGAAAGGAGTGACGAACAAACCTGACTGGACGGCAGAGACTCAGAGAGCTGTCCGGGGCTCAATGTGGCGGCATACTGATGCAAGTGCGCTGGAGACATAGAGGCAGGCGCCTACAACACACCACAGGTCACACACCTAACCCACACATTCCAAACAGACCGCACCGGGTGACACAACCCGACCCGACCCAGTCACTGGTGCGAACGTAACGTCTCATGCAGTCAGACACACTATTCACAACACAGATATTGTCCTCTTTCAATATTTTTTTCATTTACATTTTAATTCAAATTCTTATAATCAAAATACCGTCTGCCAGATTACCGACAACCTAATACCTATCCCAAAGCCTAAACACCATGACAACTTAAAATCTTAATTTTCAAAGTCCGATAACTTAAAAATTCAACTAAGTATAAACCCGGCAGTTTGGAAGTTTGGCAACCTAAAATACTGGATATATCTTAAAAATTCAGTGGCCTATAATCGCGACAAACTGAAAATTTGCCAACCTAAGAGGGCGAATTGAAAAGTTTCTGGAATCACTGAGAATGCCTTGGTTTTTCGAAAACAATCTTGTCGTTGTTTTGTTTAACTCTTCATATGAAGTGTCAAGAAATTTCAGTGCAATCTGTCTATCAGTCTAATCGTGATCTACCTAGCGTCAAATCGATAAGGGATAAAAATGAAATTCATCCGGTGATCAAGTTTTTTTACACACACCAGTGACGAGCCACGTTTAGGTCACCCAAAATCATCTACCACACCGGAATGTATGAAGTCCATAATATGTTCCGGAAGATCGCCGAATGAAAGTGCGCGAGATAGATCTCTTATGAACATGTAGCTCATATTTTAAACAATGAGCTGGGCATGAGAAAAATATGCGCCAGGTGGGTGCTTAGTTCGAAGCAAAAGCGCATTTGGACACGAACTTGAGCCGAAAATTTGGAGTTAAGAAAAATCCGGTCGATTTTAAAAGACGTTTCAAAACCATGGATGAAATTAGGATACACCACTACACTCCAGAGACGAAAATTCAGTCGAAGGCGGAGTCAGTACAATCGGTAGGAAAGGTGATGGCGTCAGTCTTTTAGGACGCCAAAGGCATTCTGTTAATTGATTATTTTGATAAAGGAAAAACTGTAACTGGACAATACTACGCCACACTTTTATACAAGCTGAAAGCAGCAATTCAAGAAAAACGCCTGGGAATGGCAAAGAAAAAGATCTTGTTACACCACGACAATGCGCCAGCTCATTCAACAAAAATTTACCGAACTGAGGTTTGAAATCGTCTCTTTTCCCGAAACTCAAAACGTTCTTCGCTGGGCAGAGATTTCGATGCAACGAAGAAGCCATCGAAACAGTAAATGCTTATTTTGAGGACCTCAAAGAAAACCATTTTCGGGAGGGAATCTAAAAGTTAGAAAAACGTTGGGCCAAGTGTGTTGATCTCAGAGGGAACTATGTAGAAAAATAAAATGTAATCCGTGTTAAATATATATACTTTTCAATCCACCCTATAATCCCGACATCCTGAAAATTTGGCAACCTAAAATACCGACATTTTAAAAGTCTAACAATTTAAAATTCCGACATACTCAAAATCCGATATCCTATAATCCCAACAACCTATAAACCCGGCAATCTGCAAGTTCTGCAAGATATGAAACCTAAAATCACGACATCCTAAAAGTTTGGTACCCTAAAATTGCGACATCTCAATAGTTTGGTAATCTAACATATCATTATATTTACAGCCCAAATCCCCTAAAATACCGACTCGACAATAATCTGCATTGTAAAAATATTTACATAAAAAAGTCGTTTGTTTTTCAGAAAGGCTCGATCTGCTCGCGACTTTTCTAAAAAATACAAAACCAACAAAATTCAAATTTGTTATACTCACGAGAACTTCATATGATTTCCATACCTACAAATAGAAAAGGATAACTATAGATTACTTCACTTTGCTAACTTGTACTTAACTTCACCTCACTAGTTTCTTATTTTTAATATTTTCTCCATTCTATACTTCATTATTAAGAACCAAGTTCAATAATAATAAAAAATACGATAACACATCATTAAACTTGTCTCTTAATGGGACAACTTTTGTCCAATTTAATCGAATAGGTATCTTGAGATCTCCATGCTACGTTATTTGAAACACAACAAATATGAATAGAACCTTTTTGGATTTATAATGTGACTTTAGGGGGTTCGTTATGCTTGCGACTTTTCTAAATAAATCTTAAGATATAGAACTTCAATCCCCGAAATTGAAATAATTGTATTCGTTTTTTAAATAGACTCACAGCATTTCTAATAAAATTCAAAAGTGGCTGCACAATAGCCCGGGAATAATATATTAGTTAATAGGTATATGATAGAAATTAAGTCCGCCGAACTCGAGAGGACAAGCTTAAATTCTGTAAAAAATCTTGACTATGTTGTCGGTATTTTCAGGTGTAGAAATTTTAGGATTTTCGGTTCTCGAGATATTCTTAAAATTCATAATTTATAATGTAATAACTGTAAATGTGGCTAGTCAAGAAAGTGAAGTATTTAAGCCTCAATAAAACAATGTCGATAAATTCCCTAATCTCCGAAATAAATACAAGACATGTACATTTTTTAAGAAAAATTTAATCTTTTTGAGAATATCTGTGCGCGATACTGTGTCTCACTGTACCATGCACATGTGTTCGTGTTATAGATGTGATGATGATGCTAACATTTCCATTATGCTCGAGTGTCTAGGACACGCTAACCGAACAGAACAGAACGAACGAACGAACGAGGGCAGGCACTATACAATCCGCCTAGCGAAGGTTTACTGACCGTGTGGTACTTGTGCATGTAGTCCCTCTGAGGCGAATGGTGCGATTTTGGGGTGGAACGCCCGCTAACTGGCGGAGATTGCCGTTCGAGAGAGCGACCTCGGGCCAAGAGGTTCATGTGTTCTAGACTGCCAACGCGGGATTCGAGTTCTTCGGCACGGGCTTCGGTGCTTTGTTTTTCTTCCTGGATGAGGCGAATCTCGTTGTTGATGGCGTCTAGCTGTTCTTGAAGCATCATGGCGAGTGTCTGAGCGTCTGTGTGGCCTGAAACAATTATTTCATTATGTGTAGTTCTCGTAGAACTCCTGGTCATGTCGAAGGATGCGCAATGCTTATACAAACTCTTTTTTTGTGACCCATTAAAGACTGTGGCGATGGTCACTAGATTTGATTTTAATTTTTGTGTTTCAAATTTAAACCTCTTTATGTATTTTTAACGGGTTTTCGGGGTATAAACACGGGTCGTACGACAGTATTAGCAGAGAGAATGTGTGCTCTCTCAAAACAGCGTTAGCTCTTCATCAAGCCTAGACGATGTGGCACACCTAGACGGCACGTTTACTGCGAACCTGGTGAGTGTCAGGCAAGCAAGTTAGTTATGACCTTGGCTGCCTCTGACTCAGCATTGTTGGTGCCGACAGCTCGTGAGAGAATGTACCGTACCGGTATCCATATCCGGTTGTGTGGGGTAAAGTGGGGTTTGCCAGTGTGTACCGTAATCGCGATTGTCGATGTGTGCCAATAAGATCCCGTTTCCGTTCCGAAATTGCAATTGTTGTTCTGTGTTGATCCGGATGAGCGAACATCGCAGATCAACACGGCAAACAAATGTGCTCTGACAACACTAAAACACTTTTGATATGGAAAATTTCAAGATTTTGGAGGCAGGGCAGAATTACTCCAAAAGTATGTTTCTTGAAATAATGTTACATATCAGGGATGATTGCAATAACATCAATGCAAGAACTGATATTCAAGGACTTAACAGGGTATATTTTGGTGTATTGGAAAATTTCAATAAGGAAAAGGCAAATTTCAGCCCAAACTGAATTTCATTATTTACCTTACATTTTATTTAAATTCCTACAACTTGCTACATTATTATTGGTGTACAGACGAACAACAGGAATCCGTATCAATGATGCCACCAGAATCCTTACACAGGATATTTCCGGCTTTTTCCGTATTATTCGATGGTCGTTTTTTAGAGCAAATGGATGTGTATATGTACATAAATTGTAACTATTTGTAATATTTTACTGTAAGTGTGATAATGTCCATGGTATTTTGTATGTATTATATTTTTGTTCTAAACCCTGAAGAAGGTACAACGGTGCACCGAAACATTGGTTTTTTAAGAACAAATGCTGTTTGGCTGAACTTTCGAGTAATTGTTAACACCTAATTATATCTAAGTATTATTCTGGAGCCGGGGCCATATATCATGCATCTCAAATTTAATTTGCAATCAAATTAACTTACCAGAAGGTGAAAGTATATCAGCAGCGCTGAATATACTTTCATTATCATCTGCCTCTGCATCGCTGCTGACATCGAACGCTTGCTGCACATTCGCTAACACATGTGCTTGTTGCAACTTCTCCCATTCTTGTTCGGCGAGCGTTCTTGCCCCAAACGGCAGTTTCCCACCATCTTCATCCATTGGCGTTCGACTCTTATTCCCTCTTCGCGGCAGCGAGTGAGTATCAAAACTAGAATGACTCGCACTTCGCGAAAAACCACTAGGATCTACCGCATTTGGCGATAGACTCCTCGTAAGGGCGTCGGTTTGTTGGATGTTGAAGGCTATTTCTTGCTGCAACATCTGTCTTTTAACGTTGTCGATTTCGAGGCGTGATTTGGCGAGCTCCTTCATAATGTCGGTTTTCTCGTTTTGTAGTTCTTCCATTATTTTGCGGGTTTTTTCTAACTCTTGTGTTAAGCCATTCTTCTCTTCGAGTGCGTGCATGCGTTCTTTGAGGTGGACTTGAAGACGGTCGTTGGATTCGGAAAGGAGTTTATCAACGGTGGCGGATAAACGAGTGTTGTGCTCTTCGTTCATTTTTAATCTTTGGTTTAAACGCATAACTTCGGCATTCTTTTCTTCGAGGTTTGCTTCTAATCGCTGGATGCGGTCTTCGGCCGATCCGTGGCGTTCTTGAGCCTAGAAGGCACAAACAGCAGTTAACTTTGTTTCACCTGACTACAAAATTGAAGCAGGAAGACACTGGCTCCCATAACGGCCGCTCTTTTATTTATAATTTTTTATTAAAAATATAATGTAATAGTGCGGTTTTGTTTACCATATTATAAAAGCGCGGTCGTAATTTGAACCTTGTTACTGTTGAAGGCATATAGTTACATATAATTTTTCATTCATATTTTTTATGTGTAAAATTTATGGTATACTTGGCCAATGTTTGAATGAAGACTAAGGCTGAATTTAATACAATTTTTATATCCTGATATTATCTTATCTATTCCTATGTTTCGATGGTTAAATAGTATAATTATATATTACTATAATGTTTTACACATTTCTCCTTTTAATATAATAAGAAAATAATAATACAAATAAAGATGTTTCAGAAATAATGTGCAAGTGTGCATTAAAAAGATTAAGTTGTTAACAACACATGTTTAACACAAATTCATATCTTTAACTAATTCATTTAAACATTATAAAATAATTAAAATTTGTTTATTGTTAAAGAAAATGAAAATAGGTGCATACTTGTCAAACTAATACAGTTTCAATAAATACCTAAATTATTTTTGCTAATATTTCTAATTAATTTCTAGATATTTTTATTACTGCAAATTATTTTTAATTTGAACAAAAACTAATAATATATGTATATTAAATATTTTTTTCAGAAAATACCGGTTAATGATTTCGATAAGCAGCAATTTTCATTACGTTATTGGAAATGAAATAAAAGATGAAAAGTGAATTGAAAAACTTATTCCACTTGTATTAATATTATAATTTTATATATTTACAATCCTTGACTTATACTATTTTACTACTCCACAATTTTATTGTCATTATATTAGATTAGTATAGTACTATAACCACAGTATAAAGAACAACCAATATCGACACTCCGCTAATTTTCGTTTTAAGCTGATTAGGTTTAACACATTCACTGAAAAAAATATCGAATTTTACTGTATTGCGAGTAAATACGATTGGACTCTAATGAATTAGGGAGCGCGTGCACTTGACGCCACTGAGTATAGAGCACACTGTCGATGCCACTAAGCGAAACGTGTTAGTTGAAGTCACGTAGTTGAGTGGTGTGAAATAAATTTTTGTTAAACATTTTCTAATCAGGTATAAACCATTATAAGGAAAATAACATAAAAGATCATTGCTAACAAATTGTAACAGATGTCAAACATTTGTGTATCTATTTGTTCAAATGCCATGGCTATTGCTATTAATACGACATTGAATATATTTAGAAAAATATTTAAAGGACTAAAATATGACATGATTTAAATGTATTTGGTGTGATTTGATGCATTTTTTTATATCTTTTTATTGATACCCTAAGTATTGTTGTCAGTTGAAATGAGGCGCAACAGAAATGCATATATTTATACTTTGCTTCAATTCGTTTTTACCATAGCAATGTTCTTCATTTTGATATTACATAATAAATGTTAAATTTCCGACAAGAGTGTCGCTACTGATTAGTTGTCTATACTCTGTTATAATTCCTTTAAGTTGGAGTAAGTATATGAAAGAATGAAATTTGTTTACGTGGTATAAAACCATAGACACAGGCGAAGTTAGACTTTAAAATTAGGGGGTGCTTAAATCCTTACCTTAAAATGAAACAAAAAAGTTGGTTTACAAAATAAAAAAAAAAGATTTATTTGATTAATTCATTAACAAAAACGTATTGATGTTGCCGCCGTATTAACAATTTTATTATATTGTTATTATTGGTATAAAACAATAAACCGACCCTCAAATGAAAATGCCAAGTTTACAATAAATCTAACATTATAAATTAATTTGCTGTTTGCTTCGTATTAACAGAAAAATAACCATTATTAAAATTTACAGAAATTTTGTTTGGGGATGCTAATTTAAGTCTAGGGGTGTTAAGTACCCCCCTAACTACGCCTGTGACCATAGAGCGCGTGATAAATAAGATTTCTTGTGTATAAGCATTTATGTTAAGACACTACATCTAGACTAGTGACTAGTTTCTAGTACTAGTGGTAGAACATGCGGACTACATGCTCGTACCTGGTCCCTCACCTGCGTCAGCGCCTCCATACGCTGCTTCAGTTGTTCCTCCATTTCCGGTAGCTTGCTGTATTGAGCAAGCTTTTGCTCCGCAAGCTCCAATTTCTCTTGGATTGCGGAAATCTTCTCTTCTTGCAACTGAAACATATTCGGGTAGAAATAATATCAATTTAAGTTCACAATAGGCATGTACATATGTACTATATGCATGGTTAGCTTAGGCATTAGTTTTTTGAAGGAAGTCATTAATCAGATTTGATATTTTTAGAGAAAGTCTGAAAGTTTCCAATGAGCCATCAACCACATTAAAATTAAGCATATTTCAATAATATATCGCTACTGCAGAGACAAAAGGTCATAAACGATTTTTTCAATTAATACGTCTAGGACTTAACAGCGCATATTTTGAAGTATTGGAAAAGTTCAAAAATTTAATTAATTAATTAATTTCCTTACATTTTATTTAAATTCCTACAACTTGCTACATTATTATTGGTGTACAGACGACTAATAGCAGTCCGTATCAATGATGTCACCAGAATATTTCCGGCTATTTTCCATATTATACGGTTGTTGTTTTTTAGAGCAAATGGATGTGTGTATGCTCTTTGACTTTTTTATACGATGTTTAATAAATTAACTAAATGTTTTGTAGGATGTATTTGGTGTACATGAATTGTAATAATTTGTAAGATTTTACTGTAAGTGTGATAATGTCCATGTTATTTTGTATGTATTACATTTTTATTCTAAACCCTGAAGAAAGTACAACGGTGCACCGAAACGTTGATATAATAAGAATAAATGCTGTTGACTTGAAATATGCACGCAATCTGTACTAACCAAGTTCATTGGAATGAGTTTTCCATAGCATTGGATTAACCCGGTTGATTTTACAAACGCTTCACATTACATACATCCGACCAATTCGATTCATTTTAGGAAAAACACTGTTTGCGTATCATTCTCCTACCTTGAGCTGGGCTTCTTTGTGCTGCAACTCTTGCTCCAATTTCTCATTCAAGTCATGTAACGACGTCGACTCTCTCTGGGCGTTGAGGTACCTCTTCTCCAAGGTGGCTATCCTCTCTTCCTGGTCCTCCTTCTGGGCGACGTTCTCCTTCAAGTCCCTTTGGAGCTTCAAGTTGACGTCCTGTGCCTTCAGGAGGTCCTTTTGAGCTTTGGATAGGTTTTCTTCCAGTTCACTGATGCGGATGTTGAGCTCGGATATTCGTCGTTGCCACGTACTCAACTCACCAGTCTAAACAACATGGAACGGAGATATTAATAAAACAAAAAATGATGAATATGATTTAAATATAAATGTATATTAGGATATATTTTAGTATTTATATGTAAATCAGGATAGATGCATATAGATATAGAAAACATAAGTATTGAAAAAGAAATGGGTGCACATCTAACAACATAAATACAATTTCATGCAAGGCATTTTCAATTATTTGTTGATAAAGGTGTTTATTACATTTATATTTGATTCTACATTAAGACTCGAATCAAATAAAACAAATGACACTAGAGTCCTGCGCGGGTATACTTTTTCAGACCCGTACCCGCAACATTAAGGCCCACACCCGACCCGTACCCGACTCAGTTAATAAGGACATCTTTCTATATTTTCAATCGTTTTTTTGTGTTACTTAGTTTACTGATAATATAATTTAGTCTATCTTGTTTAACCAAAATGAAGAATATAACATAACTTTTTAGAGATAGAGGGCAAAGCCCCTGATGAACCTTTTCGCTTAGATGATGACTGATGAGATGAGCTGAGAGAGAAATTCAAATGTTATAACATACCTGTTTGTCGAGGGCGGCCTGCAGGTCGGCGATTCGCGCCTGTTGAGCGTCGGCATCCACGCCGCCGTTGATCTGGCGCCCCGCGGGAGACAGCTGCATCGCACACACAGAGCACAAACATGCTACAGTTACATGCCACAGAACAACCACCACCGCCATTCTCAAAATAATACACATTGGATTTGAACCTTTCGTCATTGAAGTTTGAAGTTGACGTCTTTAATACAAGGGTTATGAACATAAGGCCCCGGGGAAATAAGAAAGTGGAGGCCTATAGCCCGTATCTCCTATTTATTTTTGAGTTATGCCCCACAAAACTCATGTACTTCCACCTTAGGGTAAAATTCCCAAAATTACAAAAATATAGTGTTTACAAACATTAGTCCAACAGACTCCAAAGTGTCTATGTTGGGCAAAACAGTTTTTACCCGTACTACATGGAGTTCCGCAAGGATCCCTGCTAGGCCCTATTTTATATTTGATCTATACAAATCATTATATGCTACTGTAATAGTCCGATATAGCGACTATTACGTATTTGTTTCGTAGGAATTTGTCCGTTAAAATTGTAGTTTTGTGTTTTCTTTAGTTTGAAGTATTTATGAGACAGTATTTGTCTGTTACTTGCTGTCCCAATGAACACTAATAAGTTTTCATAAGAAACTGGAAACTGTCTCGAGTTTTCTGTAAGAGATGAGCCGAAATTAAGGGTTTGAGATTCACTGGTTTCTACCCTTACAGAGTATAAAGTCAGAATTTTGACTCTAACTCCTTCTTGTTGTCTGATTGTCTTACTTCATGTAGACTTGTTCTCTTGCTTGGTTCTTATTTGAAACTGTTGTTTTCTTGTCTATGACTGTGTGTCTTAGACTGAGCTTGGGATTTCTGTTGGAAATAATCAATTAAATTGTACTGTGGGCTCTCTCATCGTGGGGTGTATGGGTATAACTGTGTGTTTAATCGTGTAAGTAATTATATTTGATTTTGTTGTAGTCTTTGTGAATCGGTATTGAAAGATTGTAGATCGATGTAAAATGCTTAAGAACTTAGAGTTTATATAGATTCAATTGATCGCGTTGTAGTTTTATTTGGTTTATATAATTTTATTTCTTCGCCGAGAATTATTAGAGATTATATAATTTTGTTATTGTTGGAAATACGTGTTTGTTCTGCCTCATACTCATTTCCAGCGTGCGTCTTAGTGATCCGTCGTATAACGCGTTTGTATCAATTGAATATCTTAGTGACACTACCCAAATTTTGATTGATTGTTTTGTTTAACTAGTTTTGCCCGTGTCCTTCTATCCGAAGACTTTTAAAATACGGATAGTGGTGGCAGCGATTCCGCTACCTTTGACCTTAATAGTTTTGCATTAAAGCAGTGTTAAACGCTACCCATTTCGATCACCTATTTTTGTTGTCACTAAATAAATGAATATGAATATTCATAGTGAAAAACAAGGCTATGAGCATCCGTAGTAGTAATAATTAGTTTATATTCCGTCCATTGCACCCATTTCTAATAAAACTTGCAAACTCCAAATGTAATTCTGTGCTTGAATATTGGCTTGCACATGTAATTCTGATTCTCAAGTCATAAAGCTCTATTAGCAACTGTGTTAGGACAATGCCTCATTGTCTTACATACTGTACGTATAGAGACGACAGCAGTCAGATATTATAGTCAGATGAAACAATATCCACTATCCTATTATAATGGTAATACATACTGCACACTGCACTGACTAATACACGTCTGCCATTTGCCATTTCGATGCCTGGAAGGTAACGTTAATGTTATCAGTAAGTTTAATATTAGATATGAATCGCGTTTCTACCTCAAGTATCTAAATAAATTTAGGAAGTTTCAGAAAGTTGATGGATTCTCTTTTAATGTAATTACTATTAATTACAACTCATGTATGTTGATTAATATATGTTACTATCAATATTTTTACTATTCTGTTGCAGAAGAGTTTAAAATTTCTTGTTTTAGTTTTTGGGCAATATTTTCGTATATTTTGTTTCTTGTAAATTTTACGTATTTTGTGCTTTAATGGGGTATTCAACTATAATAAAATTCACAACTAAAACTATTTTAATATAATAGATTACTCTATAAAAAAGAGGAAAATGAAAAAAAAAATTATTTAGTTTTTGGAAAAACAATAGCACACCTAACTTAAGATGGCCCTCGAAAGGTGCACAAATTATCCATTTAA
Organism: Harpalus rufipes; assembly: GCA_951394225.1. Lineage (NCBI taxonomy): Eukaryota > Metazoa > Arthropoda > Insecta > Coleoptera > Carabidae > Harpalus > Harpalus rufipes. The sequence continues at coordinate 47,894,448 of OX596283.1, read as the reverse complement.
CGAACATTGTATCTAGTTTTAGAGATCCCAGTGGTGGTAATTTTAATTTGCACACAACTAGCGACCCCCAGGCTTCGTCCAGAAGCAATTTTGAATTTACTGAGATGTTTTGGGGTCCCTAGAATACGAATTTACTTTACCACGATTCCAAAAATTATAATTTTTTCGTATTGTGATTAGATTTTGGTTATAATTGGTCCTCCGGAAGTACCCTCTTTTGCAACTTTTAACAGTTTTTCTTGAAAAACGCAGTTAAATATCATTTATTGACATTTAATATTATAAATTTTAAAGAATATGTTATTCTCTATACGATGTGATTGTATTTTATACTTCATATTCAATAGGTATAAAGAATTACAAATATATTAAATTTCATAAATCAACCAGCTATGCTAACAATGGAAACTGCTAATATATTTAAATAATTAAAATTGACAGATGTCAATATCAATGAAAAGTAAATGAATGTGCAGAGATGTAAGGATATAAAAATATTATACCATTGAATTCAGAATTAAATTCTCTAATGAATGAGCATGTTCCCATTTGAAATAAAAAAGTTAGATCAACTATTTTGAGAACCATTCATCAATAATAAAAAAAATGTTTCTTTTCTTTACATTGGTCTTGTGAAATACAAAGTATTTTCTCATTTAACCGTCTTTGTAGCTCTTATAGCTCTCTTGATAGTAATGGTGGCCCAATGAAAATGAATAATCCTGTATACATATATCTTCAATGGTTTAGGCAGCGTTAAGACAACGGCCATTTTTATTTTCACATTGCTAATATTTCATACATCTTACTTAAGTGTACTGCAGTATAATGAAAACCGCATCAAAATTTGCACAATATGGCTACCATACTGACAAACGCTTACCAGAGATTTTATTTTATACTATGTAGAGATGGGTACAAACTTTAATGACGAAGGAATTGTTCATTATTTTGAGAACAGCCATTTCTTAAATACAAATAAAATTTAGAAATTAAAAAAAGTTCCCTGGATATCGTTAATTATTTCTACATGAAATTTTGCAGGGTTAAGCAGTATTGCAAGAAATTGTACTGTAAAAATCAAACTAATATACAAGTATTTTGCATCAGTACAAATTTCTGCACTCAAGCATGATACTTTTTAATCACTGCCGGTTTTTGGGAAATATGATTTAAATAAGTGGTAGAGATATTTAAGACATTTTCATATAAATAAACTTACTCTTACATTACTTACTAAACCAAAATGAAAACAGAAAATTAAAATATATAATTTACTTTTGCAAATATTTAAAACAAACTTCCCAATATAACAGTACAGAAATGTACAACTATTTAATAGCAAGGATGTACAAAAATACATGATAGCAAATTGAATACAAATTTAAATTTCAATTTATCAAATACTGAATATTTTAACGGTGCGTCTCTATCATCAAACTATCAAATGCAGAATGCACGTGAAATATTAACCAAAATCTACCACATCAGTGTTAAATTTGAAGAAGTGCTCAATTCTAATTTGCTTTTTAAACTTTTAAAATACAACAAATAAATTTACGATTCGAGCCACAAAATTTTAATAAGCGAATAGAAATTTGTCGTTTCTTTGGAGTTCATGCAATTTTGAGAAAGAGAGATAGAGACAGATACATATAGAGGGTTGTTCTGGGAACATACAAAGATAGAGGGCTGTGTACTTGCCTTGTTGTTGGGGACTTGGTCTCCAGGTTCTGGTTGGCCGTTTTCTTTGGGCTTGTCCTCGATGGCGGGGACGTTCGGAGGTGGGCCACCCAGTTTGTATTGCTGTAACTGAAACAATGACAATATAAAGAATTGGCAATCTTAAAAACTATGGGATTTTTTTTTTAAGTATATTTGACAGTCTATTTCGCGAATCCTTATGGCAAATCTTAAAATTAATTATACTTTAAAGCTTCATTTCTCGGATTGGAACAATACACTTGAACAATTTTTTTAAAACACCGAAATACAACAGATTCAGTCCAGTCAATCTGCTACCTTATCTTGTGTATTGGAATATTTAATTGTAATGTAAAATCAAGGTTATTGTATGAGTATGAAAACTGAAATTTCACGAAAAAAGTTTTTAAATTATTAATATATTGCACGTGTAATACATAAATGATACAAAATTTAGTAATTTCCGATAATAATAAATATTAAAATAATAATGAGACCAATAAAATATAGAGGCCCGAAGCGGCCGCTTTATCCATCTCATTGTAAAAAGAATATATTTTGACGTTTTTATTTTGTTTATAAAACTTTTTTTTATGATAATATCATTAATTAATATTAAAGCACTTCGGGAAATGGTCTATATCCTATAATATTATTAAATTGTATTACCTATAGAATTTTTTTCTCCTATTTCCTATTTATATAAAAATAAATCTTAGCAAAAATCATAATTTACGTAAACGTCCTTAACTACCAGTGGTGTACTCGTATACCTTGGTTTGGTCTTGGTACACGAAAGAAAACTGGTCAAGGCCATAACCCGTCTGATAAGTGATAATACTACTTGCAGATTCACTGCATTTGGCAATATTAATATTATATTTCATAAAATAGAAGCTAAGAAGTTATTATTTAACACCAATTTTGACATTTTACATAAATTATAGCAACGAACATATGTTTATTTAGTGGGCGTCAACTTCCAGGCCTAATGTGCTCCTCAGAATGTTGTGTTGGTCAGTTGCATTAATGACAGATTCAAAGCGGATATGCAACCGCTTCTAGAAATGCTAGAGACAGATGAATCTGAAGTCCAGGTTGAGTTATATGAGTAGTAATGCATTAATTGCTTGTTTGTGTCCGGTCTTGTGCCTGTGAGCGAGCCCAGCGAGCGAGGTGATGGCTGCGATCCCAACAGTATTTTATATGTTATATGTTTTTCACAATTTACTTTGTAAAGAATAGAGAGAATAATATTTCTAACATTTTATTTGTTTTGCTAGTGAGTTCATCTACAGCCGATAAAGAGTTACCCATACCATTCTATTAATGGTGTACTCGGATTATATGTTGCTCTGGGTCATCGCAAAATTTTGATATCTATATGTAGAATTGTTAATGAGTTTGTTTGGACAATAAATTTGTTGAAAAGATTTCCTTTTTTATTTTTCTTATAACTAAATATATTAAATTTGATAAATCAACATAACAAATTATGAGAAAATCAGGCCCTCAAAAAATTCGTGTAAGAAAAATGTTCTACTTCTATGATTTGTAGATGTGAAACTATTTTGTTTCTATGATAAAACCAATGGATATTTATAAAAAAGATAATAGAACATAATTCAATTATGATGCCATGTACGATATATCTTTTGTATTTAAATATTTATCTGTAATTCTGTATTCACTTCTATTGCTACATTGTCAAACATAACATTTTACAAAATGAAATATCAAATTTGTTTTTTAGTAATATTATTGTACATATTGAAAATATGCACAAGTAAAGTGAGTACAATGAATTATAGAGTAATGATATTATTCTGTACTGTTCTACAACCCTGTAGGCTCTGTAAACAACTGGGTAAGAAAATTACTATTCTGCTATAGAATACGTAATTTTATTACTATATAAGTGATTTAACAGCAGTTACACGGTTACAAAACGGTACCATTTACTGTTGCAGTGGTTTTAGTTTACTTTATATTAAATATTTCAATATTTAGTGGCGATATATTTGTGCCGTTTTGAAGGCGCTTACCAGGCGTCACATTACGAATTCTTGGGGGTTAAATTTAATTAATAATCTCTTTACAGCAAAATAAGGCATTTATCTTGCATCGTTATGAATTCCTAAATGTATCAGAGAAATATATGACAGTGGGTGACACTACTTTTAAAACAATAAATCATCAATCATTTATAAACAATTCTTTTGTAATGCATAGAAAAGTGCGTGGGATTAAGGTAAGATAATAGTTAAATTATAATAAAAATGATAGAGATTTCCACATTTTTATAAGCGTGGTCTCCGGTACTGCTAAATGTAAAATAATGTAGTTCTTAGTGAATTTTATCTGTTGTGTTGAATATATAAATATTTACAGGCTATGATAGTAATGACTCGATGTGCTAATCAACAAAATCTTGATTCCTGTGAATTCTATACCAAATTCAATGTCCCGGATTTATGTCCCGTTATGAGTGCCAAGGGTACCATTCTATCCGACATATATTTAAGCTATAACCCTCCAGCTGTTTGCCCGCTTCATCCAGTAAGTAAACCATTTACAGTATTTTTCAAATTTAATAGCCATATTGCCTTAAAACTGTTTTTTTTTATAATTCCAAATAAGTGTTATCACTTACATATACCATTTTACTAAATTGATCATTTTGTATAATTTATTTTCGTTTTCCGTAGGGACGCTACGAACAAATAGACGGCAAATACGATGCAGAGCGAACTAATCTTATTCCATTAAACCGCTGGTATTGGAAAATGGATATGGATTTTTTGAATGCAGCTAATAATGAGCATTTTATGAAACTTAGCGTAGCTGGACAAATTCTGGCCTACTACGATTAACAACTACACTACATATTACAAAAAATATTGGTCCTTAAAGTAAAATGTTAAAAAGTTTTAAATAAAGAAATGAAATATAAGTGGTATATTTATTCATCCATTCATTTATTGCTAAGGCTGTTTCTTAATATAGTAGAGTAATTGTTATTACGGAAACCATAATTTACTAAACTGAAACCAACATATTAATAAGGTTTTTTTACAGCACGATTTCATATCATGTGAGTTGAAATGATTTTTTTTTCTCTCAGAAAACATTCTGCCAAAATATAAATAAATTCGACAGGTCCTACTGAATGCCAGAACAGATGCACTTACAGACCTGCCAAAGCGCCAATGAAATCTACGGGTACCAATTTCAGAAACATAGAAAATGTTCCTTACCTCATCTTTGGTGAGCTGGAGTTCCTCTTCCAGTTGCTTGTTGTGCTCGAGCGCAACTCGCAATCGCTCTCGGACTTTCTCATCCAACGCCTTGTGGTGCTCGAAAAGCGACTTCAGGGCTTTCAGGACCTCCACTTCGCTGGAGACACCGGACTGTGTTGCCGCTTGTCGTTTCACCACCGTCATCCGAAGGGAACGCTCGTGCCGCGATACAAGGCATTCTAGGTGTTCCAATAATAACTGAAAAGAAAGCATAGGTTGTACAATTTGAAAATATAACCGTCCGAACTATTATGATTATTTGGGATTAAAGTTAGGGATGATTTTATCCATATAAATTCAATTATACACATATCAATTAAATCTTGAAAACAACAAAAATCCTATTATCAAATAATTTTAGAAATTTGAAAGTGCGGGCCGTTATAAACGTGGACTCGAAAAATCGACATCTCAACGAGCCCTAATTGAAATCATACTACATCAGATACTTAGTGAAATAAGTCACGTACTCCGACAAAATTATAATTTGAAAAACTTGTATAGGTACAAAAAATTTCTAATGAAAAAGTTTTGCAAATGATTATACATATTTCGGAGAGCTTTCTGAAAATCTAAAATTGAATTTGTCAATAAGTTCAAGACCGTGAACCTTTACTTTTGGAATAAAGGCTGACGAAACGATGTCGATCGCTGACAGGACATCCGGTTGATGCTTGTGACATCTGACGACCGAAAAGTTGGGCAAACGCCAGCTTTTGCAAGCTAAAAAACTTAACTGAAGGGGAATGGGCGGTATAGATAAAATAAAGCGTTTCACGTCACGTGTTCAACTGTTTACGAATTCTGTTCATGAGATATTTACATACATGTTAAAAAATTCGATTAACTTCGTGCATCTTCGAAAATATATTTAGTCTTTTACAGGAATTTAAATGAATAAAATATGAAGCAAAGCCTAAGATGTATTAATAAAAAAGATGTCTGTGTAACAACTAAACAAGCTACCTCAAATAATTATATATATTTATATAAACAATAAAATACAATCTCACAGAAGACCAAGAGATATTCGAATAGAGTTTTTTTTTTAAAGTTGGAGAAATGACCGTTAATTGAAAGTTATAGAAAGTGACAGATAAACGACCATAAAATTTAAAGAAATGTCTTTCTCCGTACATACCCATCACAAATAAGATAACGAATATAAATCATGAATATATTTTCAGGTTGAAGATGTTCACAGGTCTGAAAGCACGGTCAATAGAAGTGTGATGAGGTGTGATATAACAGTGATGTCACTATGTAAGGATTTAGAGTGGGCAGTGAACCGGGACGATCCTGCTGTTCCTGTTCGGTGTCCTGTACAGGATACAACAAACACGTGTTCAGAGAGCCACGTGACAAACTTCGATTTTTACACAACCAATACATTTAGTAGCATAACTTTAATGGACAAATATACAGTGATTTATTTCTAAATCGAGAAGGAATGAAAAAGTTATCACACTACTCAAATTTCTATTTAATATTGTACACATTCAAAATATAGATAAAATTAAAATTGTTACTGAAAAACATTGTTGTACATTAAAAAAAATGTATTTTCAATTAAAACATAATTTCACACTCACCCTTGTGTTATTTCTTTCTGCTTTAAGTTCTGCGATCTCTTCTTCCCGTTCCAGTAGATGCTCCCGCGCTTGATTCAGTTCTTTTGTGAGGGTGGCGAACTCCTGTAACAAACGTAAAAATATATTAGTGAAATTCTTCAACCATTTTTGATTATCTTCGTTATAAAATCTCAAGAAACACTTTAAAAATCTAAAAAACATTTTCTTTAGAAAATATTAGTCCAATAATTATAGAATATAGAATGTATCTATTTACTGGATGATGTAAAAATATTTACTAAGATTGCTGAAAGTATCCAAATTTAGAAAAAACTTTCCCAACGAGATGTGTAAAAAAAATTGTATCCATCTTGTAAAATAAAGTCAGCGAATTTACGCATCTTGTTACCTTCTAATGTTTGTAATCTTTTAACACAGGTAGGCTTTGCTTTATTCTCTACTACATCTTCTGCCAATTAGTGTAATAGTAGACCAAATTACCAAAGTGACTTTCCCTTTACGCGAAAGGATCTTTTCGTGCGTGGCGCCTCGCAGATGCAAATATTTACAAGCTGCTCGGCGCGCGGTTAGAGCTTATAATTCCTATCTTGTTGCGATATTTACGAGCCCTGAACGCTACGGGAGCAGCAAAATTTATTGATTACATTTTTAGGCTAGGGTTAAGAGAAAGTTAGAGTTTTTCAAATTGTGGAGTGTTTATGGAGCACTCTGTGATTTATTGCGGGTTTGATATAGATTACTTTTCTTAGATATTGAATTATTGTTTTATAAGAAGCGGCGTTTATCTTTTATATATACTTCTCCAGATTATTCTTATTTATATATATCCTACACTATCTTTTTTTAATACATAATGGAAAAATAAACGAAAACTTTTTCTAAGAATTAAAGTAAACTTCAGCAGATAATTTGTGATAGCAAGAACTCTTTTATCTCTTAATAGTGGTGGTTGCAGGCTTCAGCAGATAGTAAAGCAGCTTTCTGAAAGTTCATGTTCATGAATTTTGATATTTACTTTTTGAACTTTTTTATTAAATCTGAAATAGATATTTTTTTAAATAATTAAAAAAAATATCGGAATAAATAAGTACATAAATATATCATTACCCATTGCTGTGTGTGCCAATTACCTACTTCCCAGAAACATAAATTTTCAAAAAATAATATTTAGAAGATTTTTTTTAAGAAACTACCATTTCCGGTTGGTTCAATTGTTACCAAAACCTATTCAACTCTTCCCAATAATGTTATATTGAGGAATCCGTAGTTAAACAGGTCTTTAGTTGTATATAATTTGAGAAATCGTACCTCCAACATCCTAACACACACACACACACACACACACACACACACACACACACACATAAACAAAGACATCGTAAAAATATTAAACGTGATTATTCAATAACATGCGGATATGCAATTTAAAAATATTAATAATAATAAGTTTATTTGCCCAACAGTGTACATCATAAAAAGGACAAAGTACAGTTACATGAATCTAAACATTATGAAAGGAATATACATATACATACAGACATGAAAAGAAATATAACTTATAAGTACATAATAAATGTCTAAATTGTATCCATATTAGCAAATACATTCATAATTGAATATAGTGAATATACCTATATCACTAACAATTTTATTAATGTTATTGGACATAACATAAATAAGAGATCTAGTCTGTGTATTTGTTCTCGCTCTAGGACATTGAAATAGTTACTTAAGTATTAAGGGCAGTAAGTGCACCTTACCGGTTGAGGATTAAGTTGAGATCTCCAATACATCCGATACGGGTAAGAATCACTTAATTCCCGCAATGCTTATTATATTTTTTGCACGATCGTCCCAATAATAACAAATTAAAGTTTAGAATTATTTAAAAAATATTTTGACATTTTAAAAAAATTAGTTGTCATTTTTAAGTAAGCTATGATCGTAGTTTTGTTATCGTTAAAGCTTTAACAATTGTAAATTGTATTGGAAACCCTATCGGTAAAGTTTAAAAAAAACCGATCGTGCAAAAATATAATTTTTGTCTTGATGTTTAACGTGGTACATGATATTCAATATTCTCTAACAAGGCAGGACAATTAATTTTGTTTTGCAACAGTTTTAACAAAAATATAATTGACTGGCATATTCTTCGTGGTTCTTTTGATTTAAAGTTAAAACGTACTAATAAATTGTTATAATCTGAACCGCATTCAGGATAAATATTATCAGATTTAAATGCCAAATACTTCCAGGAACATTTTTGTACAGCCTCAATCCAAATAATGTACCGGTCATAAATTGGATACCATATTAATGCTCCATATTCTAATTTGGAACGAACAAAACTATTAAACAAAAATATGAATCCAAGTATTTTAAAAGAAAAACTAACCAATTTTGTAACGTGTGTTACAAAATACGTATATGGTTCAAAAATAACACCAAGGTTCTTAAATTTTTTAGCATGAACCCAATACCTCTCTTAGCGAGAGGTAAAAATTATAAAATTACTTACTAATATGACTTGATTTTACTTTTTAGCACATATTTTATTAAGAGGAAGGTTTTTTGATATATTTTTAAATTTCTGAATTTCGTCTTTGTTCCCGAAACCCTTATGGGGCTTCTACCCTTAGGTTCCGCGGAACACATTTTGGGAACCACTGTACTAATCTATAATATTAAAACAGTTTTAGTTGTATTATTTTGTTTTGCTTTATTCCAATTAAACCATAGCATCTGTTGTGCTATAAAACGTAATACCGATGAATAAATTCCAAGTTTATTGTTTTAATCCTCCTGGAAATAACTTACATTATCCTGTAAAACAAGAGATATCTTCCATGAATTAATTAAACCTTTCTGCATCTGATATGAAAGCAGTATAATAGAAAGGTAATTAAAGCGTTCAAGTGACATTAGTTTTTCATATACTTTGATTAAAGTGCAATATGAAAAGTTAGTTGCTGAGTAAGTTAATCCTTAGAACTTCTAAAGAAGTAAAATAAAGAGTTCTCGTTTATCATCATTAGCAATCACTTAGGGAAACTTGATATATTTCTTAATGAACAGCAATTAAGAAAAGTTTTGGATTAGCGTTAATTCTACACAAACATGCTATTGCAACGAATCTCATGTTTCACAAAACCACAAATTAAAAGACAAATCGTCTTGGAGGATAAAAATATCGACTTTTTGCAATCCTTCTATTTTATCTGTAGGTACAGTAAAATTTTTGAAAGATGTCCAATCAAGGTCATCTGTATCACGATCGAATTAACAAATAGACATACATTTATCTCTTTCTTTTGCAAAGTCTATAAGAGTGCGCGATAAGGATGGATATAACACGCTTGTTTTTCAAAAATTCATATTGATTCGACTACAGTAAAATTTTTGAAAGATGTCCGATCAAGGGCACCTGTATCACGAACGAATTAACAAATTGGCATACATTTATCTCTTTCTTTTGCAAAGGCTGTAAGAGTGTGTGATAAGGATGGATATAACACGCTTGTCTTTCAAAAATTCATATTGTTTCGAATAAGTTAGGACATTCCATTTATAAGCGATGCTCGTTCTTGATAATACTTTCGCTGTAACGTAAGTTTATTTATTAATTCAGATACATTACCTGGATTCATAGCCGTACGTATAACGTTATATACTGTCAGAGTCACTGATACTGACATTGTGTCAGTATCTTATTTTTAACATATTTGGTTTTACATTTGCTTATAAACTTACCAGTTGGCTTATTTTTGAATTTTGTATGCTTTTACTGTAATATATATTTTTATAATAATAAAATAACAGTAGTATCTTCCGTACCCTCATAAAAACTAAGCAGACGACACTACTGAATTTGTCATAATGGGCGGAGCAAAAATCTGAATTCATACAATTCGTAGACGACCTTGATCGGACATTTTAACAAAAATTACTGTACATTTTTATTATTGATATTTTTTACAATTTGCAGCACAAAATGTTTTCCCTCCATGTAATCCTAGGAAGCTATGAACTTTAAACAGCACCGAATCACAGAGGCCGCGTAAGTTTTGACAGATGTCATCGAGTATACGGAACAACAGTTGCTGAACGTGTTACTTTTTTTAACGAACAAAATTCATTTTCGTCAAACTTTCCGCCGGCTAAACTTTTGCCGATTTAGGAATCGTAATTTCGTTTCACTACAATGTCGGGAGTTTTTCAATTTGTCTTTCGATTTTAAATTATTATTGAGAACTGTATTACTCGTATATATTGTTGTAGACGAGGAAAAGAGCTACCTGTTACTACAAATGCTGTTTAACAAAGTGTTGAGTTGGTAAACAAGTACAAGTATTAAAATATGTTAACTCAAGAGCATGTTATTTAAACAAAATTTGCAAGAATGTTAATAAAATAAGATGCAGATACTATTATGACTTCATGTAAAACATACGAGGGCTGTCTATTAAAACTTAACCTCCATCTTTAGTTACCTAAATAGTTGTAGATACAGTGAATTTTCCAAGTTGACAAGTTATTCGAACAATGAAACTAAACTGAGAAAATTTTCGCGTAATATTTTTTTACACCTTTCGAAGACATTATCTCAACTAGATTACCTCGCCGAGTTGGTTTCTGTTTTCGGTAATGAAGAACCACATCAGTCGACAATTTCTCGTTGGTATGGAGAATTCAAACGTGGACGGATGAGTCTTAGCGACGATCCAAGGGCAGGTGCACCAAAAACGAAAGTCACCCTGGAAATCGTCGATGCTGTGCGCAAACTTATCAAGGAAGATCGACATGACATATCACGAGATTGAGGCATCATTGAGGATTTCAAAGACCTCAGTTCAATAAAATTTGCATGAAGAATTGGCGGTAAAAAAAATAGGTCCCGTTGGATACCGCATCTGTTGACCAAAAAACAGAAAGAAGCTATGGTCAATTGGTGTCAAAAAACTCTAGACCGCTTCAACACAGGAAACTCTAAAAACGTATACAGCATCGTCAGTGGTGATGAATCGTGGATTTACTCACATGAACCCGAAAATAAACGCCAGTCGTCTGTTTGGGTATTCCAAGGTGATGAAAAAGTGTGTCCAAAAATATGGTCGCGACATTTGTCTCAAAAGCAGGTCATGTAGCAACAATTCCTCTGTAAGATTAAAGAACTATTACTTCCGATTGGTATACAACCATTTGTTTGCCGGAAGTCATCGCTGAGCTTCGATAAGCCAACCCCGAACGACGAATCATCTCCACAAAGATTGAATTTTTAACACAACATAACATTAATCGTACAATCCCGACCTAAGTCGCAACGATTTCTTTACCTTTCCGAAAATCAAGAATGGACTGCGTGGTCAAAGGTTTAAGTCGCCTGAAGAAGCAGTCGACGCCTTCAAAAACGTCATTTTAACTGTACCAACAAACGAGTGGAATAACTGATTCCAGAATTGGTTTGAGCGCATGCAAAAGCGCATTGATCTTCGTGGAGAATATTTCGAAGACAGCCCTCGTACATAAATAGGTACTGTTTCCCACTGGCCAAGCGTAGGATTACTTACTTTAGATACATAGTATATGACCTAATTTCATCTAGGTTGAGTAATATGTATTTATCCATATTTTTATGAAATGTCGAAAGCTGAATTTATTAATTAAAATAATTAAAAAAACCTTAGAAATTAAAATTGCATGCACGCTTATTTCACAATGAATACAGTGACTTCAGAAAAATAAATTAAAAAATATAATCATGCCCTGTAAACCAGAAAATTTAATTATATATGCGTTGTTATTTCAACAGAGAAATATTTAATTTTTGATATTACATTGTTTTATATTTCATGAAACATAAACTGCAAGTATTAATATATCAAAACTTCAAAACGTGACAGGAAAATAAAACAAAGCATCAAAAGTTCCACTAGACAATTTGAATCACAAACTGAGACGTTTTATCTTTGAAATTTTCTTCTCTAACAATTTTGAAACTTCCATATTTCAAACGAATGAACATTATGAACAACAGAGTTCACTTATTTGCAGTTGTACAAGCGATAAACTGTTAAGTTCGCATTAGTATGCACCGTTAGCATTGTGCAGCGACGTCTGGCAACAGTGTATCTTGTTGAAGATAGCGCTGGAGGTTAGCGACGTTGCCATATAACAATAACAAACTTAACAATCACCAGCGTGGTTTGGTTTAACAATTTCGCAAAGTTTAGACATTATTTAAGCATGACCCACAAGTCAAGAGTTTAATTACTTGGCCAGTTTAAATGTGAAGCTTGTCTACCTAATTTCATGCTATTCTACACCATGTTAATAGCTTTTATTATGGTATCAATTACAAAGGCCTAGCCTGCTCTGAAAACATAAATACTTATTTCATACAAATTATATGAGGACACATCCCTACTGTTATCATTTTATATCTTTTAATGTTACATACCCGGATAAAAAAAAAACCACAGTCTATCATTTTGTGTACATCAGGAAATTGTGGGTAAAATAAATTATCGATTATTTAACCACAGTTCTAAAAATTGAACATATCTTTAGAAAGACGACCGCATTCAGATAACTTATGCGACATGTGTAACAAGGCGAGCAATAACAAATAAGTAACTTTTCATAATCTTTTCTAAATTATACGTTCAGAAATAATATCTCAACTTGTTATCTTTGTTAGTCAAAATTCTGTTTATAAATAGTTATCATCTTTTATTAACTGACTGTTTAGTCTAGCTGTCAGAGTTATTTGTTGACAATTAAGTTTAGAAGTTATTGCAAGCCTACGTGCAGGGTTGATATTTTGATATGGATGCCATATGATACCCCCTTCATCCCCTCAGAGATAAGCTCCTCACGGAGGTAACGTTTTGATTTAGATAGTCAGTTTTAGATTCTTGTGTCGTCGAGACATGGAGTCTGTCTTAGATACTCGTGTTGTCGAGATGTAGTTTGAGTTTTATGTTGAGCGCATACTAGACGCGAGTATGCAGGGTTACAACAATGTAACAATTTAGTTTATGTTTTTATGTGCTTAGTTAAGTTTAGTGTAAGTGTAAATAAAGATGTAAATAAAGAAGTTAGTTAGTAAATCCTAGTAATGTCTGTTTCCATAATGTAAAGTGTGTTCATCAGCCATCAAAGTGTAAGTGTATGTGTGTTCGTTCTTCGGTTAATAAAATCAAGTAGTGGTCATCGTTGGGAAAAGCAGTAAGTCCATCATTAGAGCTTCTATTCAATAGTTCGACGTCAAACTACGCTTATATCTTTGTCATATTTGCCCCGCGTTTAAGTTACGCACGTATTTGTTATAAGCATTATTTATATTTTTATGTTCACATTGCCATTATTTTACTTTAATATATTAACCTATTTAAAATAATCGGCGTTGGTATAATATAAACCTAAAAACCCTGTGAAGTGCAGTGAAGTGGAATCCACAAGATTCCAGCCGTTTAGCCCAACAGTTCCGTGACGTACGTCTGGTACGGAATAAGTACCCTTTCTCCACATTTCGTCTGCTCCCATTTTCGATCCAACCTGCCCGCAACGTAATAGGTGGTTCCTCAACCCTTCGCTAACCACTGGAACAGGTTGTAATAATCCTTCCCTTCACCTAGGCTACATTGAGAGGGCCGGCCTAAATAATTGTAAACTGTTACAGTAGAATTATTTGCGACTTTTTACATCTGGCGCAGTCGGTAGGATTATTCCAGCCAGTAGGATTATTTTCGGCCTGTTACACTTATATTAGAGTGATATTTTGTTGTTGTTGTTACAGAATTTATTATTGAGCCTAATTTATATTTGTTGTTGAATATGTTAATGAGTAAATTTGTTATTCGGGTATTCTAGATAAGTTACACGTTGCATTAAGATAAATGAGAGGATCAGTGGAAAAGTGGTGTTTATTTTACAAAACATAGATATAGTTATTGCGTGTGAATAATATTGAAGATACGGTCGACTTATAATTGCTTACAAAAAATAAGTCTTGTCGGAAGTTTACTATACCGGAAGACGATATACCATTTAAAGGTACAAACCTTATATAGAAAATACGCAGCATTTTGACCTTCCGGTTTAGAAAATCAACGTGTTTTTGTGCACTATCGAAATGGTAAATGCAACAGATTATTTGTAGGTATTCACAAAATTGGAGGAGTTCCGAAAAAAATTGCCGAGTTTTTAAAATTGAAGTATCCTGAAACGTACACGGGTCACACGTTGGTACTATATTGGCTGAACAAATTTGGCCGTTGGAAATCGTTAGCAGGGGTGAAACAGTACATTGAAGAATCTGTCAGTAAAAAAATTAAGATTTTAAAGCAACCGACAGTGCTTCAATCTCAGCAAATTGCACCAGTGGTACTGATCTTGTTGAAAAGGAAGAGACTTCAGTTTTCTTGGATACGGATTATAAACAATTTGGATTTCAATTTTTTCCCGAATATTAGTTTGGGTAGCAAAAAAATTGATATATTTTTTAAAGATAATTAATATATGCACAATATAAACAAACAATAATGTCACAAATTTTTCAATTTCAAATTGTAATAATAAATATACACTATGTCCCATTTAATGCAGAAAACAACTGAAAATAAAAATAATTATTCACTGATCCTTTTTGTTACTAATATTTCATTGATACTAATACTTACTAGCTACAATAAATAGTACTTGTATGTAGACTTTATATTCAGATAATCCTCCAGAAAATATGTAGAAAACAATAATTGTAAAACTAGTGATTACTAAAACAGCACTGAATATTCCATGTAAAACTATCCAATATAAAAACAAACTGGTTTTATTCTGAAAGTGATTTAAAAGTATTATATTTCAGTGGTATGAATGAAAATAAAGAAAACTTACTGAAAGTAATCCTGAAATGAGTATACAAGCTGATACTATACAATTACAAAAAAATACAAGTGATAATATTAATCCGACATATGCTAAATCAGGATTTTTGTTATAATATTCAAAAATAAAGTCTTGCAAGTATGTCATAATTATATCAAATATGAAAAACTGAAATATGAAGTAGAATTATTTAATAATAACTTATACAATAAGTAAAAAAAAACTTACAATATCTGCAGATACAACTAAGAAACATATACCACGATATAACTTCATAGTGTATATATAGCGTACTATTTATATCTTGTGTTTCTGCTTTGGATTATCTAATACAACTAAATTTTTCCTGATAAAAATAAAAAATATCTATTTTCCTATTTACCTTTTTTAAAAAGTATACTTCCAGGAAGAGATAAGAAATATAATTTATATATTTTAAGTATTGTCATTGTAGGATTATTAAGAATATGTTAAATTTTGTGCTATAATTATTTATTGGCAAAATTCATGTATATTCATGTGTCTTGAAAGTCCTAATAGAACTATGATTGAAAGTGTCGTAAGTTGGTGGACAACTTCAAGACTTTCATTAGTTGAAATAATAATTCATATATTTTCCATTAATACTCAAACTACAAGTACAACAACCTCACTCGCTAAAACATAGTGAAGTTATTGGTTCTTGTACGCCATTAATCACATTCGGTAGTAAATTTCTGAACAACACACACAAACAAGTACAAAACTCAATAGCATAAAACAAGCGCATGGGGGCGCGAGCGATAATGTGTTTCCGGTTATCCCAAGAATTCCGGAAACAAACAACCAGCGTGAAATATCCAGCATTTGTTGCTGAACGGTAACAAAAGAATCCAGAGGTTCCATCAACACTGTTCCTGCCATAACTGTCAAAATAACAGGAAAAGCAATAAATACACGCAATTTTCTATTTATATTGGAAATAAACAGATAAATTCAACCTATATATGCTTGTGGGGTAATGTGTCTTTTACATGAATGTATAAATTTTGTAGATGGATAAAGTTTCAAATGCTGTATAATATCAATAAATTTTCAAGTTTTGTCAGTTACTGAATAGTGACAGTGACAGATATGTAGCGTGTCATTTTGGATATTATGTGTGTTGTGATTTCGTTTTAATTTGTACAACTTGGTCCTGTAATTTCGTTTTACATATATTCGCGCATTTACGAGCTCAACCGCAAATGTATTCGTACCCTCTGAAATAAATATATTAACAGCAATAAAAAATAATTTTTTAGGTTACAATAGTTAAGACTATATTTTTACCTTCCGTCACCTTTAGGTAAGGAAGGTATTGTCTTTGGTCAAAAAATTCAATGATGAGTTTTTACTGAATAAGCACGTTTTAGGGTCCATACAATACGATTTTACCATTTTTACGATGATGTCTGTATGTATGTGTGTCTGTGTGTGTGTAACAAAATTTCCGGATTCCATAACTTCAATACCACGATTCCAAAAATTATAATTTTCTCGTATTCCTCAAGTTTACATCCAGAAGAACATCTGATTAGATTTTGGTTATAATTGGTCAACCGGAAGTAGTCTCATTTGAAGATTTAACAGTTAAATTTGATTTATTGACATTTAACGTTATTATAACTTAAAGAATATATTATTCTCTATACGATTTGATTACAATTTATACTTCATATTCAATACATACAGAGTTAAAGAATTTTAAAGAAATTAAATTTTATAATTCAGCCAGCTATGCCAAACTTGGGAACTAGTATCAAATTCATATAATTCAAATTGACAGATGTCAGTATAAATAAAAAGTAAATTAATGTAGCAGATATGAGGATGTTGAAGTAGATATTGGGGAATAGACGGAAAAATATGGTAAGAAAATAACTCTAGTATTACAAGTTTTTAGAAAGATACAAGAAAGACGATTACATTGGTTTGAACATGTCATGAGGAGAAAGGAAGAATTATATTGGAACAAGAATGAATAGTTTAATAATAGGACGTTAAAGGAACAGAGGAAGACCAAAGATAAGATGGAAGGACTGTATTGCGGAAGATTTGAGAGAAAAGGAACTGAATGAGAACGACATGCAAAAATAGCGACCCCTAACGAATGGGAAAAGCTAAAGATGAAGAACATGCCAGTGTCAAGTGCAATTTGAAAAGTTTGTTTATGAAATAATTTTACGGGAAATTTAGAATCTTTTGTAAGAAAAATTATGGAATTTATACATTATACACGAGAATGACGGAAGGTATTGTGCTGGCCACAACAGATTTTTTTATTTTATGTATTAATAAAGTGTACTGCATTTAAATAAAAATTTGTTACGTTTGAATTTTTAGTATCTTTTTAGAAATTAAATGTTTTATTCTAATTTCTATTGTATTAAATTTTGGAATTGGTGTATTGTATTCTATTAATTTTCTCATCTAAACAACAAGAAAAGCAGTGAATAGTTACTTTCCTTTGATCTGACTGACCGTAAAAAGATTTTTTTCGCGATCGGCCAGAAAATGAGCTCTTTCTGATCATTATTTGAAGCGGAAATTCATTCTTTGCTGAGCTAGCTAGGAAAATAGTCTGTAAGGAATCGGAAAGTACTTTACCAATCACTAAATTTAATGTTTCCATACCAACAGAGACCGGAAAAACTAATAAATACGGAATGCATGAATGTTTCCATGACGATCTGTTGTTTATTTATTTTTCATTCATATGTCAAATATAGCAAAAAGGTGTAAGAATTATTGTTTGAATATGGATAATAATGATAGTGAAAATATTCCATCTGAAGTCAGGGAAGCAGCTTCTGAGCCACTAACAATCTCTTACCCGATAAATCAAGAAAAAGGTATGAGAAAGCGTACGAAATTTTTACAACATAATGAAAAAAAGGTTAAAACAATTAATAAAGATGTTCTCCTGGCATATTTGGCTGAAAAATCTAAAAATCTAAAATTGTGCTTGTTACCAAGAAAAATATTAATATCAGCAGATATTAAATGTTGATAGCTTTTTTGAAAAAAGTCTATTGGATATAAAGCAAAAAAATAATTTTTTGTTAGAAGCCCTGGATAATGAATACTTAATGTTGAAGATACGTTTGAAAACATCTAGAAGATAACTAATTTTTAATAACGATCATATTTTACAGGTTTTACTAATAATCGGCTTGGCGGGTGCATGCCGCCGTCAAGAATTAGTCAAATATTACATTGGACGATATAGAAGACAAGGATACGATACTTGTGGTGAACATTCCAAACACAAAACTAACATTCAGAGAACTTTCATGGTTGTAGACGAAATTAACTTGAAACTATATAGAAAATATGTATTCCTACGGCCGTCTCATGTCAAACATCGTAGATTATTCATTTTTTATAAGAATGGAAAATGTACAGTTCAGCCAATAGGCATGCACACTGTAGGAAGCGCTCCTTTCAAAATAACTACTTATCTAGGATTATTAAATGCGAAGAATTGCTTCCGTAGAAGCTCCGCCACATTATTAGTTGATGGTGGCGGAGGCATAACAAACTTGAAAAGACATGGCGGATGGAAATCTTCCACAGTGGCAGAAGGCTATCTAGAAGATTCCATCCAAAATAAACTGGGAATTGCGCGAAAAATCCAAAATGCAGAACAAAACATTGCAGGAACTTTGTTAAAAGATGTTAATATAAATTCTAATAGTACTTTTCAAAATCTCACCATCCCTAGCTTGGGAGGTACATCATCTTTTCAGCTAACCAATAATCATAATTGTAGCATTAATATAAACATTCACCAATTTCCTGGTAATAAATAATAAAGTAATGCATACCAATTGATTTTTATTCTTTTTTTCAGCACCGCGAAAAAAATAATGTACGCAACATGGCCTACGGCTCGCTCTGGAATATGCTTGCTCACCCAGTAAAGTATCACTTTCAGGTCTTGTTACGTAAATTACTATTGCAAAAGACATATTTTGTTATGCTTAAAAATGTTATTTTTAACTATTTTTCAGTTTTAGTTGATTAGATGTGAAAAGAATAGGATGAAATTTATTTAATTCTGAGGTTTTGGCAGTTTCACTTTGCAATTAAACAAACTACTCCAATCCTCAACTAGTTCCCCTTTCCCCTGGGTTTAGTTGAACTGATTCCCTCCTCCACTATCGATTTCTCCCTGTCACTCATCTAGGCTGGGTTGTGTAACTATCGGGTCTCGTCTGTCTCGATGGCTTTCAATTATTGTTTTACTGCATCAAGTGCCGATGATATCGAACGCTGATGTACCGACCTCGGCTGCCAGCTCATCTACGATCATCCACACACAGGGTCGGAGTGAGTGACGATGAGGGACAACTTTTTATTGCAACGTAAATGTCGCGGGGAAGATAATTAAGTCCTCGGGGAAATCACAGGTATTGAGAGTTCAGTTTAGATATCAAAGAATTTTAATGAGGTATGTTTTTTTGTTGGAGGATGACGTAGACGTTTTTAATGTTCAAATAAAACAAACAATAATGTCTTAAGACTGGGGGTCTTATTTATTACTGCAGACAATTTTTGATATGTGCTTTGCGTTTATATTAAAAACAGAAAATGTTTATGCGTCGACTTATTCTTTCCTAATGACGACAAGAGTTGATGAAGGATGAGTTGTATTCATACTAAAAGAACAAAATACAGAGTGAAATTATGCCGCCAAATTTATTGAATATGTCTGTTAGTACAGCCGTATTTTCAACATATTCCTGCAGCCGGTTCTGCTTGTGGCGCAACGGGATCCGTGTATTCACACTCTTGTTCAATAACTGGATGTTTTGTAGTGTGATATTACGTTTTCATAGCGTTCATTTTTCTCAGTGGCACGTGTTTATGTTGTACTGGAGGACGCATCTCCTGCTGCGACTTCTGCCCTCTGCAGGACCAGCTACGCGCGACTTTTGATTACTTTCATACTGAGTTTTCCATGCTCGAATGCGCACACAAATGTCTAACTTTTACAACGAAAGGAATTGTTTTTATTTTGGAAGTTTTCTAGTTTAGTGTTTTGTTCTTGTGGCAATTTGTTGGTTTTGAAGAGAGGGATGCCAGTTTATGTCATGCAGTACTTTATTATCTTATTCATTGTTTCTTTCTGTTTATATCGTATAGATATCGTAACCGCATTGCACAATTTTTCTTATCATAGTATTTTATTGATTTCTCGAAGTAAATCATCCATCGGATTTGACACTTTGCAGAGAAGGACTATAGGGTTTTAAGTATGCTACGAGGCTAAAATGATCGCCATGGAGGTTGATTTTCATTACGAGAACTTGCAATATACACGAGTATATATATATATATATATATATATATATATATATATATATATATATATATATATATATATATATATATATATATATATATATGTATAGTATTCGATAGGAACGACGAGAAACATAATTTTGCAGTTTAAACAGGAAATATTGAGACATACGTTAAAACTGTACGTTTTTTGATGAGTACGAAAATGGATGACTGTGCTCTATGCTCTACAGGCACTTATTATAGAAGATCGGCGAGTGTTTATCCCAGATTTGCCTGTCAAAACGGGCAAAATTTATTAAGCGGCGCCCGTATATCCTTAAGTCAGGGGCGCACGTTACATTACTATTCATTGACCGGACTGCCACGCGGTGGTTGTGCCATGTGCGCGATCTTAAAACTCAATGCAATACAGTGCACAAAAACATAGTATTAATTCACAAAATGTGCAATAAGAAACCCAAGAGTGTGCTTGGTTTATATTTAAGAATTTTTCTGAGAATTAACAAAAGAATTTCTGCGCCCTATTAACAGCTGCGCCCGGGGCAAGTGCCCCGTTTCCCCACCCTAGTTACGACCCTGATAGTTTTTACGAAAATCTATTTATTTTACTTCAACCTTGTGAATCAACTTTGAAGAAAAAATATTTGTGCATCATTATCAACTTTGATCATCATCGGTTGCAGAAATAAATGCTGAAATATTGAACTGCTCGCTACAGATTAATATGTATGGAAATATAACTTCACTTCTGGTATTGACATACATATTGTGTGAAACTTGGAAGGTCACAAATTTGTAACTAACAACATGAACATGAAATGCAGCAACTTTTCCAGAGAACATATGCACATTTTGACAGTTGTTCGCTACATTTTATAAAACTAATTAATGTGCAACATTGTCGTAACAATATATGGAAAAGGTGTGATATGTTACGTGCTTGCATACATATCCCAAATATTAATAACCTTTTACTATTTGCATGAATAAATAAACCAAAATTTCCATTTTCCATTATGATAACAAACGGAGAATAATCAGTTAAATAAATAAACGACAAGCAAAAGCATTAAAATAATTAAATATTTATTTATATTCAAACTTTCTGTACAATAAGCATTGTTCGGGTAACGAGCCAATAAAATGCACAAATTTTTCACATTTTTGTTTCCAATTCTTACTCTTCAGTAAACATTCTACTTTTGAGTATATAATAGTAGGTAACGCATAGAACAACGTACGCAGTACGCCCAGAAAGATATTGTAATAGTTAAAATTACGTCCATCATTCAGTAAAACAGAGAAAAACCAAAGACAAGATGGAAGGACTGTATTGTGGAAGATTTGAGAGAAAAGGAACTAAATGAGAACGACACGTAAAACAGAGATGAGTGGAAGAAGAAAATAAAAAATAACGACCCCTAATGAATGGGAAAAGTTAAAGAAGAAGCAGAAGACGTCAGTGTCAAGTGCATTTTGCATAGTTTGTTTATGAAATAATTTTACTGGAAATTTAAAATCTTTTGTAAGAAAATGTATGGAATTTATACATAATACACAGGATTGACGGAAGGTATTGTGCTGGCCACAACAGATTTTTTCTGAAATATTGTCCATTTTTGTTACTTTTTGAATCACTGTTGTGTATAAGAACAACAACTATGCGATAATAACATGATCATATTGATTAATTATAATGATTTTATCTGATTATTAATTTTTAATAACCTTTATCTTTGAATATATAATACATATAAGAACGGCAACGTATATGGCCTAGCAAGATACTATATCTGTCTCTTTTTATTCACAAAATTATTATAGATAGCTAGTGACTTCTACCACAATACTATGAACTACGGTAAATCGTGCTGACAGCATTGCCAGATACTATTTGTTAGAGGTATTCAATAATCAATAATTCAAAAATATTGTTTCATAATAAACAGATAATATATTTTGAATCTTCAATGTACATGTATACTTGTTTTACAGTAGCAAACTTAAAAACCTTTATAAAATCTTAACTTGCTGTTCTAGCTACGTGGCAACACTGTGCAACATCCACCTATTATGTATTTTTTGAACCAACGCAGAAATAATTCGTATACGGAGGGATAGATGGCACCTTCTCTCGAAATATTTAATCTAAATACATTACGTTGCCGTTCTTATATGTATTATATATTCAAAGCCTTTATTCTATATCTAACAATATATTTACTATAAATAGCTTTTCGATTGTATTGGCAGTTAATACAAAGAATAAAATGTAGCACTCATTCGTTCAGTGAACTACTTTTGTTACATCTACCTGCAAATGGATACAATTAAATAATTCATTCCCTAAACCATATCCAATTCAGCTCCTGTAATATAGCATGGTGAAAACACAGTTGGAATTTTTTTCTTGTGCTATTTATATGATTTTCCCACGTTCATGTGGAGAGTAACGACGCCGCCGCTGTTCATTTGTTCAATGGGGTGTCACTAACTGCGTCTCGACGCCCCCCCACCTCGACACCAACTTGTGAACGTGACGTCATTGGCCGAGCGCACCGCAATCTCTATATAACTTCGGGGTAGAGTTCATTCTTTTATTTTACATTTGTTGTTTTGTTGTTGTGGAGAGAGATTTTTGCATGGACTACTGAAAATATAGAAAAAAATGCGGTTGCAACTAAATAACTCTAGAATCATTGTTTTCCTTATGACTATGTAGATTACATAAAAATCTCCTCTCGTATAAGTTAGAAAAAATATTATATTGTAACATTGAATTACAAAAAATCATAATACATTATTTTCTCCATTCATCATGTTGTATTCCTTAATCTTATTCTTCCGCTTGTGAAATGTGAGTAAAATTGTATACAAGTTATGAATATTTTCATAGCATTGTAATGGAAAATTATAATGCAAGTAGCAATAAAGATAAAAGCTTATCACGATATACAGTTTCTGTTTTCCAGTAACTTTCAGTAAAAAGAAAAAAAGGAAAAATGCAAAGTTTGTTATATTAGCGGCAAGGAATTTTAATTTAATCTAACGCGCAAACTTTAATTACTTGCAAAGAACTACACTACTCTAGTTGTGTTTAATTTTCTACGCGATGGAATTAAAATTGCCAGTGCCACAAAGGACAATTAATATTATAAAGCCGTGACAGTGCAAGTGACTACAATTTTTATCTATCATTATCTTAAGTACGGTGGGTAGGAATCGTGTTAAAAATCGCATATCAAGATTTTGTTAAATAAGTATATGTTTTAGGGTTCTTAAAATTAGATTACCTACAACATGTAGAAAATATAGTACAGCAAAATATTCCTAACACTTCATTATTCTTAATAAAAATTTCATGTCGGCAGCCACTGCGTTATGCACTAAAAAAAGAAATAAACAAAAAAATCTGTTGTGGCTAGCACAATATCTTCCGGTTTTGGTTACATAAGTAGGGCGCGAGCAGTCATAAGACAAGCAGATATGGGGGCCCGTGCCAGAATGACAATTAGTAATTATGTACATGTCACCAGGAGTGTGGAATTTACTTGACGAAAATAAACCACATGGAATTGGAAAGTCATTAATTTAAAATGAAAAATTATGATATTTGACATCTATATACATATTTACTAGCTATCATTCTGACAGGGGCGCCCATATCTGCTTGTCAAAGCCAATAAAGTCACATGACTGCTCGCGCCCCATTGTATTTAACATTTCTTGCATACCTACACTCTACACAAAGAAATCTACTTATATCTATTCTTTACATTTAGATTTTTTAATTCTAAATTCATTCTATGAAGAAATTTTGTCCTCATCTAATTTTTCGAAATGTTTCCAATTTATTGTCGGAATTGATAGTATTTTTGAAGGGTATGTGTAATATACCTATAATATTAAATATTTAACTATTAATACATTAAAAAATAATATAATGTATGTATTTCCCAAAAATAATCTCCAGTAATGTCTCTGGATTTTTGACACTGACATTTATCTATCAGTTACAAATATTTAAATTTGTAATTGGTTTCCATGACATTATTTGGGCTGTGAGATTTATTATAACAGCTTATTATATACCTTATATTACTTTATCTCTTAAATCTATAGAAAATATGCTAGTTCCGGTTGTTCAATTATTACCAAAACCTTTTCAACTCTTCCCAATAATGTCCGATTGAGAAATACGTAGTTAAACGGATATTAAGTACTATAGTTTTTGAGAAATCGTCACACATGTACACGCATACACACACGCACACACACAGACATCATCGTAAAAATATTAAAATCGGATTGTAGGGACCTTAAAACGTGCTTAATCATTAAAATCTGGATATGCGATTTTTAGCATGAATCCAATACCTCTCTTAGCGAAAGATAAACAAAGAAAACAAATGAAATAGAGAATAGATGGAGGTAATGTGCTAAACACATTAGATATTTATTAAATGAATATAATTTTGGTTTGTAGTTTAAGAAAGTTAATTTGGGAATAATTGCGTTGACCCCATATATTTTGACTAATTTAAAGGGAATATGCAATGGCACGACGGGGTTCTTATTCATTTACATACATTTGAATTTTTATCGTACGTGTAAATTGTTGCAGCATGGCAGGAGGCCATGTCTTGGTCAGGTCGTCTAACTACCCACTGTGCGCTACTGTTGGTAACGAACTCTGTATATCCAACTAATGAATTTATATTTACATTGTAAACGTGAAATTAAAATATATTTTAATTAATGAACTAATTATTTTATTCGGCTTTTGTTTTCCATGATATAATCTTAAAAGATTTCATTATAATTTGTAAAACTAATAGCTGTTATTATGAAAACATGCAATTTTAGATATATTACTGACATAAATCAAAGAGTTATTATGGAAATTAAAATGTATTCTCATTTATTTTTAGTCGCGCTGTTTATTTTGATTATAAATAATGAAAAACTTCATTTTACTGAACTACAAGTACTATAAAATAATTTATATGCCAAGTTTATTACTTAAAATTCTTTTGTGCGTACTTCCGCAATATTTTATCATCTAGACCTAGACGACATTATTTTATGAATAATTGAAAAATATTGAAAAAATTGAAATTTAAGTTCAAAATGTGCCAACAAATATTCATTGATTCTATTGAGGGCTTTAGGCGACCTGCAAGATGAAAGTGAAGGATATGTCGACTGATATAGGTTGCCAGTGGTAATCAAAAGTTTGAATGTAATTGTGGGTATTTTCTCGACTGTGATGTGGATTAGGTGTTAACAATTACTCGAAAGTTCAGTCAAACAGCATTTATTCTTACAATACCAACATTTCAGTGCACCCTTGTACCTTCTTCAGGTTCTGCAACAATTATACAACAAAAATGTAATACATACAAAATAACATGGACATTATCACACTTAGGTCCGGTTGTTCCATCTATAGTTAAACATTCGGTTAAAATTTATTCTATTGGTAACTTCAGTTTGCGTTGTTCCACTACTAACATTCTTCGTAATCATACATTCTGCATATATACTAATGTCCCTACATGCACTATTTTAAAAGTTATGTCGTATTTAAAATATTTCAATTTTTATATCGCTAACTAAATTTTACTGTATTTGCATTTTGCAATATATTCCAACACATAAATAATATAGATATGTACAATTTAGTTTTTTATGATCATATATAACTTTATGCATACCTGTATTTCATAGGAATGCATAGCGGATTTGAAATAAATTTGAATTTTGATCGAAAAACGAGATTGACATGCGGGCATGTCATATCCATAAAACATTGAATTGTATACACTTCCATCAAATTTTTTATTGCATATTGTAAATTAAATGAGTTCTTCGTTACTTTAAAACAAAGAAGACTTACAGTACTGGTTCGCCCAACAGTGTTCGTGTATTCTAATATCATTTATACTCGGGTTACAAGATAAGTATGCATATACAATCAATTTTTCTGTATATAACACGCCACGATGCTTTATGAAAAGGAACCATTAATTAATCTTTACAAAGATGATGCTAAATATGTTTTAATTTATTTTTGGTATTGAAATAAAGTAACATAAATGATACCGCCCCAATATCTGAAAGATTAATTTATCTTTATTTTGTGTTCATTTCATCTTTATTAATCTTTTCCCAAATGAATCTGTACACTTTCGTTTAGAAAATATGTGAGTGAAAATATTTTATATAGCGAGTGATTTTCAGTGACTAATGATTTCAATCCAGGCTGTCTGTGTGCTGCACATTTTCTGCTCGCGCGTTTTCCCTCATCATTAATTAATTTGTTCGCCGCAGCGCTGTATTTTTTGATTACTAAAAAATATGGCCATTGTGGTGTGTGTATTGGAAATTTAATTGAATTATCAAGCTTGCTATGTTGATTAAAAATATATAAATTAGCATATGATGATCATTTCCATTTAGTAAGTTTATTTTTATATTCATTCATTTCGATCATGTTTTAATTTCATTGACACATACCAGGATGCTTCAATAAATAACAGCAGCAGTGTGTGATATACACAGTGTTCGCTTGATATCTTTCTGGGTCTTATGCTAGACTCTACAAGGGGCCTTCGATTTTTTTTTTTGTAACTTAAATATAACATATGTTTTTACTTTTCGTCACCTATAGGTAAGGAAGGTATTGTTTTTGGTCAAAAAATTCGATGGTGAGTTTTTGATGAATAAGCACGTTATAGAGTCCCTATAATACGAATTTACTGTTTTTACGATGATGTCTGTATGTGTGTGTGTGTGTGTGTGTGTGTGTGTGTGTGTGTGTGTGTGTGTGTGTGTGTGTGTGTGTGTGTGTGTGTGTGTGTGTGTGTGCGTGTGTGTGTGTGTGTATGACACAAATTTCTCCTTCGATAACTCCAATACTACAATTCCAAAAGATATAATTCTTTCATATTCCTGTTTCTTTCTTTCTTACTTCCATATGAATAGTTGATTAGATTTTGGTTATGATTTGTTAACCGGAAGTACCCTAATTTGAAGATTTTAACAAAAATTCTTGAAAAGAAATAGCTTGCAATTTAATTCTGCTAAAATGTACACCATGGAAACAGAATATTCAAATATTAATAATTGACAGATGTCAGTGTCAAATAAAATTTATATAATATGTTTGTGAAATGATTTTACTTTCCCTGAATCATTATTCATTAAAACAAACTGGTGAGGTCAATATTCGTATTTATTTCCCAATTCGGTTACAGTGTTTGGTGGTTTGTCGCGATGCATTGTAGGTGTACTATGTATAATACAGACGTCTGAATGCAGTGGAGTGCGGATTCCTTGGAACACTGCGCCGACCACTGCAGTATTAGACGCCATCCCGCCGGTCACGTAACCAACATGTCTTCATTCGTGTCACACTCGGAATTCACACACAACGGGGTACATTGTTTTACAAGTCCAGGTTAATTGATCTGTACGTATCCTAGTATTTAATCAAAATTAGTTATATCAGTTGAAGATAATAAAATCCACGTATTATTTAGAAGGAAGATAAAAAATGTAGTGTTGCGCTTCGCCTTCGAGGGAGATTCGATTTGGACGCAATATATTTACAAGAGATTTGATTTTAATAATCTAAATGTATATATATATATATATATATAATAAATAATTTCCTGTTATGCACAACGAGTGGTTCAAAACTAGAGTCAGGAGAAACTAGAGTGGGTGTATTTGGTCCAGGTTACCAAATAAAGGAATCCACAGGCCCAAGTCCCATTATATTTCAAGCAGAAATCAACGCAATAAATCTCTAAGCTCAAATAAACCTCAACAAAGATCTCAAAGGAACAAAAATCAACATATTGTCAGACATCCAGGCTGATTTAAAGACATTAAATGCCTTCACTTGTGAGCCAAATCTAGTCTGGAATTGCATGAACACCATACAACAACTAGCCACAGATAACCACGTCACTTTGTGGTGGGTACCTGGGGCATGAGGGAGTTCTATAACCAATGAAAAGCAAATGAGCTCGCTAAAAAAGGAGCTAAACTACCTGGACCTTCTTGTGGGCTCTTAAAAAGTCATATAAAGAAGAAAATCAAAAACTGGGAGGAAGCAACCATAGCATCATGTTGGAGAGACATCCCGGGGCTTAGCAAGTGGAAAAATTCCATTTCACCCTCGTTGACGAATGCCAAAGAGCTATTAGCTCTCAGCAATAAGGACCATCGAACTATGACAGATATCTTTACTGGTAATTGTCCTCTGAAATACCATCTATGTAAGATTGGTATAGCTGAAAACAATATCTGTCGACTCTGCGAAGAGGACGAAGAAACTTCGAAGCACATTGTATGTGAATGTCTAGCTGTGGTCGTAAATAGACTTAACCATCTTGGTAAAAATACCTCGCGGCAAATATAGTCGGGAAACTGACTCGTGGAGCAGTAATTGGCTTCATAAGAACTCTGGAACTACTTCCACAAAACTAAGACAGGGTCATGTTACAACAGATATTTGTATTTTTTATTTGGCTTAGCATCATAAATTCAAATACGTATGTATTATCTGGTTTACTTTTGTTGTTTCGTTATTTTAAATAAATATAATATAACAAATATGTAAGTTATATATGATAAATAATTACTACATAAATTTATAAGAAATTCACTTTCATTTCATAACTTACTGCATTCATATTGGCTCCAATAAGGCGGACGAGTCAGCTAGATATTATCTAGTAGCTGTAAGTAAGGGCACTAAAAATTCGAATATTTTAATATCTAATGTTTTTAAAAACTTTGTCACTATTAAACAGTCTTAAGGTCTACTCGTAGTTCTAATATAAATGGTCCATGTTCTAATTTATTGCTATGGTGAAGGACCCCATTGTAATCTAAGAATTTTATATACAATAATAATATATTCTTTAAACTTTATTTAAATCTTAATTTAGACACAATACTGACCCATTTAATATTTCGTCTTATCTTTAATAAAATATTACTATGAAACGTTCTACCTAAACTGCAATTGATTCTAAAATATTTACTCAGTCACTTCTTCCATTAAAACTTTCTATGTAAATAGTTCTCCGTTTATAAAACTACTAAAACCTCAAAGAACAATAGTTGTGGTACATCGTTGGCTTTAGAACAATATTTTTACAGCAGGTTTATGACCACATTTCACCTCCGTTATTCTTCCGTTTCCACGGGGGTTGAATTCGTGCAGCGGTCATTTACTGGATTTGTATTCTGTTGTTTGTTTACAGGACAAATAGAACCGTCCGCGATTTTATGTCTGCGAAAATAACTGCCTTTCGTGCTGAGGTATTATTCTTTTTGTTAGCCTACACAGATTAGCAAGGATTCTATAGAGATTTTTTAAAACATGATAGAAGAAAAAAAAGTATAAAAAGTAAAATTGTTTTTACGGAAATAATTTATAAAATATATGACCACCACAGTAAACTAGATTTCAGTTAAAAGGAACGAAAAAGTTATAACCAACAATTGCAACCTATTTTTTTTATAAAACAGATGAATAATGTTCTTTTAACTATAAAATCTCCGTTCATTTATTATTTTTGTAAAGGCTACGTTTTCCTCATAATAACGGACAGCGGAACAATTTGTTTAAAAATCTGTTCCTCGAACAAGCAACAAAATTATTTTTAGTCCTCAAGGCCTCATAATTCGTCCAAGTGACGTTTATGCCTTCCATAATGCACTGAACCTAATGCCCACTTAGCAATTTACAAGATTTATATCACGTTGTGAAAATTCAGCAAAAAGCATTTTTAAATCGTTAATTGTAGCCCATCCTGCGGAAGTTGTTTAGTAATATACTGCCGCGCGAGCGAGTGGCCTGTAAAACATCGCAAGATACTTTATACTTTGCCGGGAATAGTGTATTCATTGCGGATGAAATGGTGTCATCTTGTCTGCCTTACGGCAATTCACCCATCTTTGTCTGTTTCCCTTTGCAAATTGGTTCGCTTACATTGTTGTTCTTTCTGTGTTTTTCATCTTATACGGGATAATAAAAGATTCATGATATAAATGACTTGTTTTTATGAATACATCAATCTAATAATAATGGCTGTAAAACTACAGTAAGTTGACATATTTTACAAAAAGTCACAAGTACAGAAACTGAGTGTTTCTAAAAAAGGATTTGTCTGTTAAAAGGTGTCTCAGTGAATAAATAGAAAATTGTAACTATCTAGAGTTACATTGGTTAAATGAGGGTATCAGAATCACTGATTTTTATCAACGCATTTATATGGGACGTGGGCACATATGTAACTCTTCTTCTTCAGCCAATCATGGCTTAGTCTTAGTGTTTGTCAGATTGAAGGTCAAACTGAAGTTGAACTCAACTACGATGCTTTTGTTTTGTTATAGGTAGCTGTTGGCTCCCGGTGAAACATGATAAACTAATGTAAAGGGTAACTTATAAAAATACTGGCTTAGTATCACAAATTTTAGCAATGTCTTTATTGTAATTTCGGCTGTAATAGATCATCATCAGAAGACAACATTTATTCTACGATCATAGTCATATTCCCTAAGATATTGACTAATGTGCATCTTATAAGAATTAAAACTATGTTTTTTTTTTTAAATTTTGTATGCTATCCAACATGATACCACGCATTCTCTACTTAATTCCCTCACCGACACTTCAGGATTGTAATTAATGTAAGCTAATATTCTATCTTCTTCATCATCTCGATGATTATCTACTTCATTTCCTCTTCTTGCACGTTGATTTTTCAGTTTAAATGATCCATGTGTTTTCAATTTATTACCTCAGAGATCGAGAAATGACCGTACATCTTAATAACTTTAAATCAAACCCGTTCACTGCTACCTCTGGGGTCCCACAAGGATCAAACTTGGGCCCACTATTATTCAACCTCTTCATTAATGATGTGGTGGACCGTGGTCAATATTCTCAAATACTTTTGTATTCTCTTACGAAACGACATCGACATTTTAAAATGGTCCCAGAACTCAAAATTGTTCTTTAATTACAGCAAATGTAAAATAATGAGTTACTTTGTTAAAAAATACGTCTATATTCATGCATATCATATGGAAACTAATTCACTTGAGAAAGTAACGCAGTTTAAGGATCTTGGCATATTTTTCATCTCGATATTATACTAGTTATGAAAAAGTAGTCTGTACTCGTATATAAATAATGAAAAAGTTTCTGTAAACACAATAGTAATTTTAACAACAATATTTTACACCTACCCCTACAACCGTAAATCGTGACAATGAAACTTCCGGCACGGTGGAATCATTTGACGAAACAAAGCAACATTTAATCTTCCATTTCATCTGGTCTCATAACGCAAGACACAAAACGAAAAACGAGACGAATTGTAATAAAACTACTGACGACAACAGCTTCAGCGACAGCACCACCAACAGCAACGCCAACTATGGGATTTGGCGTCACTTCAATCAGGGGTGCACGTGCCTTGGGGACATCTAAGGGTCAGTGTCCCACTCTGCCCCACGGTCGTGGGTCACGGTGAGATGTCAACATAAAACACAACACGGACGGAATGGAAGTTAGATAGATTATCTTTGCAAATGCGAAGTTTCGGTTTACAGAGCATTGTGGTATGAACTATGAATTGTGATTTATTATTTTCTATTGCTTGAGTTAGATTGCAGAGTATGCAAGTATTGAAATTTAAAGGATCTAAATAACGTGTATGTTCTGAGCTTATTCAACAATAATATATAAATAATATAAATAATATATTTTTAAGATGAGAGCTCTTGTATAATTATAAACATTTCAATTTGTCAACAGGTTAATAATATTATAATATTTAAAACACTTGACACGTTTCACAAGATTTCAGTCTCTGAATCAACCTCTCGGTCATTTCTCAGTGATTGGCCTACTCAACCAGAATCACAGACGCGTCTTGCTCTTATTGCAGCTCATCAGTGTGTTGTACTGACGCCTCTAGGAGGCACTGAGAAGGTTGAGCGTTACTATAAAAATTAGTTTTTTAAATTTTCTACAGGTTTGGCTCGAACCCAGTATTAAAATTTAATATACATCGCGTATTTTAAATTGACGAATGTGCAATTTTTAATAATTGTTGTAAACTAATAATATATGTATGTAGTTCACGTCCGCAGGATAAATATTTATTTATTCCTGGTTGCAAATTATTTGATGATGAAATTCACATAATATAACCAACAAGCGTGTTGTTATTGTTAAAATAGATTTTAATAGATAGAACATCATATCAACATACGAAAATTTATTCACATGCTGAAAATAAATCATCCAAATATTTAACTAATGCTGTGTCCTATGTAGTATACGAACATGAAACATGGGTGTTGTTTAGTGATTTCTTTTGAAATGTAGGTACAATGCGGGTGGTGTTGTACGTTAATTAATGTATTTAAGGGACATAATGAAACGCTTATTTTAATTTTACACCTCGCAGTTTTAAAACGGAGTCAAGTGAAAATAAAATGTTAACGAATACAAATAAATAGCAAGTGATGTTAATTTAATTCTTTATTGTTATAGTTTGGTTGTAGTGTTAGTTTCTGATCAGTTTATTGTTCAAATAAATGTTCGTATTTAAAACTAATTTAATTAACGAATTCAAAGTTTTAATATAATTAACAAACAATTAGAGTAATGCATTTTATTTATTTAGACTCATTTCATTCCAAAAAAGTTTAAAACAGCTACAAACACTTATTGCAGGTAAGTTGTGGCACCGTCGCCGGTTCTGACATCTGGCGGCTTTAGTAGCAACTAGGGAAAATGCGGCCAACGACCACACCAACGAACGTGATTCTAAGAACTTCTCTTCTATCCCGAATCCCGTTAAAGTTACATCACTTTCGTGGTGTCGTCTGGTTTATGTATGCTCAGCGTCATATGTAGATACTACCCTGTACTGTAAATACAAGCTATTGCGCTTATTACAACACATAAAAGTGTTATTAGTAATAAAACTAGGGGGTGGTGGTATATCTTTGTTTAAAGACCATTAACGACACGTATATTGTTATTTGTACTTTTTATTCGGGAGGTCTAGGAAAGTAATAAGAATTATATTTGTGTGTAACGATAATAAAATAGAAACATAAATGTTCCTGGCTATAAAAATGAAATACATCTATGAAAATGTGAAATATATGTGTTTATTTCTAATTATATTAACGACTATAAATAATTTTCAGTTCTTGCAATAACATCAATGCAAGAACTGATATTCAAAGACTTACAACGTATATTTTGGTGTATTGGAAAAGTTCAAAAAGGAAAAGTCACATTTCAGGCCAAACTGAGTTTGAATTAATTTCCTTAGATTTTATTTAAATTCCTACAACTTGCTACATTATTATTGGTGTACAGACGACCAATAAGAGTCCGTATCAATGTTGTCCCTTGCACAGTATATTTCCAGCTATTTCCGTATTATTCGGTTGTCGTTTTTTAGAGCAAATGGATGTATGTATGCTCTTTGAATTTTTTGTACGAAGTTTAATAAATTGACTGAATGTTTTGTACGAATGTATTTTGTGTACATGAATTGTAACAATTTGTAAGATCTTACTGTAAGTGTGATAATGTCAATGTTATTTTGTATGTATTACATTTTTGTTGTTGTTGTAGACCCGGAAGAAGATACAGGGGTGCACCGAAATGTTGGTATAGTAAGAATAAAGATGTTTGACTGAACTTTCGAGTAATTGTTAACATCTAATCCACATCACAGTCGAGAAATTACCTACAATTAATAATAATAAAAATAAACTATAGGTATTTTAGTTAAGTGGTGTGGCATTATGAATTCATACAAGTATCCATTAGATAAATTTGGATTACTTTCAACCTTCGCAGTTTGTAGTTTCGTTATTTTCTGCATTCATTTAGTTGAAAACGAATTGAGGATATCAAAAAGGCGGAAGAAGAAAGCTTGAAAGAAGAACTATAATAGAGCAGAAGTGTGACGTAGACTTTAAAGTATTAGAAATATCGAATATTTTAAAAATTAAAAACTTTTTGAAAAGTTTCATTACGTTCTAGTTTTAATATAATAACCCATTTTCTAATTTGTTAGTATGGTTGAATACTCCATTTAATGACGAAATTTCTACAGTCTTACGTATCCAAACTTTTAGAAAAATCAACGGCTAATGTAAGTGTAAATACTAAACGATTTAGAATACACAAGCAAATATTATATGACTATCAGCTATTATAATAAGAAAATAGTCCTAATATTTAATCTTCTGGTTGGTTGTAGGTTTGCTGGGCGTATATAGCACACCAGGGAAAATCAGATACGTACTGATAATATCGCGTGATTCTATTCCACACAAGTAAAGTAGTTTGTTCCTGCTCCAATATTATGTTATTACGAAATTGCTACTACACTTACGACTGTGCTCATAATTGGTCGAGTATGTTCTCCATTCAAATGACCAATATTAATTTTTCCTACTTCAATTTGTACGATGTAATATTAAAATGAGTGTTTTCTGTGGAAGCCTAATAGCTATCCTATGCAATAATCATTCAAAGATATTAAATATTTATCTGGAAAGATTATTACTCAACGTTGAAAAAAATGTTATACAATGAATAAAAGTATTTTTGTATTTTCGGTTACTGATAATTTCAAACTTATAAATGTTCAGTAATCTTTTTTTACAGCAAGAAATACCTGTTCCTCAATTTTTTAGTGGTTTTCTTTCTTAATATTAAAAAAAAAATATTATATTTTAACTATGATATTAGTTTCAGTCCAATCAGTCTCAAATTTTTACCGAACCATGAGTGAACTGATAATTAAGGTATACTTACTACCCAAGGCGAAACCGAATCTACATTATGCTGCTCTGTTTCGCATTTGTTTAAAGGATACGGGCTAAGGAAAAGCAATAACACAATATGTCCAAAATTAGTGTTTTTCCTCATTATCCAGTAACAGTGGTTGACACAAAAAGCACACGCAGGTTAAAAGCACAAAAATACTTTTTATCTAGTTGTAACAATATGGATAGTTCTTGAGAAGGGAAGACTAAATAAAATATCTTATACAGGTGTTAAAATTTGATGCAGCCTGCACATTACCTTCCGTCAATTCTCTGCATTTTGTACAAATTCCATATATAATTCTTGCAAAAGATTCTATTTTTCCAGTAAATTGCATAAACAAACTATACATTTACACTTGACACTGACATTTTCTTCTTAGCTTTTCCCATTTGTTAAGGGTCGCTATTATTTATTTTCTTCTTCCATTCATTTTTGATTTGTGTGTTCTTTTTCTCTCAAATCTTTCGCAATATAGTCCTTCCATGTTACATTTAATCTTTCTCTGTTCCTTCTATCTTCTTTTACTAAGCTATTTATTCAGAGAGGTAAGTAATCTAGAAATCACAAAGCCTACACAAAAGTAAGAAGCTATATTTCAATGTAAACATGCGTTAAGGTATCTCCGTTACAATACCGCAACCACAAACAACGTACGTACATCTTAAATCTTCGTCTTCATTTCTTGTGGGGGTTGTTAACATTATAACTTGTATTCTACTAAATATGTTTTATAACCTCTATCGCTGACACTGACAGTGCTTAATATTCTAAATATTACCTTACTAACCATTTCCAAGATATCGAATAATCTTTTCTACTCACAAATTGGAAACCCAGAAACCTCATAAAGAGTAATACTATCCTCTTTACGATTCAATTCTAGACCAAATTACAGCAATAAATTCCGAAATCCGTCTATTTGATGGTGTCATCTGCATAAGATTTTACCATTGTCGAATTTTTACTATCGTTTCCCATCGTAATGTACTCATAAATGCTCCTAATATATTCTCATGCTTTTATATAAAATTCATTTAGATTTTCTCATCAATCATGAAAAAAAAAAATTGCGCTTTTAGCTACGACAGATATGTAATTTTGGCTCTCTGAAATTCCTTATATAATCCATTGCTGGGTGCGCCAATCTGCTTTGTTAGCAGATATCGGTAAATGATGAAATTAAAATTCGAAGTAATTTTTGGCGTTGGTCGGGATCGAACCCGGGTCATAATTAACGAATTTAACATTTTTTGTACATAAAAGTAATTCAAATTGTATTCTTTCGTTCTATGAGGATTTTTTTACTATTCTTCTGATATATTAGAAATTCTTTATATTCACTGATGATATTAGCGATATTTCTTAAAGATATAGGTACGTAATATTAAGATACCTATAATTTTAAACATACTTACTTAATCCTAAGCCTTTCTACCCTTTCGGGTGTAAGGCTGTGGGGTTGGCTATTCGTTTGGTTTCCGTTTCCATATATTCCTCCATTGTTGCCTGTCTTTTGTTATCTGCTTTGCCTCCTTCCATTTGATGTTTCTCTTGTCCATTGCTTTTCTCACTTCTTCTGTGCATATTTTCTTTGGTCTTCCTCTTCGGTTTTTCTTCGTTGTCTTTGCTTCGTACACTTTTCTTGTAGTTATTTCTTCTGGCATCCGTAGAAGTGTGTGAAGTCGAGGTGTGAACAGTGTGTTTAGTGCGGTACCAATAATTCAACCTAATCAAGGGATTTTATTGTGCTTTATTAAACAAATCTTACGCGAAGTAATAAACTGTAGTGTAACCTCACGGTGTAAATAAAGTTTTGGGTGTATTTGTGGATAAAAACGTTTAAAATTTTAAATATTTAATTTATAATGCAATAAGAAATTTTAAATTTACTTATTTCCCAGGAAAAGCTTTCTGATATTTTGCATTTATCTGTCAATTATAAACATTTAAATATCTCAACTTGTTTCCACGTTTGGGCAGCGAGATTTATTACAACAGATCATTCTATATTATCATATAATATATCTCTATATGTCTTGGCCACATCATATTTCCTTAAATTGTTAATAGGATGGAATGTTTTATATTCAGATTAGATCTAGATTCATACAAATGTTACAATTTTTCTCCAACACAATGTAAAATAAACAATTCGCAAATCCATGCAGATATTTTGTAACCCAAACAAACCCATTTATTTTGGCTTTTGCATATTCATGACGAATCTACGTTATCACAGAACCAACAGAACAGAAATCCGAAGTGAAATCCGTTAAAATGATTCACCTCTGACCCTAGCTGGATATCGCATTAGCAAAGCTAGAGCTAGAATTTTGAGTCTGCTTATGCACGGCGGACCTACGAATCCACTTCCAGTTCCACTCTAACTACCCCAGCCAGTTGTGTTTATCGCCCTCGCGATATTGCGGGATAATGGAAGTCTGCACCACCGGCCACGTTGGCAATTTTCAACTTGCACCGCTTACCGTTATGAAAGTTTAAAGCGACATAACGCCGGCGCCCGGCGCAACGCCACGCAACGTATGCATAACTTCGTTTACATATGGTTACAATTTATAAACTTTGACATCCTCCTGGAGAATTTTCCACATCGTGACAAGATGTATTGTTGGAGGTGATCTAAATTTAAATTTTTATGGCGGCATATGAAGGAAGGTTATTAAATAAAGGTGTCAATTTTTAGGCAAATTGTGTATCGTCAGCTTGGAGGCAAAGTTAGAAATTTATGTGTGAAGTTTACTGAATATTATAATTTTCTTACTTTTGGAGTAGTAAAGCTTGTTGATGTTATACATATAACGGACGGTTCCTTGAAATTTCGAGCGAAAAATCTAGAATATACTTTGGGCATACAGAAACCTTTTTTAGTAAGCCTCAACACCGCCGGGCCCCGCTCGCTTGCTTTTGGCAGTGACTTGGCGCCTTTTTTTGCTAGCCAATATCACAATAATTTTAAATGTTCATAGTGCGGTCCTCCAATCTATTTTTACCTCTCGCTAAGAGAGGTATTGGAATCATGCTAAAAATCGCATATTCAGATTTTAGTTAATAAGCATTTTTTTAAGGTCCCCAGAATCCGATTATAATATTTTTACGATGATGTCTGTGTGTGTGTGTATGTTGGAGGTACGATTTCTCAATATCTATAAGGCTAAAGACTTGTGTAACAACGGATTCCTCAATCTAACAGTAATGGGAAGAGTTGAATAGATTCTGGTACCACTTGGACAACTGGAAGTAGTAGTATTTTAACAAAAATCTTCTAAATGTTATTTTTTTGAAAATTTGTTATTACAAATATTAAAAAAAAACAAAATCTCTATCCGACAGATTTAATTTTTTTATTATATCTTCTATAGATTTAAAGATATAGAAATATAATCTATAAAATAATCTGTTGTAGTAAATCTCACAATCCAAAAACCTCTATGGTAATCAGTTGAGAAATTAAAATGTCTGTAATTGACAGATATGTCACTAATGTCAGTATCAAAAATTCAGAGATAGTACTAAGCTTTTTAATAATAGTGATAATAAATAAATAAAATAAATAAATAAATATTTCATCACGGCATATTACCCATTGCTGGGTGTGCCAATCTGCTGTGTACACAGATATCGGTAATGATGGAATGCGCTTACCAAGCGTCACCTCACGGGCACTCATTGCTGGCGTGGAGAGTGCGCCACAGGGATCAATTTTGTGCCATTAAAATTCGATGTAATTTTTGGCGTCGGTCGGGATCGAACCCGGGTCCCCAGATTCGCGACCAGACACTCAGGCACACGGCCACGAGACCCCATAATAATATTATTGTTATTATCTTTCAATTATAATTTTCTTAATATAGTAGATGTTTCCATGGTTATAGCATTTCTTATTCATTGAAAACTCACCAACGAATTTTTTGACCAAAGACAATACCTTCTTTACTGGTGACGGAAGATAAAAAAAATATCCGAATAAACGGTGATGATAAGCGATATGATATATTACATCCGTAACCTAGAGTACGTGGCAAAATGACCTTAAGCACAGGGGGGCAAGTATGTGGTACATTGTATGTGAGGAGATGAATAATATATCAAGAGAGCAAAACTCTGTAAATTCATTCATGAAAATGTCCACGCTAAAATTGAATCGTTACCCTTGTTATTTCTTAATATAAAACACCTCCCCCCCCAATTTATTTATAAATTTATTAGCTTAACAAGTTAACCTGATTCCCTTATTAGAT
Source organism: Harpalus rufipes (assembly GCA_951394225.1). Lineage (NCBI taxonomy): Eukaryota > Metazoa > Arthropoda > Insecta > Coleoptera > Carabidae > Harpalus > Harpalus rufipes. The sequence goes on along the minus strand of OX596283.1, from coordinate 47,854,478 downwards.
GCCAGAATGAAATCATCCCTTGAGTAATAATCTATCTAATCATCCGTTGGACATTGCATCCCGCGGCTGTAAGTCTATTTGAATGCCAATTAGAGAGACGTATTTTGCACTTCGAGCAAGTGTTCTGGTGTTCATTGGAACGCCCACGTCTCGATTCTGGACAACAGGATCAGGATGGGTGATTTAGTCCAGTGATTAGAGGCGGAGTTTACTTTGATTGAAGCACTGAACCTGGGTTCAATTTCCTGATTAAAGGGAGAGTTCAACTAGAATAACTAATTTATTATTCTTTTGAAGAGAAATTTGTTATATAGGGAGGGTTGTATAATATTAAAATATGATTGGTTCTATGCACATATGTGGTAAAACTCGTAAAATATAATGTACTCTACATAGTATAAAATAAAGTCCCCGGTAGGTAGGTATCTGTTTGTCTATTTGTAGACGCTAATCTCGAGAATTATTGGAAACTGGAAGGAATCTGATGTAATTGATATTTTTCGAAAATAGAGCATCTCTCGAGTAAGGTTTAGTGCAGTCATGGACAACAGTTTCGGTTCGCGGCAAATAATTTTTCTTTTCGTGGGTCGGATAAAGTATTAAAATAAAAACCGTGAACAATAAAAACGAATTATTTTATTAAACAAAAACTCATTACAGAATTTGTTTAAAGACCTTGAAATAATCTGAGATGCTACATTTAAAATACTATAAAAAATAATATTTTTCATTAATAGTCGAAGATAAAATTTAAAGTACTTGCAATCCCTATGCCTCCCTTACCAAGGGTAGCGGGAGGTAAAAACAACAGAGAAATAAATATTCCCAGAAAGAAACTATTAATTCACTTTATTTTCTGTATGTGTAATAAAACAAATATTTTGTTATAAAATACGAAACACTTACAACAATGTTCCCAATACCAATGTTTTACTTCAGCTCAACTGAGATTTATGGCGTGATTCCGACTTTTATATTTTTCTGACACATGAACCTACAAAGAACAAAACAGTTATGTATTTTTCACAAAAAAAAAACTTCAACATTCACATGAAGAATGTCATAATAAAACTGTAAAACATGGACGTAGTCACGCAGAGAACAATTAATACACCACGCGGATTCTACATCAGTGGAAATCTAATAAAAAAGACAAACTGAACGCATAAGCAGTTTCAGCAATTAAAAAAAAAATGAGAACGCGACACTGTATAATTTAACTAATTACTAACCACCGAAAGAGACTATTGTTTATAAATATGGCGCAGGAGAATGTTAAAAGAGTTGTTACTTCTGGAATAAAATAAAATTAAAGAAATAAATTTCCAGTTTGGTTAGTTTGTACTACTTGTTTCTTCCCTGTTGTTTCTGTCCAAATAAAAACTACGCTACAAACTTTATAGTTCAGATAATTAACTTGATTTCATGTGTTGACATTAGCAATTTGAAATCAAAGCTGATTCTAACTTAAAAAAGTACAAAATTAGTGAAGTTCGTATACCCCATGTATACTTACAAAAAAATTGTATTCTTAACCTGGGAAGTGACATATTACGGACGCTACTAACAACTGGAAGCCAAGTTTCCGGTTTAGATAATTGGAAAAAATGACTTTCCCACTCACAAAATCACTGATAATCGGAAATATTTTCATAATAAATTTCTATGTACGATTGTCATCTGTTGTCGTTAACTGTCAAAATGAAACATATATATATATATATATATATATATATATATATATATATATATATATATATATATATATATATATATATATATCAGCAGGGTTCCTACAGCTTCTGCCGCATTCCGCATTTCGATCGCCACATATCTCTGTTTCGCCAGTCGTATTCATCTATAGCTCGGTCAATCATATTTTGTGGACTCCTTGTATCCACGATGTTGTGGGTCTTCCTCTTTTCCTTCTATTTGGTGGTGCATATTGCAGGGCTCTTTTTGACCAACGGTCTTCTCCCATTCTCATCACGTGGCCATACCATATTAATTGTCTAGTTTCTATTATTTCTGCGCTCGTAAACACGCTTTTTGTCCGACGTCTGATTTCTTCATTTATCACATGTTCTATTCTGGACAGTTTGCATACTCGTCTTTTACAATCCATCTCTACTGTCTCAATCAACTTCTTGTCTTTGGCAGAAAGTTGCCAGCATTCAGCACCATACGTTAAAATTGGCTCTACAATCGCTGTGTAGATTGTCATTTTTGTTTTCAATTTTATCTGATTTGACCATAATACTGAATTAAGAACTCTAATACTTTTTCGACCTTGCAGTTCTGTATTTGACGTTCCTGTATCATTCGCAACAACAAGGTATTCTGTCTTAGTTATATTCATGTTTAAGCCCCATTTTTTATATTCTTCTACTAGTTTTCTGAACATATAGTCCATATCGTCTAAAACTATAAAACATAGTCTCAAATTTAAATTATCCCAGTCTACATGAATTTATAAATACCTCAACAATATTTTACTATGTTAATAATTTTGTTCATTACAAAAAAAAAATTGCTAGAAGACACCTTCCCTTTGCGCAATTGAAGTGTACTAACTACTAGTTTGTAAATAACTATACTCCGTTCGCTGAAACAAGAGAATGTGAAACGAATTCTTGAACAGGAACAAGTCATTCTATTGGTTCGACTCCAAAATTATCTTCTTTTGACTGCTAATATATTCAGATAATTCAAATTGACAGATGCCAGTAGCAATGAAAAGTAAATGAATGTGGCAGAGATGATGATGTTGAAATAGATGTTGGGGAAGCTACATTATTATTGGTGTACAGAAGACCAATCAATGATGTCACCAGAATCCTTATACAGTATATTTTCGGCTATTTTCCGTATTATTAGATTGTCGTATTTTAGAGCAAATGGATGTGTGTATGCTCTTTGAATTTTTTGTACGATGCTTAAAAAATTAACTGAATGTTTTGTACGAATGTATTTTGTGTGCATTAATAGTAACAATCTGTAAGATCTTACCCTGAAGAAGGTGCAAGGGTGCACCGAAACGTTGATATAGTAAGAATAAATACTGTTTGACTGAACTTTCGAGTAATTATTAACACCTAATTCACATCACAGTCGAGAAATTACCCACAGTTAATCATCTTCGTTTGACAATAGATTTAATATTCTTGTCATATTTACAAATGACTAAAAATTAACTTCCCGTGAAAAACATTTCATTTTCCTCGACAAATTACATGAAATAATTATAACTCGTATAACAGCAATTAGAACAATCTACCCAAAAGGAAGAAACAATAATATGATGCAGGATTTACGCGATCCTTTATCCTTGAAACGGCAATCCTTCCAAAAACTGTTCTTTGCTTTCAGGTTACAATGAATGACAAAATCACGTTATTCGTCCCTCTGGAGCAGTTTCATTAGACGCAAATTGTGTAATATTCAATGCCTGATAAATTATACACTTGGGGACTGAAACTCTTTACCAGGCAAACTTCGAATTTATGATAACTACTTCAAATTTGTAAATTTTAATTCAATCCTTGGGACGTGAATAATATATGAAAATGTGGTTCATGTGAAATTCAAATATTTGAAGTGTAACATTACTTTATGGGATAATGGAGTGGAAACTACACTTTAGAATAGAAACTATGTTAGATATCCGGTTAATTTTATTTTACTTGAAAGAATATTTTATGGCATTAAGTATGGACTTTGTCGCATAAATCTGGCTGAATTTGCTGGATGGCATTCGTTATGTTGACTTTGAGGACATCAATTGCTTGCGGTTTATTCGCATAGTGTAACAATATTAGATAGTTCAGTATGACGTTACTTTTTGACATATATTTTTTATTATCAATGTCTTGCATTGTGTACATTTTCCATTTATAAATTGAGCGCCATTGTTAGTCTTCAAAGTTTCTGGTATACCATGGCGGGCAAATATAGACTTTAGATAAAGAATAGTAGAATCTACTGTCAGTTGATCGAGTTTAGAAACTTCTAAATATCTTGAATAAAAATCAGCAACCAGGAAATACCAATGTCCCTTTGATTTTAAAAAAATATGCTGCAACAGCCTGCCATGGACGGTTTGGAAACTTTGTAGGAAGATGAGGTTCATGGTGCGATTTAAGATAGCCCCAAATGAAGAAGTCTAAAGGCGTTAAATCACACGATCTCGATGGCCAGTTCACGTCGTCGCTGCGCGAGATAACCATGCCCTCAAATCGCTCGTGCAGAATGTCCATTGTGGCATGCACTGTGTGACACACGTAGCGCCGTCCTGTTGGAACCACATGTCATCGATATCCATATCAGTTTAGGCCACAAAAAGTAGCGCTCGCCGTTGACGGTTATGGCAATGCCAGTTTGGTTTTGATGTACGGACCGATGATTCCGCCAGATCAAAATCCGCACCAAACGGTGACTTTCTCGGGGTGCATTCGGTGCTGGTGTATCAAACTTCATATGATTATGGGGATTTATCATCCGGCCCCTCAACCTACTCAGTGCATCACACAGATGAGCTCCAATAAGAGAGAAACGCATCTGTGGTTCTGGTTGAGTGAACCAGTCTCTGATAAATAACCGAGAGGTTGATTCAGAGACTGAAATCTTGTGAAATATGCCAAGTGTAATATTTTAAATATTATATTAAAACAGTTTTATCAAGTATCGCAATAATTATACTTTGTATATTTATATTAAATTATAATTTATTAATTATTAAAGGTTTTAATTTTTTTTGACTGATTGCTAACCCCCGTATATCTGTTCGCAACCCCCCTGTTGAGAAACGATGATGTAAGTATAAGTTGTTATTATCTCTCATACCAATAAGCAATACAATTATTCAAAGTGTCTTATTTCGTACATAGTTACTTTTTTTTCGACCACAAAATTGTCTCGTTACGTACAGATTGTCACTTTTACAAATTAGAATGAACGGTCTGATGCATGGTCACACTGTTAATCAGCAGACTACATCAACTTGTAATCATATATTCAAATTACCGTACGAATTGTGCATGTTAACATATGTTAGCCTGAAAATATTACTCGAATGCAGTGATTTTAGTCTTTCTACACAATAACATTTCATTTCAGTTTTGGTATTGCTGGCAAATATAGTGCTATTTTATGTTACCTTTGAATTGGGACTAAATTATGCACTTTCTGTTACATAATTCTATAATAAGGCACTGTCCGAATTTCAATATTTCATTTGAGATTATTATTCCATTATTTTCGTCTAAATTGTAACTATATTTTGATGTGTTTCATTTAACGAGAACAGTGAAAACCTGTGACAATGATATTAGTACAATCCTATTCTTAGATAAGTAGAACTTAAAAATTGCATGTGCAACAGAATTATATTTAAGGTGAACCTTAACTTTAAGTAAAACTTAGCAAACTACAAGTTCACTTTTTATCGGTGCAGACGGACATAAATTCAACAACTTTCTTCAAAGGAGCATAAATAAATGTAAAGAAATTAAAAATAATAATATTAGTAATAAATTGCTCAAGTAATCCGAAGGCTCAGATGATCGCACTCCGGATAAACGAGCTTCCAAGTAGATAAGGCATTGATTTTTACTTGTTATTTCTTAAAAATTATAAAAACACGTCTTCTGAATATTTTTATACATCATATAACTACCAAAACATCCATACCTTTCGTATACGACTTCCGTTTCACATGACAAAAGAAACATAGTAAAATAAACACTAACATGTCCTTCCATAGTCGGTCGGTAAGTGAATTCTTCCGTTGGAAGCCTACAGGAAGCTTCAAAAATATGTAAAATCCTGAATGTGAGACCTAGCAGACCTCGGCGTATAAAATTTATACCACTTCGTCCCTAGCCGCATATTGTAGTCATCCATCATCTCGGAGAACCGGAGGGTGCAAAATGTGCAAGGTATATGAAGCTAGCGCAAGAAGAAACGATGATGCTATCGGACTACAGTAGGAGAATGAAAATTGAGGAGTTTGGTGAAGATGTGAGGATGTGAAGTTTTTGTTTACAGGTACATGTATTTTTCAGAATGACTGACATATGTATCAGGAAATGTAAAGATTTTGTACTGGTTTATTTTGGTTTTTATGTAAATAAAAATATAGTTTTTTAAACGGAATGAAAAATCCATATGTCTAACTTTATAAACTATTAAAAAGTTTTGAATATTTCACGATGATTTACAATTTAAAACTAAAAACATCTTGACTTTGGTGGCAGCATATGGAAAACTTTTTTTTATTAATCCTACAGAAAATTTAATTCTTTCTAATTTTTTTTTTATGCTTTCAAACTACTAAAAATATATAAATTTAATTTCTGTAATATATATTATTTTCAGTTTCAAGTACTTGCAATGTACATTTAATTTCAAATTCAAACAACCTATAAATCTTCTTTTTTTTGACATTTGTACAAACTACCTGACAATTTTAGAGGAGTTTGCCTACTCATTCGAAATGAAATCGGATCCAGAATTAAAATTTGGATTCGGATACGTAAACAAAACATCGAATCCGGATCCAAATCCGAATTAAATTTAATCTTGTTTGTACAATAAAGGGTTAGAATTTTCAAGTCTCGTACATTTACATCCATAAGATATATTAAAGTGAAATAGCTGCTATTTGAAACGAAAATATTCTAATATAAACGAAACGAATGAAGTTTGTGCACTTTATATTACACTTTAAAATAGATCACAGTGTCAGATGAGACATTCGTAACATCAAATTCAGTGCGGTTTAAATATTTTACTGTTTCCTCATTGCTCTTACATTTTGTATTTGCAGTTAAATATTTATGTCCAATGGTTTTTATTACCCTTATATAGGATATATACATAAAAGAGAAATAAGTTAATATTGGCAAATACATGTCTATAGGTGACGGAAGGTAAAAAACAATCAGTAACATATTTCATTCATTATCAATGATTGTGTTTTTTTTTGCTTAGATAGAATTTACGAAAGGGTTAATTGTCAGACGAACTGTCATACTGCGCTCACTTTTTGACATTTATGATCAGTATACTCTGGCAAATCACCATGAATAGACTCACGCTTGAACAACGCTACCAAATTATCCAAATTTACTTTGAAAATCAGTCGTCGATTCGCGCAACTTATAGACAACTTCGTGATTTTTATGGCGCACATAATCGTCCATCTAAGCAAGCCATTCATCGAACTGTGGATAGATTTAATACCATATACTCTAAATGATGCAATAACAGACTCTATTACATCCAGAAAAGTGCACCGTTTGGTGCGGTTTACACACTGGTGGCATCATCGGACCTTATTTATTCAAAAATGAGGCCGGAGCTCGCGTTACGATCAATGGAGATCGTTACCTCACCATGATCACTAATTTTTTGTTTGAAAATATGGACGATATTGATCCGGACGATATGTGGTTCCAACAGGATGGCGCTACGGCGACCGCAACCACTTATTGAAATCAAAATCTGGCGATAAGTTGATTTCGAGAAATGGGCCTGTCAATTGGCCCCCAAGGTCGTGCGATTTGACACCTCTCGATTATTTCCTGTGGGGCTACGTAAAGTCACTGATTTATGCTGATAAACCAGCAACAATTGACGCCTTGGAGGCCAACATTGTTCGTGTTATTCGTGACATACGGCCAGCAATGCTCGAAATGGCCCAAAATTGGACGTCCAGAATGCGCTTCGTCAAGAACAGTTAATGCTATATATTGATCTTTCGAATAAATAAAGAAAAATGATTAAAATTATTTTTTTTGTGTTACTTTTTACAATTTGAAGTTCTATCGGGCTTAAAATAATACCCATTATAAGATATTCAGCTAACAACATAATCACAATAATGACAACTATTTACTTCTGTAATTCAAGCTTCAGCTTCGTAATCGTCGTCCTGGTTGCCAATGTTCTGCTCTCGTCGTCGACGGCCGAGCCGAATCCCATTTCACACGGCGCAGCTTCGTTTCCGGCGTATTTTGTATGAGACACGTGCTGAGGATTTTTTCCGTCGTTTCGACGTCTGCTGCGGGTAATTTCCGTACGACTCCGTATCAACTAAATGGCTAGTCAGCTTCGTGCACCAATCGTAATTGATTCAGAAATGAATGTGTCAGTTTGCGAAGAAATATTTATGATAATATAGGAATAGAATTTAAAACAAGAGGAGAATACTAGCAGTTGTTTCTATGATAGGCAGCACTGGCGTAGCCAGGATGTTTTGTTGCGGAGGATTTCATGGGGATGATGCCATAACTTACAACTGATTTAAATTTAGCAAAATAAAAGGTTTTAGCCGTTATAATACCTGATATATCAACAATTCTTTGCATTTGTTGTAAATTTCATTAATTCATACTAATTTTTCGTTTAAAATTAGACCTAAAACTTTAACAACTTCAAGTTGAGGTAATATTTCATTATTGCATCTAATTAGCATGCTACTATTTCTTTCACGGATAGAATAATTTACTAACAACAGATTCTGAAACATTTAAAACGAGTTTCAACGAAAAAAACCATTGTGATACCTCAATTATTGGACGTGATAGTGTGCCTGCTCGATTCTCTTTTGTATCTGTAGAAGAAACTAAAATAGTAACATCGTCGGCATATGCTACAAATTTATTTTCTTTTAACACATTATTTATGTAAAAAATATATAGAATGGGCCCAAGGATACTTCCTTGAGGTACGCTATTATTTATTATTCTCAGAATACATATTATTGTTAGCCATTGCTCTGCTTTACCACGAAAGCCATATAATAATAAAATATGAATTAATTGGTCATGCCTTACACAGTCAAAAGTTTTTGTTAAATCTATAATTTTGTTGAACCATTTCATATTGTAGGGAAGCAACTCTATGTATTATATAGGTATTAGATATATTTTAAAATATTTAATTAGTTTAAATATTTTTGTAAACCAATTTAAACAAGAACTTAATTATGTGACAAAAAGTAATATATTTCAATTAAAATCAGTATACCAATGTATAGAATTCCATTATTATGGAACATTAAAATATATTGTAATCCCTATATTTGATTTATAAATAACATTACAGCTAAATTGGTATTTCGCAGCTAATAAATAATAGACCAATTATTATAACCTAGTATTATTTTAATAATATTTCCCTGTTAACATTCAGTAAAATATTATTTCCGCCAAGAGGATTATATTAATATGACTGAAACGCATCAGATAAAATAATTTATCGATTTCGACTTGCCAATGTACCTATATCTATGTTCTGAATGATTAATTTATTGCTAGCTTTGAAATAAATCACCACATCACAACTAATTGTAAGCTATTAAATTCGCTTTTGTGTTCAGCTAATTTCAAGATCAAACGTTCGAATTACACGTTATATTAAATCTGTATCAATTTAAATGCAGCTTAGCAAAGATAATATGATTATGACGAACTGTTACCTGCTAACGGAGAACCGATTTATATTCGCAAAGCAGACGTCACATGAGGTGGAATTAGTGGAAGAATTACCTGGAAAGAAAATCAAAATTAGAATACAGCTTTTTTTATTCACATATAAAAACAAAATTGGTGTTTAAGAGAAACTTGAGTATAACAAATGATGACAAAATAAGGTACTGTTGAATTTTGGAATAAGAATAAGATATTCTAGTACGCTTATTAATGCTAGAGTAACTTTATTTTTAAACGATTTTTGGTGGCATTTTGTTATTTGACGTTTTAAAATGGTATGTCCTAACTTAAACGAAACAATATGAATTTTTGAAAGAGAAGCGTGTTATATCCATCCTTAACGCACAAGCTTGTAGTAGTCTTTGCAAATAACAGGGATAAAAGGATGACTGCTCGCGCCCTGTACTTTTGTAACCAAAAACGTGGCGAAAGGTATTGCGCTGGCCACAACAGATTTTTTTCATATTGGAGTTATAATTTGTAAGCATTATCATGACAACTAAATTATAATTTAACGGGTAGTATTTATTTATTTTTCATAAATAATTTAATAAAATTTCAAAATGTCAAACAAATATTAAAAGCTATTACGCAAAATAAACAAAATTATAGATGATAGAAAGAAAATCAGAGTATTATATCTTACCTATTGGATATCGGGTCAACAATTTCACATTATAGCAATAAAAAAGAAAAATAGTAACAGATATCCATACAAACGATATTGAATACACGGTTATTTAGATAATCTGAATAATTGAACAGATTGTTAATCAACCATAGCAAACATTCGATTTGATGGAAGATCATCATATCCACATCCGAATGAATTTTTTATGCGTTTTCAAACTGTGAATGCCAATACATTGTAGTTATCGAAAAAAATAATTTTCGATGTGAAAAGAATAGCGTATAATGTTGATATCGCGTGAGGCTTCTCTTTTTAATCAAAACCCGATTTATTTTATATGGAAGACTGTTATGAAACGTTGATGACTATGTCCTCATTGGTAACACCACCCGCTCATGTAAAGTAGCCAGCAGAATTAGGTAATTTATTTGTCTGAACCCAATGACAGGAGGGCTTTTAACGTCCATTTTCATGATCAGATTGAATGGAAGATTGAGTGAAAGCTTAATGGCTAAAATGATTACTTCAACTTGTGCGAGCTTGGAGATATAGTCCAGATAATTTTCACGATTGTTTATAATTAGAAATATGGTTCACCTAAAAAATATATTTACGAAACGGCAAATTTAAATCTAGCTAAAAGCTACAACGCCCCAGTTCAAAACTCATCATCATCATTACGGCTTATTACCCATTTCTGAGTGTGTCATTTTGGTTATATATGCAGATTTTGGTAATGACGATATATCTCTTCTGTTGAGATCGCTTACCAAGCGTCACCTCATGGGCCCTCAAAGCTGTCTTGGAGAAAAACCTTTTTGTGCTTTTGTGCTTAATTTACAACATTGACAGCATATTTCACTCGTTCTTTGACAATGATAATAATGATATCACTTGTTATATTACGTATGAATGTATTTAATTTTTATTTTCATCCATAACTATGATTTTTTTATGGATGTAGTAGGCGATTGGAGAAACCACTTTAGTTGTGTCAGCCGCTAGCATTTAATTTTAGCTTGGTAATTCGGTGACATTTTGTTTAAAATCGTATCGAAAAGTAAATTAAGTAATATTTTCGCAATAAGGCACAAAACAACGATTACACTTTGCAGGTATAATGGACCACTACTGAATTTAGTAACAAACTTATCTGTAACAGTTAAGATGATGATCATGACTTAAAATTACCGATTTGTGTATTAAGAGCGCAAAATAGGACGCAGGAACGCGACATTCTCTCGAAATCGACAATGTCCATTTGCGCTCGAAACACACACAAGATTTTTTTTACAGTCGACGCAGAGGGGTCCTCCATCATAACAAAAAAATAATAAAATATACACTTTCTACTTACACTACTACTCAATTAATAAGGATTAATATAAAGAAAAAACGTCTTTTATATTTAATTTATCGTTATTTCCCATTCTTTTTGACCTATTGCTTCAATCTAATCTTACCATTTTATACTTTCGTTTTTTGTAAATGAATGCCCTATTTTTATTTTCACAATAGTGCGACATTTTTTTGGTTATGTAATATACCGACAAAGCAGTTATGTCAGATTGATTTGTAAAGGTGGTAAATGTGTTACTACAGTGCCATTAGTTCCTGACTAAACGTTTCCATTAAGAATGTAGACAAGTGACATTTCTCAACATTGTATAGTTATAAATTTAGACAGCGAGCGTTTTTTCTACTTTGTCGCATAAGAGCGGCAAAGTGACATTTTGCGTTAACAAAAGAGAGCGCAAATGGCTACTTTCTATGTAGACTATAGAAAAACACATGTTATCTCTTTCGTTTTCCAACAATTTTTAGAAATTAAACACCTATTAATATTGGTAAAAATGTAAGTATAAAAACAATGTTTTGTGAGGGTGATCTTCATTTTAGATTTGCAAATTATGCGTTCTGTATTTGGGAATGATTAAATCTTCACATTGACGAGTATTGTAAGCGCCAGTTCCTTTGTCGATTGGCTGAAAATAGAGCTAAATTAGATTTTACGAACACAAGACAACAAAATATAAAAAGAAAGAAGTGTCAAGTGCTCTTTGGTAAAAACGAGTTCTCTGCAAGACAGATAGATATTATTACCAGTCATTGCTTTAATAATAATTGTCTGAGCCGTTAATACCTTTTTTGCAGCAGGAGAATTACCCCGACAAATAATTTACGTCAAAAGTGAATAAATATTTGCATAATAGTACATTTTAAGAATTTTTATACCAATTGACTACGATGTACTATTTGATATTTTTGTTATAAACATTTAATTCGTTTAATGTTAATAGCTCCTTCCGGCCACGTTTGAAATTTTAAGATAGGTATATATTATTTTATGTAAACATTTTATATAATACTTTTTATAATTGAAATGCTTCAATTGTTCAACATAAACTCAACATAGAAGTTGCGATACGAGAATTAATTTAACATAACAACACCTATATAAAAAAATATTTGTTAAAAAAACTAATACCATAAATTTCGATATGTCAATATGGAAACTGTCGTGTAAATCGCATTATGCCGCTGTATATTTAGATAGGAAAACGTAAAAATAACATAAATGTGGATTTCATCAGGGTATCGAATTCGTAAATATAAATATATGGACATATAAAACCATACGTTTATTTTTATTTACAAAAATGGCTATTTCGATATTTTATTATACATACCTACTTCTTTATTTGCATTCAAGTTTATACTCCATATATTATTTATTGGATAATCCAAATTTGAGACCGAATGCTGTTAACATATTGTTATGTATATAGAATAGTGGTTGGTGTTGGTTCAATATGTATACAAAGTGTAACACCAAAACCCACCACCGCCATTATTTTCTTTATTGTTATAATTATAAAAAATACTATAGAAAAAAGTTATAAGAGACATAAGGGGGCATCCCATTAAAAAAGAATATAGGTTTTTAAATCAGTAGTTCCCAAGTTGCAACACAAAGTTTATGCCTATTCGATAGCGTATTTTTTCTGAATTCACCCATGTATTGTTTTATATCCTTACATAATAAAAAGATTGAAAATAATGCGATTGAAATTTAAATAACTTGGATTTTTATAGTCATTTTTCAGTAGGCTATATATGAAAAACAAAAAATGCTATTTGTCAATTTGAATTATTTAGGATAGAGATCAACACTGTTTATAACGTTTTTAACAAATATTTGTTTCATTTTAATTTAAGTTCGATGGTTTTTCATTCATAGCCTACTGAAAAATAACTATAAAAATAAAATTTATTTAAATTTCAATTGGATTTTTCTCAATATTTTTGTTATGTATATATAATCTCATAGTTGGATTCAGAAGAAAATACGCTATCAAATAGGCATAAAAAGTATGTATAATCCCATTTGAAAAAATAAAAATTTATGGTGTAACTTGAGAACCACTGGTTTAAAAATATATTTTCTTCTCTAATGGGATGTCCCCTTTGGTCTCCTACAATTTTGTTCTATAGTATTTTTTTGTAATTGTAATAATAAAGAAAATAATGGGGGTGGTCGGTTTTGCTGTTACGCCCTTTTATATATATATATATATATATATATATATATATATATATATATATATATATATATATATATATATATATATATATTATATTCACCATGAACCACATTCTAGTTAGCAAAAAAATATTAACAAACGAGATTATTTAAATATAAATAAAACTTAACATACTTATTACAAATAAATAGTTCTCGCCTTATCATTTTTATTTATATGAACATATATCAAAATATAAATTATCGAAATCCATTAGATTAATAGCTACACGGCGCTAATATTAAATAATAAAACAAATCATATCTTCTTACTCGTATATTATCTAAAACTTGTTGGAGGGTGCGATAAGGTCTGCTGAGAGTTTATTAAAATGCATGACGAGAAACAATCTAAACATTTTATGTTCAAATAAAAATAAAAAATGCAAAAAAGGGCTAAACTTGAATAAGCAAAAATTTTAACAACTTAATTTATGTACGAATAGAAAACAGCTACCAATTCTCATATATCTTATCATTCGAAATAAGTTTTTCTCGTTTATTACCTTTCAAGTTCTTTCAATTAGTGTCTATTATGTTTCAATTGTTACCCATATAGAGCAATAATTAATAACTGTCGACGCAGTTAGAATGTGTAAAACTCTATAACCATAAAGGACTCGAGCGAACGACTACTTAATAATTTTTATATAAAAATGTTCATTGTTCATTCGCCACGTTATTCCCGATAAAATACCGTATTCAAGTCATTGCCTTTGAAAAATACGAAGGAAAATTAATCAAAATTCCTGGTTGGGTAGGTTTTCGTAGGTATATAAGGCCGTAATGTAACGTAACGTTTCGGCGTGCGTATTGATTACCACGGCGGTCAGGCCAAGACAAAGAGAGAAAAGAGACGAAGACAGAACTTTCCGACGGCTTTATAATTCGGCGAAATTTGAATTTACTGCGTGGCGTTACAGGACGTCCGGGTCGACCCCCCGTCACTTCCGGAAGCTTCTGCAGACTCCGACGCCCCGTACTTCCGGACGGAGAGAGTAGTTGCATTCATAAACTATTCAGATAATTACTTACCTACTATTAACTACGATAACTACTCTATTATCTTCGTGAGTTGCATTGGGATTATGACTAGATTGCGAAGTAGTTTGTTTTATAAAAAGATAAATTCCTTTGCAATTTTTTATTTTGATTACGACTCGCACAAAACTGATAATACTAAAACAAAGTTTTACCGGAACTCATTAATCAAATCCGCCCTTTACGATTATTTTTGCTTTTTATGAAATTAGTACATGAATTATTACCTTCCGTCACCTTTAGGAAGTTCAAAACATTCGATGGTGAGTTCCTAATGATAAGCACGTTTTGGGGTCCCGAGAATACTAATTTACTATTTTTACGATAATGGCTATATGTATGTGTGTGTGTGTGTGTGTGTGTGTGTGTGTGCGTGTGTGTGACGATCGTCACGATTAGATTCATATGCAGACAGGTTTCCCTGAAAAAACGCAGTTAAATCTTTATTTATATTTAATGATACAATTTTAAATAATATATTCTTCTCTATACGATTTGATTGCATTTTATACTTCATATTCAATAGATATAGAGTTAAAGAGTTATAAAAATATTAAATTTAATAAATAAGCTAGCTATGCTAACCATGGAAATTGCTAATATATTCAGATAATTCAAACGGACAGATATCAGTGTCAATGAAAAAAAAAAAATGATGAGAATGTTGACATGGATGTTGGGGAAGATCCTGAAAGATAGTGTAAAGAATGAAAGCATAAGGCAAAGAACGCGAGTTTCTAGAAAGAGAGATGATTACATTGGTCATGCCATGAGGTGAGATGAAGAATAAATTGGAAGAAGAATAAATTGCGTTTTAACAAAAGATAGAAGAAACAGAGGAAGACCAAAGGTAAGATGGAAGGACTGTATTGTAGAAGGCTTGAGAGAAAAGGAACTGAATGAGAACGACACCCAAAACAGAAATGAGTGGAAGAAGAAAATAAAAAATAGCGATCCCTAATGAATGAGAAAAGCTAAAGAAGAAGATGTCAGTGTCAAGTGCAATTCGCACAAACCATGGGAGATGCGCAGATGCTTTCTATAAATAGGGTAAAATACCACCTCCAAGGTGCAATTGTGGGGCTGAAAGGCAAATTGTACATCATATTAGGGAATGCGATACTAGGGTCTACGTTGCGAATTTCAGACTTCTTGTCAGCTTGCAACACTGCGTTCGAATACATCCATAATTTAGATATATGTTTGTGACTTTTGTTTGTTTCTTATTTCTTATATTTTTTTCTTCTATTTTATTATATCCTTTGTTATAATGTATACCTACTACCCTACGATAAATAAAGTATAAACACACATTACAGAAGGCAATTCAAACACTCGTTAGTTTTTTTTTTGTAATTCGTGCTAGAAACTTATGTTGTAATATACTATTCTGCTTTTGCTTTGTAATCACAGATATAATACTACGAAGATTACAATTAATGGAAAATATAAATGTTAGTACGAGTGAGTACCTATATTGACATTTCTGTCGAAATATGCTTGTAAATAATAGAAACCTAAACCTAGTCAAATTTCCACTCTAAATTAAAATTAAGCAGACTCCAAATTGATTATAAATGTACCTTAAATATAAAACACCTGAAACAATTTACTCCTTCATTATATTTTACAAAGCTACATTCAATTCCACGTAATCTTCCCGTCTACACAAATCCTGTAAAACCTAAACAATTCACGTAGCACTTCAACCCTTGTACTGCTCACTAATCAGTGCCATCCTCTTGACACTGCCCATCCATCCACCCTCACGCTATCTGCGGAAGGGGTGAGATCTACTCAAACCGAAACAAATTTCACGCTACCCACATCAAAATCAAGTTCCGCTCTAAACCGCCCCATTAAAAATTAATGAACCCGTCGGGGAAAAATTCCTCGTGGGTAACGTACGCTTACGGGGTATAAATTCGCCTGGTCGGGTTGAGAGAGGAATTAATGATTCGCGGGAGCCATGTCAGGCAGATATGCCAGCAATGTGTGACAGCCTACAAGAAGGATGTCGAGGAAGATGGAGTATGTGGGACACAAGATGTTATGACAAATATGTTTTGGCACCCCGATGAAAGTGACGGGAATTTGAATAAGGATCGGAAGGACTAATTTGTAAACAAATTTCAAGATTCTGCTTTATGGAAAATAATAGGTAGACGAAAAAAGAATAACTTATTTACAAATGGGGTGAAATTCATTTTTAATTATATATATAGGGGTGTCCCAAACAAACCTTAACATTAGCAGTTTAAATAATATATAAAAATATTTCCGATTGTCACTGTGGCTGAATGGTTAGCATGGCTGCCTATGGAATTAAAGAACTTTTGAAGGTTGGGGTTCAAATCTCCATCAAGCTAAACTATTCATTTTTTACCTTCCGTCACCTTTAGGTAAGGAAGGTATTGTCTTTAGTCAAAAAATTCAATGATGAGTTTTTAATGAATAAGCATGTTTTAGGGTCCCTATAATACGATTTTACCATTTTTACGATGATGTCTGCATGTATGTATGTGTGCCTGTGTGTGTGTGCCAAAAGTTTCGGTTCCCATAACTGCAATACCACGATTCCAAAAATTATATTTTTTTCGTATTCCTCAAGTTTACATCCAGAAGAACCGGAAGTACCCTCATTTAAAGATTTAACAGTTAAATTTGATGTATCGGCATTTAACGTTATTATAACTTAAAGAATATATTATTCTCTATACGATTTGATTACATTTTATACTTCATATTCAATAGATACAGAGTTAAAGAATTTTAAAGAAATTAAATTTTATAATTCAGCCAGCTATGCTAAACATGGAAACTACTAATATATTCATATAATTCAAATTGACAGATATCAGTATCAATAAAAATAAATTAATGTGGCAGAGATGAGGATGTTGAAGTAGATGTAGGGGAACACGCGGAAAGATACGGTAATAAAATAACTGTTACAATTTTCTAGAAAGATACAAGAAAGACGATTACATTGGTTTGAACATATCATGAGGAAAAATGAAGAATTATATTGGAACAAGATTGAATAGTTTACTAATAGGAGGTTGAAGAAACAGAGGAAGACCAAAATAAGATGGATGGACTGTATTGTAGAAGACTTGAAAGAAAAGGACCTGAATGAGAACGACACGCAAAAATAGCGACCCCTAACGAATGGGAAAAGTTAAAGAGGAAGAAGATGTCAGTGTCAAGTGCAATTTGAATAGTTTGTTTATGAAATAATTTTACTGGAAATTTCGAATCTTTTGCAAGAAAAATTATGTATGGAATTTATACATTATACACAGGATTGACGGAAGGTATTGTGCTGGCCACAACAGATTTTTTATATATGAATTAATTATGAATTATATTAATAATATATTTTTATAATATTCACTCGATTGTTAACGTTTAGGAAATTCATTTTGACACGAATATTTGATATGAACAAAAAACAGAACAAACAATGAAAACATTGTTTGTGGTTTATTACACTTGTAAATCACCATGTTTTTGTACATTGTTGAATTTGCTGTTACTTTTCAAATTATAACATTCGCTTCGCAAACGGTATGTTTTGTTTAAATTAATGTATAACTTATTCTTATACGTTGAAGTATCTTTCATTAAGTTATGAAAAGTTTGGTAATGGAACAATAACATGGCAGGCCGGAAGGAACAATTCCTTCATAAGATCCCTGTGTAATTATTCTCCACTAACTAAGTCCATCGGTCCCACGTTCCACAAACTCAAGTTTCTCTTCATCTTGGTGGCTAATGAAAGAATGACATCGTTACATTGATCACGTTAAGCAAGCAAAGCATCCTCTCATAAGGGATCATTAAATCATCCCAGGGTTGCGCAGGGTTATCTCTTACGACTTCTCCAAAGATTATCTGATAGAATGAAGATATCATAAAAATCAGTGAGATAATGTTCCCGAAACAGCGAAAATGGATAAAGATATCGAATTGGATTTTATACAATTCGATTCGTGACGGTTGGTTTTGGTTGCTTACATTTTATACAATCCCAAAAATAGTCTTAACTAATGTAACCTAAAAATTTATTTTTTATTGCTGTTAATATATATGGGCTCGTATATATTGTATTTTATTCTTCGACGTCTTTTTAAACATTTAAACAGAATTTATGGATTATAAATCATTTGTCCCATATTTAACTGTGCTTATTATACCTTCAGTACTACAATATTTGAGTCCTTGACATGTCATTAATAATGATGAAGTTATTTTATACACGTAGCCATCCTAAATTATTAAATTCTTTACCTATATACCTATATTAGCAACTACAAAGCTCAAAGGATATACTTTGACAGATTCTCAGGACGAGCCAGGACTAACATGCCCGTGTCATGGTCCGGATCTACAGACACCGGGTCACGGTCGGTTATCCTTTGTCCTTGTCAGGTGCGACGCATCAAAATTTCAAGAACTGTCATCGACGTCTCGACTGCCTTCTGAATAGAAATGAGCAGCTTTGATACATTAAGCACGTAGATCGGATTAAGGAAAAGGGGGATAAAACAGGGATATAAGTTCTATAGAACTATATCAAAAAAATATTTTTGGATACCCAAAAGATGTAATTTGCGACAAATAGTTATTTGTAGTATGAGTAAGGATATATTTTTATCCTCAAATGGAAAGTTATTTACATTCTGTCCAGAAAATACCGAGAATTGTACATTAAAAAGTGTGTATTACGATGTTTACAATGGATAAAAATATCGAACAAAGAATCTGTCTCAAATTTTGCATTGCAAATGGAATTTCGTGTGCCGAAGCGCTAAAAATATTACATAAGGCTTATGGTGAATCGACTTTATCAAAAACACGTGCGTATGAGTGGTACAGTGCATTCAAAAGTGGTTGAGATCTGGTGGAAAAATTGCCTCGCTCAGGTCGGCCATCAACGTCTTAAACTGAACTTAACATTGCTAAAGTAAAGGAAATGGTGACAGAAAATCGTCGTATGTCTGAGAGAGATAGCCGTTGAAATTTCTGTGTCTCACGAATCAATTCGTACTATTTTAAACGCTGAAAACATGCCAATAAGTTTCACCGAGAAATTCGCAATTTGCTTTTTGCAGTTTGCACTTGTAGTATCTTCAATGTTGATGTCATCTTGGACACTATCGTTCCAATTTTTACAACTCATATTATTCATTTTACGTTATATTAATTAATTCAAGCCCTGATACTATTGTATCTACATCGGGGGTGCCACAAGGCTCCAATTTAAGGCCACTATTGTTCTTAATTTTCGTAAATGATTTTCCGGCTATGCTAAACTTTTGCAGACCTTTATTATTACGCCGATGATCTTAAAATTTACCTTACGATTAATTTAGAATTAGATTGTACAAAACTTCAATTAGATATCCACCAGCTCATAGAATGGTGTGATGCTAATAAATTATATTTTAATATCGAAAAATTGTCATATACAAGAAAGATTCTATAAATACATTTTGACTATTTATTACTTTTACAAAACTGAAATAGATTTATTCCTCCAACATTGTAGCACTTTATAATATACACATTCCTAAATTTAAACGTCATTTACGGGTATTCTCTTCGTCAACTCATCTCACTTGTATGTCTTGAGTGCTTGAGCATTGAGTCCCGGGAGCTAATGAATTGGTTTCCGGTGAATCCGGAGCGGAACTATTTCTAGACCCAACGCACACAGCCGGGCCGTATATATCTCGAACTAAGGACGCACTAGATCACCCGCTGATCTAACGCAATTTTATGTAATTGCAAACAACACATTGCATGGAGAAGAAAAACTGCGGTCACGAAAACGGAAAGAAAAGAGGATAGATAATCATTAAAGAGTTAAAAGAAAATTGGAAATGTGTTTAATTTTTTTAATTAATTACATGGATAAGTAATTTGGAATGCTATCATAAAATATATCAATTCTTTTGAAATATAATTAAAGAAGATTAATTTTATAAAGATGAAAGATAACGTTTGTCATCAATCAAAACGAAAATTTGCTGACATTTTGAGGATATTAATTCAATTAAATGAAAATATGAAAGAAAAATTACACTAAAAACATTTTAAAATTTAATACATTTACGGGCTCCACAAAAACAAAATTCGCAAGATAAGGTGTTAACCTACACTCACATATGTTGTTGAATTTCTAATAATTTTTGAATGGGGTCCTCCACTATTATTTTTTTATTATTTTAAATGAAAGTTTATAACATTCATTGTACGAAATACATTTAGCCATCAAAAAATTCCGTTATTTCATTGAAGGACAAGAATTTGTCATCTTAACCGATCATAAACCAATCACATACATTTTTAACAACAACTCATCGGAATATTCTCCTAGGAAACTTCGACATAATAAAAAAAACACACACACCTCAGCTATACTAGTCGTCACCAAGGAACTGAAAACTTGTAAAATGTTTATTTTCTTTTCATCTGGGAGTGAGGAGGGGGGGGATTAATATAACATGCATTCAGCATATGGTAACTACCCTATTATTGACCATCGCACATGCGCCGTTGCCCACGCCCAGTTGACCGTTTCCGAAATGTGGACGCAGGAATAAACGCAAAGAAGAAGATTAAGTATCTTTTATAGAAATAATCTAAAGTAAATATTTAATAAACATTGTTCAAATTTTACTGACGAATAGCTTAATACCGGTTTAAATTAAAACGTTTTCACAGTTTTTGTTAGAAACAATAAAACAATTATTCACATCAGTCACAAAAAAAGTTTCACAGTTTTTCATACCCTTATTAGTGACCATTTTAAACCTTTAATAAACAGTGCGCATAACCGATATCCAAATTGAAGTTCAGTTCCATTTCGAATTGCTTCATTATCATAATAATCCATATCAATTTATCACGACGGGCCGATAATGATTAATTTTAAAATGAATATCCTGTGACAGGAGCAGTGAGAATATGCGCGGGCCATGTGGAATCAATACCCGGTCGAATCTACAGCTCTGTGACGCTGCATTCAGCATAGGCTAGACGCATTACTCACATACACAACCTACGAGGACAGCATTCAATTATACACATACAGACAACAGATGTAGAAATGAATTTCTGTTGTTTAGTTAGTATGTGTGAGAAAAAGTGAGCGCCGTCTCTGAAATACAATTATATAACAACGTATTGTACTCAGTACAATAGTAATTTTTTTTTCAATTATTATTTAAGTTGGACTAATTTTTATAGAACTATTTATTGTCAAGACTGTATGGTCTGCAATTAGTGCTTCTGACGAGACAATCGAGACGGGAAACTACATTGAAGACAAGAAATTAAGTCTCGTCTCGATTTTTTTCTCGTCTCGAACAATGGAGTCTCGTGTCGGCCGAGAATCTCGATGTTTTTTTGTTAATAAATCCAATATGCAATTTATTTTAATATACTATATATATAATCGTAAATACATATAAATAATATGCAGAGTGGTTAAAAAAATTAGTCAAATAGCTATTTTCTTCACTATCTATTTTACACCTATAGTAAAAACAGTATATCATCACGGCATATTATCCATTGCTGAATATATTCAAACAAAATATTTTAGAAAATATAACTTGCTACAATGAAATTAAAGAGGGTAGGCCAACTGATATGGGACGGGTCTTGTATACATATAAGTATTATATTGAATTAAATTAAGAACCATCGAATGAAAATTTGAAAAATTATTCACATAGTTAAAAAGTATTTATATATGTTACTTGAAATAATTTTTAAACATAGTCAAATTATTTGAGACAATTTGTCAAATTGATCAAATATTTTTCTAATATCTATTCTCGGTGAGACAATCTATTATTATTGACAGATTAACTAATACTAATAAGCTGTAGAAGAATTATAAAATAAAATGAGATAAATGTTGGACCAACCTCGCCTACTGTCAATCCAATTTGGCCAACAGAGGCAGCGAATATCTCAGCATCTCAGGAAATCACCTACCACTGCGACTAGGAACGTTTATTGAAACAAAATTTCAATTATCTCACTATTTAGTCCACTGAAAACCATCACACATTAAAAATTCATATCACGAAAGTTAGTTTTACACTAAAAGAAACAAATATATACTATTTCAACTCCCCCAACAGAAGTTTTTCACGAGAATTGCACTTAATACGAACAGAAGACATTCTCATTTGTATGTAACAAATACACTGACAAAAGACAACAATAATAAACAACAAACACCGGTCTAAATATTAGCTCGAACTTGTCTGTTAAGAGCCGATCTGTATAGTTTCACTGGTCGATACGAAATTTAAATAAAAATCATAATGAATTATTTATTCACTTAACTAGTGTAGAATAACAAATAAATTATTGTTATTAAAAAATGTAAAAAATCGTGTCAACCAGTGGCACTAAAAATATAAACTTTAAGAACCAAGCTTTTAATTTTACGAATTTTAAAATAAATATCTGACTTATGATCAATATATCATGTAGTATATGCCATTTATTTTTTCCTAAAGTATTAGAACAACCTGTATGTAAAGGGTTAAATAAATTAGAGTAATTCTTAAAGTCTTACAAAACACAATGGCTGGTAGCATGAACAAATGTTTAATAGTGATTAGCGAGCAATTGTTTTATCTGTTAATCGTTTTGTTGTTTTAATGAAAAATGTAATAATAATTAATTTTACCAACAATTCAAATTGTTATCGATTTTACATATTTTATGACAAATCAAACGTAATTTTCTTTATCGTTCATAATATTTAACAATATAAAAATTTCTCTTTCACGTGACTTCAATTTTGTATGTATATCTTTTGCTTATTTAAACATTATTAATTATAAAGAATCCCCATAAATAATAAGCTATTAAAGTAAAATAAATATATCATCACGCTTTTTACCCATTACTAGGTATAACACTTTGTCGGTAAGTGAACGTGAATACATCACTGTGACGTCAGGAAAGAAAGGAGGTAGTTTTATTTTTAGTAATCTCTCTTTGTTTTACAATAAAATTCGGACAGCTGGCTGTCAGGCTAGTATTGATCAAGTTATTATACATTCAACAGAGCAGAAACGTCTTTATTACAGAGTAAATTTCACGACACTGTCACTAAAGATTGATGTAAAAGTAATCTTGATAATGTTAAATGTATTAGACTAAATAAAATTTGCACGGATTAAAGATTAAATGGTACGATAAGAAATTGGCAAAAGAAAGGAATTTGTACGAAAATTTCACTCATTTATCTATCTCTTTATGAGTTTATTTCTCTTTTTCCATGTTAGCTAATTTTCACCATATTTGTTGTCTCTAACAAGAAAATATATTAAATAACTATGATAATCAAATTCGATATTCGAAATATTTGTGAATCAATGTAACCCAATTCTAACTTCTCTCATTAACAAATGTTCAATGATTTAGTGGCACCTCGGTGACTAGGTCAATTCAACTCGTCACGTGTCCACTCATACATACACTGTAGGTAATTCGATATACATCTACATAGGTCTAAATCCAGTAACACATCAAAATCTACTCAGCTGGCATTCTCCCTTTTCTCTTTCGCTTTTACTCAAATTAAATCTCCACATCCATCATTCTAATTACTGTCCTCTCGTTTGTCGGCGCTCGACACATTAAATCCATTTACCCTGCAAAAACTCAGCATTCAGGGGTATTTTTTCTACAAAGATTTTAAATCCAGTGTGCTACAAAAAGCTACAAAAAGAAAAATGGAAGTACACACCCTGTGTGTGTAAAGTGAATGTTGTCCAATGCAGTCTTGGCGATTACCAAGCGGAACAGATACTTGTCGCGCTGCAATGAGTACTGCTGCTGACACCAGGGTTGTGAAGTGTAGGTCTGAATTGCACGGTGTTTTTTTGTGGAAGATGTACGAGTATTTTATTTTGAGGACGTAACAAAAATGTATAATTGTGTTTAAAATGCTAGAAGAGATTACTATGTTCAAAATGTATCTGGGTAACAGACAAACACGAAAAATAAATACAGATTATATTTCAAATTTCTACCTACACATTTTAAAATATACACATACATAAACCAAAACTTGTTATCCATCAAAATGGGTCAAGCAAAAGAGTCCTCGAAAAACTACATACAATGGATGTCTCAGGTCTATATTTTACACTTTTGTTATGACATACTTGTTTTTACATTGTTGGATACAAATAAATAAATAAATAAATTCATTGTTGAGTGTGCCAATGGCAATCTGCTGTTATTCTGTAATGAATCAGCCACGACGAATATACAGGTGGCACTGAAAAACGGGCTACTGAAAATAACTTTTTTATTTATAACTATTTTTTAATTCTCTAGGGTTAGACATACAATCGTGGTATATGATGGTAGCGTTTCCGTTTATATATATGAACATAATATGTAAAATCAGACATTCCTAATAATGAACAAAATTAATTTTTAGCCATGAAATTGAAACAAAAATTAACGATTTATCTGTCAAACTAGGTGCGACTGTGCCAGTCACCAGCCTGTATATATATTAGGTATTAAATTATAAATGTAGAACCTTCAAATAAATATTTCATCACGGCATATTACCCATTGCTGGGTGTGCCAATCTGCTTCATACAAAGATATCGGTAATGATGGAATATTTGTACCGTGCGGGCGCTTACCAGGCGTCACCTCACGGGCACTCATTGCTGGCGTGGAAAGTGCGCCACAGGGGTCAATGTTGTGCCATTAAAATGCGATGTAATTTTTGGCGTCGGTCGGGATCGAACCCGGGTCCCCTAGGTTCGGGACCAGACACTCAGGCACACGGCCACGAGACCCTATAGAACCTCAAGGCCTATATGAGACGCCTCTGGATAAGATACAGAAACAAAAGAAAATATAAAAATGCATCTAAATAGGTAGTATCCTCATACCAAATATCAAAATTTTAGTGCAATTAGTCCCAAAATTATTAACAAAAATGTGTCTGGTGAGGTGTACCTTCAAAGGTCTGTGACTAAATGTTTCCGAACAAACTTTCATATAACATTTTTTACTCAAAATGATTCCCTCAATATTTGGTTTAATTTTAGCACACCCGATATGAATCATCTTGTATACATCGACATGTAACTACATAATTTAGAAAATTAGATATATTACTATTTTTCACCCTCTTTTAATATCTTAATGTGTCTCTTTAACTTCAAGTGAACATGACATATCTTTCTCTGGCTGTCTCGAACGTCTTCTGCAACGTGACTTCTTACATGAAGTCTCGTCTAGTGATTCGCTGATTCAAGACTGCGGATGTCAAAGTTCAAACCCGCCCTCGCTTCACTTCACAAGAACTTCCGTTCCGATCTGAATAGCTGACCATGGTCGGACTTGCCAGTAATTTTCAACTGGTACTAATATTAACTTTGGAACTTCAATCAATTCATAATTAATCAAGCAAAAACACCGGACAATATGCAAAGTTGCTGTCTTGGTCTTATCGTAGGTTGATCTTTATAGACGAAGTTTCAGGTATGTCATGTGTATGATATTGATGGTATTACCATATACTAACTAAGTTTCATTAATTATACGTCTTGTCACGCAACTTGTAATGCGACCTTTAACAACAGGGCTGCGGGCTTTGAGTTAAGCTTCTTTGGAAGTCTCGTTATTAACATACTGATTTGGAAGGTAAATATTGTTGACAATACCTTAAAGCAAAGTATATATATATATATATATATATATATATATATATATATATATATATATATATATATATATATATATATATATATCAGACTCGGAGATCACGCTATGAAACAAATTATTTTGTATTTTCATTGCTATCAATCCGTTTATAATTAATTCAATTCGTGGATACAAATGACGCCAACCGACAATTGATTTTGATAATGTAATTTTGGATTTATCATTATTATATACCATATTCGTTTTTGTGGTATAGTTTTAGGACGATGATATCAGCTGCAATATCCATCATAATTTTATTAAATTTTATACAAAGATGGATAGCCTCTGTGACATATTTGTGGGTTCCAGCCAAATTTTATATAATCAGCTGTATCTCAACAAAATGCTATTTACGGAGATATGAATCATGATTTTTTTTTTCGAATTATAAACTCGTAATTTGTTTCACTAAACAAACTTTTATTCAATGTATATTAATTATATGGCTGGTAGTAAGAACAAGTGGTTAACACGTTCGCTGCGTATAAATTCACGCGTCGCAGCCGTAATGCGGTAATGAGTTTTGGTGCAATTCTAGTTTTTTTTTTCTCAATTTGTTAATATTGTGTGTATGTAGAAGTCTTTACTCTTATTTTTCAGTATTTTTTTTTAACGCCTACGGTGCGTCGGCAGCATTGTGGACATCTTTTGTTCGGCAGTGCTAACGACGCACCTATACGTCCAGCCTCTTGAATTTTGAAATCAACATATTGTTAGACAATTCATGTTTATTTGCTTGATGTTTTATCTTTTATTTATGTAACAGCCATTATTTTAGCCCTTTTGAGTTGTAAATAGACCTGGTCGTTATCTCCATGACGCAAAAAAAAAAAACTGTAAACTAACCCCACAAATCACTTTTCTGTAGTCGTCTGACAATGCTGACCAACGCACAGTGTTCTCTTTACAAAGCTGACGAAACGATGCCGGTTGAAACAATATAGAGTACTGGACGCAACTTTTGCGGCGTGCGCAATGGTTCAACCACATACAGGACGCACAGTGTGCGTCGTACGCAGCGAAAGTGTTAAGGGTGACTAGTTAGGAGATGACTAGCAGTCAAATAAAAGATGAGTACAACTAATTTCTCTATAACTGTTATTTGAAGTTTTTTTCTCTAAAATAATACATAAACGATTAATTTAACTTTTTAACTTTTGTTTTCCTTCTTGAAACATTTGAAAGAAAAAGTCTGTATGGCCTTTTTCTGAAATGTACTTCATTGGGATTTACATTTATTAAATTCCGACGTTTGGAGGCCACAAAACCCTCATCTTCAGCAGAGATCTAACAATTTTATATAATTTTGTTACACTCACTGACGGAGCGTTTTGCGAAATTTATATTTTTTACATTTTCTTGTTTGTGATTTTCAGGATCTGTACATAAATCCCTGGGCTGATTTATTTGATAAAACATTTTTACCTCGTGATAAGAGAGATATTGGATTCATGCTAAAAATCGCATACTTTAATAATATTTTAGGATTTTTGCCAGGGCACTGTGATGAATGTTCATAAAATCACAATTATATTTGTATTTATAAAAACGTTTTGTTGTTTCACCTATATAGATTTTAGAGCATCTCTCACAGTTGGCCTGGTAAACAACATCGGAAACGTTTTCGATGGGAGTTCTGTCTTTGAGTTTGCTGAAATTAACAGAGATAAAACACTGCTAATCATCTCACTAATTACCTTTAATTACTTGTTCATGCTACCATCCAATGTGTTTTAATTTATTGTCAATATAAATTGTAATATAATGACAATGCACAGTGCACCGCAGAACCTAAACTTCAGTAGTAATAGTAGAACGTGAATTCTACTCAATTATAGCGGTAGTTATTACATATCATATCAGTTACAAGATTTGAATAGTCCAACTTTACGAAGTTGTGAATTCGTGCTAAAGTGCTAAGTGCTGACTAACGCTGTTAATACCACTTTATGGAGATACATTTGGAGCAGACTAATTGAGTAATTTGTGTTATAACTAATGCATATACTTCATTACATCATTCATTACGCTATTTAGAAAATGGCTAAAATTTATTGCATTCGATATTAGGATGTTTTATATAATAAAAATATGTATTTTTATAAAACTATTTATTAGTATAAAAAGGTTGATGGGTGATGGAAAATTGGATGAAAAAGAGAGGACCGGAGCGGCAGGAACTGTTAAACAGTATAAAAAATCCCATCTTAACAAAAAAAGAAATACCTAAAGAACCAAAATTACAAGTATATAAAAAAGTAGCCGTTCCTACCATCACCTACGGCGCCGAAACGTGGACTACAACAGAAAAGCAACGTAATAAAATAAATAGCACAGAAATGAGGTATTTGAGAAAAATTGAAGGAGTAACAGTCTTGGACAAAGTGAGAAACAAAGACATTAGAGAAAGATTGCAAATAGAACCCGTACAAAATAAAAGAGAGCCAGTCAAGATGGTTTGGCCATGTTCTACGGATGCCAGAAGAAAGAACTACAAGAAAAGTGTACGAAGCAAAGACAACGAAGAAAAACCGAAGAGGGAGACCAAGGAAAATATGGACAGAAGAAGTGAGAAAAGCAATGGACAAGAGAAACATTAAATGGAAGAAACAGCTAACAAAAGACAGACAACAATGGAGAAATATATGGAAACGGAAACCAAACGAATAGCCAATCCCACACCCAGCCTTACACCCGAAAGGGTAGAAAGGCTTAGGATTAATTAAGTAAGTAATGTTTATAACAATACGTGAACAAATACGAACGTATGCATACCCACAGCCCAATTTAAATTATGCAAAACTTTTTGAATTATTGTAACGTCAAAAGTAGTAAATATTTTTTTAAATGTTTAATATCTTAATGTGTCTCCGTTTCCTACTCTTCCAGTATCTACGACGGAATTTACCCATAATTTCATCCGCTTTGCAGCATCTCCGCCGGAATTCCTAGCTCTATCTACCGACTCGACATCAAAGCTCACCGCCTTTGCCCCTCCGCGGAAACGGGGATATAAAGACCAAATAACTTTTGTTCTTGCAAGAACAACAAACGACGGGCAACCTTCACCTCACGACGGAAAAGCAACAGGATAAACAGGATGAAGATGAATAGAATATGAATTTGAGAGATAGAGGGGGAAGGACGTTATTTTTATGGAAATGGTGGAAATAAGAGCGGAAGTAGAGGAATTTTGGAATTTGTATGCGGTGTGGTAAATATTCCTTCAATTTTAATTATAAATTATTTGGTTTTCACGGAAATTAAAATACTTCGAAATAATAAAATGCGAATATTACATATATCCTTAAAAAACACCACTAATACCGATGATGAATATGAAGAATTTTGAACATATTATAAGAGTAAGACAAAATTCCTCATAGAATGAAAGAATAGATACAATACAGAATTTACAGAGTAGCAGAGTTTCAAAACGTGCGACTATCTTTATCAAAATGCTCCTACGAGCATTAGATAAAAAAAAACTTAACTACTAACATATTTTACGCATTAAAATAGAAGAGAGTTTAAATTATTTAAGTTTTATAAAAAAATGTTAGTGAAGTGACTCGCTTTAGGCTGAGCTTTGAGAGTGTCAAATAAGCGCATTTAAGCGCATTGTGCGCTTTTTACCGTCCTACTGACAGCTTCATCCATCGTTCACTCGCTAGTAAAAACATTTAATCTTGTTCTTCGCTGAAATTCCCGCTGGTAAATTAAATTCTGTACTGATTTTGCATTGAACCTTCCATTTCCAGAAGGGTTTGATGTTTCACCGACAAAAAGGTTAGATTAAATCCAGAAGATTCGTGCAATCTCGGAACATAGTATACGATACCTGATCACCTTAAGTGAAGAAGGAAATTGAAACTCGCAGTCTGATGAGGGCAAATTACCTGAAAAGAAAAAGATATATTAGTGGAGAACAAAATAAAATATGTATTTTAGCTATAATATTGCGTTAGCTCCTTTATGCAATATAGATAAAAATAATCTGTTGTGGCCAGCACAGTACTTAACATACAAATTGTGTGTAATTTCTCGACTGTGATGTGGATTAGGTGTTAACAATTACTTGAAAGTTCAGTCAAACAGCATTTGTTCTTACTAATACCAACGTTTCGGTACACCCTTACACCTTCTTCAGGGTCTACAACAATTGTACACCAAAAATGTAATACATACAAAGTAACATAGACATTATCACACTTAAAGATCTTACAAATTGTTACAATTCATGTACACAAAATACATTCGGACAAAACATTCAGTTAAATATTAAACGAACAAAAATCTGTTGTGGCCATCACAAGATTTTTGTTAAAATACTACTACTTCCGGTTGTCCAATTGTTACCAGAATCTATTCAACTCTTCCCATTACTGTTAGATTGACGAATCTGTAGTTACATAGGTCTTACTAAAGTCTTATAAAATTTCAGAAATCGTATTTACAACAACCTCACACACACACACACACACACACACACACACACACACACGCACACACACACACACACACAGAGAGAGAGAGACATCGTCGTAAAAATGTTATTATCGGATTCTAGGGACTTTAAAACATGTTTATTCACTAAAATCTGGATATTCGATTTTTAGCATGATTCCAATAACTCTCTTAGCGAGAGGTAAAAAAATCAAAGAGCATACACACATCCATTTGCTCTAAAAAACGACAACCGAATAATACGGAAAATAGCCGTAAATATCCTATGTAAGGATTCTGGTGTATTCAAAATTAGAATAATTTGCTATGTTAAATGCGTATAATTTCAAGTGCCACCCACTATAACATAATTGTCATCAATATTATTTACTAACTTGAATAATTCAACTTAAGATTTTTAATTAATGATAAAATATCTACACATGTTAAGATTTAAACTTCGTCAAAAATTTTGTTCAACTCTAGTATAGTTGAAATACAAATACAATGAAATGTAAACAAAACTATAATTGGATTTAATAATATATTACTAAATATTTGTGTTAAATTACTTCCATGTGGAATGATTTCGCATAACACAAAATCAGCAGTGTACTGAGCAAAGAAAATCTCTGTAAACTTCCTTGCTAGTGCACTGTAAATACAAACCTATATATTATATATACAGAGCAAATTTTGCACAGACATACAAGCATCGTGACGCATTTATTTAACTTAGCCACGAAATTCGCATCCACTAATACGATAAATTGTTTGCATTCAAACAATTAACATGTAGGTACAGTCGGAACCACAATACTGACAATGGAAATCTGATTTCGACAGAAACACTATAAACGAGTCTTGTATTCTCGGTTATTGACGCCTGCGAGCTTTCACTTAGTGAACAGAGATGGCTTTCTGCCCGAGTGGTGAAGTAGCGCTCTTTAGCAACTAACCGTGTTGGAAGTATGTGTACCTACCGACAGAGGGAAACCGGAATACCCGGAGAAAAACCCTCCTACCGAATGGTATTCATAGCATATAAAGTCTGGAACGATGGGGAATCGATCCTACGACCGATCGAGCAGCATAGCCACAAGACCATCACGTCGGCTTTTGTACTATTGTACTTAATGATGAAGACCAACAGAAACAAAAACGTAATTTTTTCAGCAGATTCAGAAGATGGGAATCTTGGTAGAATTTAATTGAATTGCAATACGATATTGACTGTTTTTATTTTTGTTTTTCGCCCCATGACCCATTTCAATAAAAATCTAAATCTTATCATTTTCTTTTCCCTATCACATATTAAATTTAAAACATTTTCATCAGATACATCTTCTATATTTCCATTTCTCGATTTGTTAATCTGGCTCTTTTTTATGAAGCAAATAAATTCCGTGAAATATAACGAACCCTAGGGCTTAGGTTCGTGTTGTTGGGGCCCTGCTACCGAAGGGAAGTTTTGGTAAACACGTTGCCATAGTAACACCGCTCTTGAGGTGTTATCATAAGATATTAGGATTGCTGTAAACAGCCGCCTATGATGTAAATTCCGGTGTGAAGACTGGGGGAGGTACACGAATATGGAACAGGAGATGTATTTAACAGTAGGGGTTATAACCAGGGAATTATGCATGATGTTTATAATTAATAATATTAGGAAGATAAACAATATCCAATATCTTCATCAGTGAAGTTCATTCGGTGCTATTGAATACAGCGTTGGATAACTGGAAGTGTCTACTATTCCGGTATGAAAACTCGTTTTTGTCGCTGTAGTAGTATTTTTTCTATAGAGGGTAGAAACGAACGTGTTTTTTTTCTCGGGCCGATAACAGTGCTATAAGTTGTTGAAAGAGGCCTATGGTGAGAATTCTCTATCTCGTGCGCGTGTTTTCCAATGGTATAAACGGTTTTCTGAAGGCCGAGAGAGCACCGAAGATGACCAACGTCTAGGTCGAGCTGTCTCTGTTTCAACTCCGCAAACAGTGACCAAAATCAATGAAATTGTGCGCGGAGATCGTCGTATGAGCATTCGGATGATTGCTGAGGCTCTAAAACCCGATAAAGAAACTGTCAGAAAAAAATTACATGACGAATTGAACATGAAGAAAGTCTGTGCGAAGTTGGTCCCAAATAATTTGACCCCTGACCAAAAGCTCGTTCGTCAACAGATCTGCTCAGATTTTCTTGATACGATGTTGAAACTAAGCGACAATCAATGCACTGGAAAACTCCTGCATCGCCAAGAATGAAAAGGAGCAAGGATGACTGAATAGGTTTCCGAGGGTCAAACTGTAAACAAAACTTACTATTTGAAAGTTTTGGCAACACTGCGAGAACGAGTTCGTAAGAAACGGCCGGAGTTGTGGAAAGTCGTGGATTTTGCACCAAGACAACGCACCTGCCCATAACGCGCTGTCTGTAAAGCGTTATTTAGCCGCTAGATGCACTCCAATGCTCGAAACCGCGCCGTACTCGCCTGATTTAGCAGCTTGTGACATTTTTCTGTTTTCGAAGATCAAGTCTGCCTTAAAAGGAACCCGGTTCGAGTCGATGGAAGAGGTGAAGCGAAAATCGGCGGAGCTCTTAAACGCTCTTACAAAAGAAGACTTCCAACACTGCTTTGCCCAATGGAAAAAACGAATGGAACGGTGTGTGGGGGGGGGGGGGAGTACATTGAAGGGAAGCATTCTATTATAAAATAATTTTTAAAATAAAACTCTTTTTCATAAGCAGTCTCGTTATTTAATAGCCCAACCTCGTATTCTCTATACTAAATTGAAACAAAAGTTTCTCCTAGTTTGTTGAAAATATTCTCTCCGCATTCCTTTTCAAATATATACATTTCATCTAAAACAATGACAAATATCCAGCTATCCCATTTCCTCCTGACCCTGTTTTCCTGCACGTCCTTCCCGGCGTCCAAGCGTGCCATCTCGCCTGGAATTCTTATAATACCGGGTTCCGGGCACGTAGTGACGCCTGCTGTCCGTCCGGAGACCGGATCTCTAGTGCCAACTGCAGGCCTTGCCCGTCACATTTACAACGCACAGCCGATTCATTTTGGACGTGATATATGGCCAATAGACTATTTTGCTTACTGGAAAGATATGATATATAAAATGAAATTCTGAATGCGGATTGTGAAGTATGGTATACAGTTTTATTTGACAGAAGTTCTATCGAAAGATATATTTTAAGGTACGGAGTTTAAAAAATAAATTTTGGAGTAGTTACTCTAGTATTTTACTCTACTCATTTACTTTTATTTATTTACATATTTGACCTAGTAATCTGGCATATGCTCTTAAATATTTTCTCTATTATTTATCTGAATTCTTTTCCTATTAGCATAATATGTGATCTAATTTAATTTGAAGTATCTAACATAAATTATTTACTATATACTTGGAGCACATACAAACACGTTATGTTAAATAATGAGGATATTCTGTTGGTAGTAAATTTTTAATATATCATTTTGACATGTATTGGAAAATGATATTTTCATTACAACAATGTGAATATCTTAAATATAGCTCAAACGTATAACTGACAGATAAATGTCACTGTCAAAAAATAATCATTTCAAATTAAAAATAGTAACGTTTTAAAATGAAAATTGTAAATATATCATCCATAATTTGTAAGAAATGATCCGTTTATCTTCAACAGTGTTCGAGTTATTAACGACTATATTATCAAAAATTGGTTACTTAAAATATCATTCCCCGATCTGTTGCTGTAAAATACACACCATTAGAAGTAAAGGGTTTTCCAATAAGAGGTGTTATTTTGATATTCAAAGAAAAATGCCATTTTTTAATATAAATGATCGGATGTTTATTTCATTATAAAGAGGAAGGTATGCCGTTAATAGTGGAAAATAACATCAGGCAAATGACCACCACGACCACGCTGACAGGGCAATATCCTTTTCATGAAATTTTCCATAACCAAATCGCAAAGTGGCTGTCCTATGTCCTCGATAGCCTCACGAATTCCATCTTTGAGGTCTTGAGTCGACGCTGGGCAGTTGGCGTAGACCTTCTCTTGGGTTTTCTGAGCCCCAGATGCGACAATTTTGTTTGTTGACGAAGCCACCGAGGTGGAAATGGGCCTCATCACTCAAGATGATTTTTCGATGGAATTCCGGATCATTTTCATGCATTTCAACGACCCAATCAGCAAAGACACGACGTTGTTGATGATCGGCCGGCTTGAGTTCTTGTGTTAACTGGACTTTATAAGCCTTAAAACCCAAATCTTTATGCAAAATACTGTGTAATGACGTTTGTGGAATGCCTAATTCCAAAGAACGACGAGGAATGGACAAACCTGGGTTTTCTTCAACACTTTCGGCTACAGCAGCAATATTCTCGGCTGTTCTTGAGCGACGTGCACGGGTTTTATTCTTCACATCACTAACTTGTCCCAACAGCTCGAATTTTTCCACCAATTTCTGTAATGCGGTCCGACAAGGTGCTTCACGAGGACCCAAAAATTGTCGAGTTTTACGAACCGTCTCTGCCAAATTTTCACCATTTTTATAGTGAATTTTAATAATTTCAATGCGTTGTTGAAGCGTGTATCGTTCCATTTTTATTAATGGCGTAGTTTCTACTTGTCAAATGTCAAAAAATGACAGCTTCAAAAGCGACATCTACCGAAATAGCGGGCTATTCAAAATAACACCTCTTATTGGAAAACCCTTTATATGTAAAATTAACGGTGAAATGAATGCGGAAAAGGAAAAGTTTCTTTAATACAGGATATACATGTAAATATCTATTAAACTTTGCTTATGATGTGTGTAAATTACTATGCATAAAAACATAAAGTACAAATATATTCAATAACATTCATTTAGTTTATTGTCGTATGGGAGATAATTATTTGTGAGATACCACAGCAGTGATAATCTCGTTTGGAATTTATGTACCGCTGCATTAGTAAAACAATAAACAATAAATCTTTCCTCAGTTTAAAATTAATTACACCTTGTAGCTTTAACTACGTTGTATTGTGGATTAATGCAATTGTATGTATACACGAACATACAGTATGCATAAGGTTATAATAAACCTATTTGTTTTCTGTCTGCCGGTAAGATTTATATAAAATATTTGCAAAATTAAAAGTTTTAAATGCATAACCATGCTACATTTTCTCATTTGCATTTTGGAATTTACTGATTTTTAACCATTTTAACCTATCACTACTTGTGATTTATATTGTATTTTATTATGTTTTTATACAACTATGCAGACAAAACCAACAGACCAACACCCTTTGTAGTCGCTTATCATTTTCATGTATAGGAACATATTTGTAGGGGATCAGCATCATATGTCTTTTATTAAATTGTAAAATACTTAAAAACACGCTAGAGTGTCTTAAAAGTTTAAGTTGAATGAAATAGGCTTGCTAACTTAAAATAACTTAATTGTCACTGCTAAAGCTCCATGTGAATCGAGCATATTATTCTGATACTTAAGTCATTTAATTTAAAGAAAAGGGGTGTAGAAAACACAAGAAAACAATTGAATTGCACAAATTCATTGTATTTTAAATGACATTCCTTAAAGACAAGACACCCCCGACCCTTGGATGGGCAATTTAGTTGTGTTGTGACCACAGTGCGAGATTTGTATTATTGGTTTGTGGTCGCAAACATATGTAGTATTCTCTTATTATCTGAAGGGTTGTCTGGGACAACCCTGGGTCCATAGAGTCGTATACTCTAAAGGTGGCTAGCGTACATAGCAGCCAAGTGAGAGGCTGAGGTTCATAAGAGGTCTGGTACCTGCTTATGGCCGTAAGCTAAGCTCTCGCAACGGGTCTGATATCCAACATTTATGGGACATGTATTGGTGGCTATGGTACGGCTAGTAGTGAAACACCAGGTGTGAGAAACACAAATGAGAGGCTGAGTTCCTTGAAAGGTCTGAAAACCTACGTACCAGCGTGAA
The DNA here is from genome assembly GCA_951394225.1 of Harpalus rufipes. Taxonomy (NCBI): domain Eukaryota; kingdom Metazoa; phylum Arthropoda; class Insecta; order Coleoptera; family Carabidae; genus Harpalus; species Harpalus rufipes. The sequence goes on along the minus strand of OX596283.1, from coordinate 47,817,521 downwards.
CTAAGCTCTCAAATGTTGGTAAAGTATAAGGTTGTCAATCTATACATATTATTTAATCAATAATTATGTTATAAAATTCGAAAATTATCATTTTATTATACGAGATAGGCAGTTTTTAAACCGAGTCATTTACCACTCGCCACTTTTAAAAACTGCGTGTACACAGGAAACGAGGTCGACTATATTTCATTTTGCTTTGTTTTGCGTTTAAATTTAGATTTTCAGGATTTCAAATTCAACGTCCCTATTGTCCAATCGTACTGAGAAGATTTAATACAATATTTATGCAGTACCCATGCATCTATAGTCTTTTATTTACAAACCAAAATTCGTCAGCTTAATTAATCATCCCGCATACCACAGCGTTGAAAGTATCCACTTCCATCACTCCATCAACTTATCCGATCAATTTTTAATTAGTGCGGATGTGGATTGATTAAAAATGCATGGCTCATGTCTCACTCTGATCAACTTTGTGTGCATTCGCTCACGTGCAGCCATAGGGCCGTACTCGCCTGCAAAGTTCCAGGGAAGTTTCTAAGTCGTGGTGACGATGCCGGTGTTTGATTTGCAAACGTAATTAATATTTGAACGAGTTTCAAACATCTGTAGAGACAGAGAATACTTGATATGAATAATTATGAAATTTTTGAAGAGGTGATATATCTTTTGAATTAATTACATTCGTGGCATCTGGTATTATAATACTTTGGGATTGTGAACTCCAGATGAATTTATGACCCATCATTTTTATTAATTTTGGATGTTTGTGCTCGTCATCCTCAAAAGACTATTGGCAAAAACGAGGGATTCTCATTTACTATAAGTACTATAAACATTAATTAGATTATCGTAACCGAGAGTGATCAGTGCCAGGCATATTTGTAATTTTATGACTATCCAATTATCCGATCGGAAAATTCGTACCGATGTACATACGTACATGTGATCGGGAACGGTACAGTCCGAATTTAAATGTGCCATAGTTTTTGCGTATAAAAATAAACACAAACCAATCGAACATTAGAACTTGATATCATTCAAAGATAAATCATGTTTCTGTCTAAGTTCAATAAATTTTATACAGGGTGACACTGAAAATCGGGACACTCAGAATTACTTTTTACCTCTCGCTAAGAAAGGTATTGGATTTATGCTAAAAATCGCATATTCAGATTTTAATTTTAAAATCCATACAATGTGTGTGTGTGTGTGTGTGTGTGAGTGGGGACGTTGGAAGGACAATTTCTCAAAAACTATAACACTTAATATCTGTTTAAGTACATATTTCTCAATCGTATATTACTGGAAGAGCTGAAGAGGTTTTGGTAATAATTGGACAACCGGAAGTAGTAGATTCTTAAAAAAAACTTCTAAATATTATTTTTTGAAATTTTTTGTTCTTGTTCTTCTAAAGAAGAGTAAATTCTCTATCTGATACATATACATATTGTGTCAAAAATCCAGAGACATTACTGAATATTTTTGCTGGAAAGTTCATACATTATATTATTTCTTATTGTATTAGTAGTTAAATATTTAAAATTACAGGTATATTACATATACCCTTCAAAAATACTGTTAATCCCGACAATGAATTGGAAACATTTCGAAAAATTAGAAGAGTAGGACGAAATTTCTTCATAGAATGAATTTAAAATTTAAATATCTAAATATAAAGAATAGATATAAGTAAAAAAATTGGTGTTAAGTGTAGGTATACAAGAATATAATAAGGCGCGAGCAATCATGTGACTTTGTTGGCCTTGATAAGCACATATGGGGGTCCGTGTCAGAACGATAGCTAGTAATTATGTACATAGATGTCAAATATCATAATTTTTTAACAATGTAACAAAATTTTATATTTAATTTGATAATGATGGAACGATGATCGAAAAGTTATCTATTAAATCATTTATATTAAAAAACTAAATAAAAATATACTATATTTTAATTATAAGAATAATAATTTTACACAAACAACCCTATATCGGTAAGTCTGCACAGTTTGGGGAGCAACGTCCATGTTTCACGACACGTTTCAGAGTACGACAATGAGGGTGCGTGATGCGTATGTAGATTGACTGATGCGAGGTTCACCAAAGGACACAGGGACTGGATCTTGACTACAGAAGCGTGATGATGTAGATTAGGTAAAGATGGGGATGCCAAGTGAGCTGTAAAAATTTCATTTCATCGGTAAGTAAGTTTTAGATGATCATCCGAGGTTGTTGACTAACTCGAAAACTTTGTTACCTGGATACTACCCAAACCCGACGACACAGTAAAGGGTTGATTTAACATGCACAAAAATTAAATTAAAGTGAATCTTTAATTCGGAAGAAAAAACCAGTGGTTAATGAGGTGTTCTGTGTCTGATATCCGCAGGTGCAGCAAATTCCACTCCTGCTGGCGATGTTTTTGCAGCAGGATCCTAGCAAGCTTTTCCACTAAAATATGCTCGCGTACATTTGTTTTTTCAGCACTCTGCCTTTCTTGTTCAGTTGTTTGTTGTTTGTTTTACGGTAAGCTGATTGTATTTTGTTTGAGATTTGAAACTTGCATGATTTCCCACAGGAATAGGTGTACTATACAATTATGAACAAAAATGGGTTCATTTTATAATTTGATTATTTTTGTCGCATAATGTGAAGGTGAATGTGCTTTTATATTGTCTAGAAAATTACTTTTCAGTATTTTATCAGGCAAGTCTGATAAAATTTGATTTGTGACATCTGAAAAATTTATTTAAAATGACTATTTCCAATGAAAGTATTTCTATTTGTAAAATTACACCATACAAGACTGTAAAATGTGCTTTGATGAATTTAACGAGATTGCGAGATAATATATTTAAAAATCTGATGTGGCCAGCACATAACCTCTCGCCGTATATTTTACCTGGCTGTATGCATAAAGCAAAGAATATTTTTATAAATACAAATAATATATTCATATAAATCTATGACGTATAAACTTCTTTATTATTCAATAATAGCATGTCTCAACATAAAGATATTTACCATAAATTATGTTACAATAAATTACAAAGTAGAGTTTACCATATATAAATATTAGGCTGGTAACAGCAATTTTCAATTCGAACAACTTTGTTTACTTTCTCTTCATATTCTTCTAGTAAAAACATTAATTTTGGGCGGTCTAAAATGTATATATCTGGATTGTGCATCTATTCTTACATATCTTCTTTTACATTTTATTTTTTCATACTTGTTATATCTAAATAACACTAATTCCTTTTAATAAAGTGACGGATAGATTGCACTCCGATTATTCTTATATCGATGTGTAATTTTGTCAATATTTACAACTTACTTGAGAAGAATTTGATAGCTTTTTCGCAATTCAAAGTTACTCTAGTCTACAGTACTGGTGTACATTGTCCCATAATGTTTGAAACAAATTTAAGTCCTTCAACCTAGACTTGTCATCTCCATAATAGTCACAGATCAAGAACTAAGGGATTCTCCAAGTACATTTTTAATTCATTACTCATTATTTCTGACACTGACATTTATCTGTCAGTTACAAATAATTTAAATTATCAACTATTTTTCATGGCATCCTTTCGGTTGTAAAATTAATTACAACATTATTTTATATATTATATTCCTTTTATCTCTAAATCTATAAAATATGTATAAAAATATTTAAATGTATCAGAAAGAGAATTTATTTTTCTTTAATATTATCAAGAAAAATTTTCAAAAAATAATATTTAGAAGATTTTTTTTCAAGAATCTTCTACTTCCGGTTGTCCAATTGTTACCAAAACCTTATGTATCAGAAAGAGAATTTATTTTTCTTTAATATTATCAAGAAAAATTTTCAAAAAATAATATTTAGAAGATTTTTTTTCAAGAATCTTCTACTTCCGGTTGTCCAATTGTTACCAAAACCTTTTCAGATCTTCCCGGGAATGTCCGATTGGGAAATACGTTGTTAAACAAATTTTAAGTCTTATAGTTTTTGAGTAACCGTCCTTCCAACATCCCACACACACACACACACACACACACACATCCACACACACACACACACACACACACAGACATCATCGTAAAAATGTTAAAATCGGATTGTAAGGACCTTAAAACGTGCTTATTCAATAAAATCTGGATATGCGATTTTTAGCATGAATGCAATACCTCTCTTAGCGAGAGGTAAAAAAACGTAATTAGAAAAAAGAGTTTTTCAAAATAATATAGATTTTTCTGATGACAGTTCTGAGTGATAAATGTATTGCCTACTGGTGAAATATATTAACTTGGAATACCAAACTTTCATTCCTTCCCCAACATCTATCTCAATATCCTAGTCCATACCACATTCATTTTCTTTTCACTGATACTGGCATCTGTCAATTTGAATTATCTGAACATATTAGCAGTTTCTTTGGTTAGCATAGCTGGTTGATTTATGAAAATTAATACCTTTAACTCTATATCTATTGAATATGAAGTATAAAATGCAATCAAATCGTGTAAATACTAGATTTCTTAGATCTATAGCCAACATTTTTTCTTTTAAGATAAGCTATAAGAATACCAAATTTTGAAATATCAATAGAGTCATAAAGAAAAATTCTGCTCTTTAACATTGAATACTCAGCCCATAAGCTTCCAGGTGCTTTTAGTTGCTTAGATCTCTGAACCATATATGCTAACATAACTTTTTCGTTTATACCAACATTCTTTGCACTGCACCATTCTTTGATAATTTTGTAAGTATTTTCATATCGCAGTTTGGATTACTGCCGAACATCCGATATTCCACGATTCTTCTATATTTAAATTCTCACTCTCAGAGTCACACATTTTAATTATTTTTCTTTGTTGAATAGTTTAAATTAAGTTTAAATAACACCTAGACTTCTTGACATTCAAACGCATAAACAAACAATGAAACCATAACAAAACAATAAAATCATAGCATACTGTAAAGCTACCTACTATATTCAGTTTCAATAATACTTATAATGAAAAAAATTAAAAATGAAATAAAAAATTAAAATTTTAGCAAACTCCAATCGCGCGAAAAATGTTATAAGCATCACGAACGTTAAGGAATTCGATCGGTAAACTGTCTTTACTGTTCTTGATACTTAATATACTATTTTTATTTGTTTATTTTATTTTAAAATTACCTATATTACATCTTGTTGTTCGTGTAATAAATATGTTTACCAGATTAATTAGTTGGTGGATAGGATATTATTTCCAGACTATTCATAATTGATAAATTTATATGTTCAAGCAGGTGATAAATGACACCATACATTCATAATGAATATGTAGAGGAAAAACGCAGCCACATAAAATTGAAATAAATTTGCGAACACATATCTACGTGTGGTAAAATAAAACACCCTATAAATCTCCCTTGCAAATTTGAAAATGCTTCGCTATCACAATTTTATTCAACGTGAATACAGCAGTACATTGACAAATATTTTTTGGAACTGGTCCATAAAAGTGTAATTTCCTTTTTGCGGTTGGCGTTAAGAATAACATATACCTACAAAGCAGGAGGTACGTGGCCGCCATTTTAAATTTATCGACGCCATTAAATGATACGGAGATCTTCGTATATTGGTATTGGCTGCAGGCATCGGTTGGGTGAACAATACGCATTGGCTATGCACAAAGAACGATGCACCGTAGATAGGTATTTGTGAAGCTACCCAACTGAGATATTTAAAAATGAAAAAAAAATGCTTTGTGAAATACGTTTATAGGAGACAAACATTAAACTAAGTATTACCACGATGGAAGAGGAACAAAATTTCTCCAAATATTCATTTCTTGCTACATATAAGAGACGATTTGGTGTTCACAATTACTCGAAACTTCAGTCAAACAGCATTTATTCTTACTATACCAACGTAAGATCTTACAAATTGTTACGAATCATGTACACAAAATACATTCGTACAAAACATTCAGTTAATTTATTATACATCGTACAAACAATTCATCCATTTGTTCTAAAAAACGACAATCGAATAATACGGAAATATAAATCAAACGTGATTTATAAAGTTCATCGAAGTTACGTTACTCGAAGATCCGGATGATCGAACATCGGAGATCAACACAGAATAACACGGCAAACAAATGAGCTCTTGCTGAACATTCCAATACACTAAAACACACTTTTGATCTGGATAATTTCAAGTGTTTGGAGGAAGAATTACTCCAGGAATGATTGCAATAACATCAATACAAGAACTGATATTCAAGGAGTTAACAGCGTATATTTTGGTGTATTGGAAAAGTTCAAAAAAGGAAAACCAAATTTCAGCTCAAACTGAGTTTCATTAATGTCCTTGTACGACCAAGAGGAGTCCGTATCAATGATGTCCGTATTATTCGTTTGTCGTTTTTTTAGAGCAAATGGACGTATGTATATTCTTTGAATTTTTTGTACGATGTTTAATAAATTAACTGAATGTTTTGTACGAATGTATTTTGTGTACATGCATTGTAACAATTTGTAAGATCTTACTGTAAGTGTGATAATGTGCATATTAATTTGTATGTATTACATTTTTGGTGTATAATTGTTGTAGACTCTGAAGAATGTGTAACGGTGCACGAAGACGAATTTCAGGCTAAATGACATTTTTTTTATATATTTTATTTAAATTCTTTCAGTAATGCTACATAATACAAAAATGTCCAGAACAATGTGCTTATGATTCTTGTTGCTGTTAATAGATATTACAATTTAAATCTGCAGATGACGGTAATGGTAGTAGAAATAGAGAAAAGAAACAAAAAAGTAGGTCGTTAGAGCTACACGAAATAATTGAAGATCACGTTTCGTTTTAACGAGCACACTAACACAATTTGTGATTGGATCATTCAGTTCTAACAATTTCATCGAAATAATGTCGATATCTTTCCAATTCTTATTTTAGTAGTCTACTTTTTATATTTTTACATCAAATATACCTTTATTCTGTAAAAACATTGTTAACTTTTAATGAAGTGTCAGAATTGTTATTGATCATAAAACAAATATAAAAAGTTTTTCCAATGAGTGTTTGAAATGAACTCTTTTCGTATTTTCAAAAACTGTACTAATTATTATTGAAAAGACATTTGATAAAATTAAATCTACACAGATTTATAAAATATACAGAATTATTTAAGGATTTTAAACGCAGTAAATCATTATTTTTTTTGTCCGGTTTCAATTGAAAAACAATTTGGACAAATCGTCTGCCGTCTTCTAACAGTGACATTCACAAAAACCATTATCGCTTCACAGGCTAAGATGTTTTTCAGTTTCAAAGGCGAGGGTATTACAGCCAAACTTCAGCATCTGCTGAAAAAACGCTAATGCAATTTATACCAAGCTAACAATGAACGCAGATTTTTTAGCAGCTTTAGCAGCAAACTTTTACTTTCAACTAGGATTTAATGAAAGTTTTGATTTATTACTGCGCGAGTAGAAGGCTATAAATAAATTAACAGAAAACGTGAAAAACTTGGTTAATATACAGGGTTTTCCAATAAGAGGTGTTATTTTGATATTCAAAGAAAAATGCCATTTTTCAATATAAATGATTGGATGTTTATTTCATTATAAAGAGGAAGGTATGCCGTTAATAGTGGAAAATAACATCAGGCAAATGACCACCACGGCCACGCTGACAGGACAATATCCTTTTCATGAAATTTTCCATAACCAAATCGCAAAATAGCTGTCCTATGTCCTCGATAGCCTCACGAATTCCATCTTTGAGGTCTTGAGTCGACGCTGGGCAGTTGGCGTAGACCTTCTCTTGGGTTTTCTGAGCCCCAGATGCGACAATTTTGTTTGTTGACGAAGCCACCGAGGTGGAAATGGACCTCATCACTCAAGATGATTTTTCGATGGAATTCCGGATCATTTTCATGCATTTCAACGACCCAATCAGCAAAGACACGACGTTGTTGATGATCGGCCGGCTTGAGTTCTTGTGTTAACTGGACTTTATAAGCCTTAAGACCCAAATCTTTATGCAAAATACGGTGTAATGACGTTTGTGGAATGCCTAGTTCCAAAGAACGACGAGGAATGGACAAACCTGGGTTTTCTTCAACACTTTCGGCTACAGCAGCAATATTCTCGGCTGTTCTTGAGCGACGTGCACGGGTTTTATTCTTCACATCACTAACTTGTCCCAACAGCTCGAATTTTTCCACCAATTTCTGTATTGCGGTCCGACAAGGTGCTTCACGACGACCCAAAAATTGTCGAGTTTTACGAACCGTCTCTGCCAAATTTTCACCATTTTTATAGTGAATTTTAATAATTTCAATGCGTTGTTGAAGCGCGTATCGTTCCATTTTTATTAATGGCGTAGTTTCTACTTGTCAAATGTCAAAAAATGACAGCTTCAAAAGCGACATCTACCGAAATAGCGGGCTATTCAAAATAACACCTCTTATTGGAAAACCCTTTAGAAAAATTCGAAACATGCTGAACCTTTTAGTGAGTGAAATATGACTGAAATTCAATTATGAAATAATTAAGTATGTATATATCACATTTAGTTAAGTATCCAATAAATATTTAATAATTAAATTCAGTAAAATATCAACTCTATATATTAATTTCCTTTTTCTGAATATTAAATCTTCAATTTTATTACTGAAATATTGTTTAGCTTCTATTTTGAGTAACAAAGTTATATAAACTCTAGTTATTATCCTGATCTCAAAACCCCATAATGAATATTAGAAACTTTACCTTATTAGAAATATTAATGCGATCACTAGGAAACAGATATATGCCATTATGTTTTACAAAGAATTAGCAATATTCAGTCTAATTTCTTTTGCAAATAACTTTTTGAAAAGTAAATTAATCAAAAGTTTTCTGTTGTAAAATATGCATTAACTCAAAAAGTCCAAAAAGTTTTTTCATTCGGTGAAACAATGGAAATCTTGAAATACGTTTGCAGAATGATAACAAAGATTTTTATATTGTACGCCTTAATAACATTAATTAGAATATACATCGCCAGGTATATGCCACAGACATAAATGTGTATTATATTAGTTTTGACGTAAATGTGTTTTAATATTTAGACGGTTATAAAATAATTCTGGCACGTATGTATAGAAAATGAATTTGGCCACATCCGTGCATCACAATGAATTGTTATAATATTATTTCAAAATAACGCGAATGTGGTACACTTTTGGTTTTGATATAATTATATTTTAAAACTACATACTTACGTGGTTTAGGTTTTATAAATTTAAGATTCATTTCACTTGTAACATATGGCTACAAATATAAGACATTTTATATATAATATAGTATGTAGGTACCTATATTCGTTTAATATTTGAGTAAATTTGTTTCTTCAATAATTTAAGATAAAGCTAAAGAAATATTATACTTGGAAGAGTTTCATTCACAGTAATAAAAAACCTCTTCAACAGGGCTGAATATGGGTCACAGAATCTGCTGTTGAAAGTTGAAAGAATTAACATAAGCAACGGCGGAAGGTATCTACTACATGGTTTTCCTTTTAACTTCGTTACAACCATCAGAGAGACATAGACTGTGACATAGTACGGTCTGTACTGAAGTATTTCAGCAAGTCATCACTTTTCATTTTTACTCAAATATATAAAAGATTAGATTATATTCTTTTATAGGGCATGCCGAGGACGGAATTTATGGTTTAGTGTTTGTACTTATCGCGAGATTATAACTGAAAATTGAAATATAAAATAGTGTTATATTATGAAATTATTTATATTGCAAAGTTAATAAATATAAATAAAACAAATAAATACGTACATCACCACGGCTTATATCATATCATAATAGGTCACATATATACGATCATAAGCCCAATTAATTATAAAAAAAAATAATGTATCGTACCTAGTAACACAACTCGTCCACCAAATGAAATGGATAATGCATTTACCTGAAAAGAAAAATATAATTAGTATACAGAATTAAAACAATTTGCTTTTATCATTTTTCATTAATGAATTATCACAACAACGCTTACCAAATGTTTATTTAAAATATTAAGGAGTTAAAATTAACAGGGCTAAAGGATCCAATATTATCGATAAATAAGACGGAACATCGGTCGTTCAAATTTCCACTTCCACAACAATTTGCGATCTAGTTTCATTACATCTCATCAAAAATTGACATTTTTTATTATCATCTTGTCAAAAAATAGTTATTTTTTATACAAAACGATGAGTGGAAAGTTTAATTCAGAAGCTATTTCGCGAGTGAATTATTTTTCGCGAATCTGAAGAGCTCCAATAAGATCGAAACGCGTCTGTGGTTCTGGTTGAGTGGACCAGTCTCTGATAAATGACCGAAAGGTTGATTCAGACAATGAAATCTTGTGAAATGTGCCAAGTGTTTTAAATATTATATTATTATTATAAATTAAATTATCTAGGAACAATTTTAAAATCTCAGTAGCGGGGGTGTTATGGAAAACAATTTCATTTTGTACTCTCATACTGTTTTTGCTTGATTGTGTATACAAAAAAGTACGAGTGCTTGCAAAAATGGAAAGAATATCAATAGCGTGAATGAACAGGTGATTCTGGCATATTTTTCTGAGAATTAAAAGTCAAGCCATCAACATTATGGTTCTATTACTCGATGCTCAAGTTACTTTATTGGCGAATGAAAATTGTTACATTTCAAAGTAAGTAATTAGGCCTAATTAATGCGCTGCCAAATATCATAATCAGATATGAATAAATTAACTGATACTTAGTGGGGTAGAAAATCAAACCAATACGGCAGAAAATACCACCACTACATCTGTACAACAAAATACAAGTTGTGGTGGATCTATTCCTAGAATAGATGTTTCTGCTAACTTTAATTGTAAAATTCAAGTTATATTTAATATAAATCGCCAAAATTTATAATGTATTTTTATTTAAATAAAAATACCCAACATCTAATGAAGATAAGTCAAAATTTATTTATAGAAAATTAAACTATGTTAAGGGTATGAGTTCTAGTATAGCTAATGAATGGAGAAAATGTAACATCATACCAGGTTTTTACAATAATTACACGCTTAGAAATATTTTAGTAAATAAGAAATTAGTTAATAAGGATCCGTTGTTAAATTCTGGAATATACGAAATAAAATGTAATGACTGCAATTTTGTGTACTTGGGGCAGACAGGACGTAATTTCCAGATTAGATTTAAGGAACATTGTAAAAATTATTCAACTAATTCTAAAGTAGCCAAACACCTGTTTGACTACAACCATAGTTGTTCCATAGAAAACCTTTCGATCTTACATAAAGAAAAGAAAGGTTTACGGCTTACTTTCTTAGAAGCTCTCGACATCAAGAAAGCCCTAAACGCAGGCACCAAATTAATGAACGAACACTTGGAAGTAATAAACTCTCCATTCACTGACATAGTTATTAAGGAAATTTCCTAATCCCCCCCCCCCCACTAATAGTTATTATTGAAATTTGTATATACAGTATAAATACTTTTAAGATCTGTTTTGTAAATCAGTTCATACCTTCTGATGATGGCGTAACTGCCGAAATTACGTAATAAAGGATTTTTATAAAAATTGTGAAACAATACCTAGTGTTTTTATTTCTTTTTAAAAATACTTTATCTACCCTTTCTCTTAAAGTATTACTTTATCTACCCTTGCGGTTAAAATGTTACTTTGTTAACTATTTTGAGTTGAACTGTATCACTAATTCTCATATTCATCTTTTTATACCAATGTTGATTGATTAAGGGTCAGCGTTTTCGTAGTCATCCAGAAGAGTAAGTTTCCGAGCGGGAGAAATCGAAAAGCTTGTATGAATAAGATTATGATAAAAACGAGGCGAAAGTAGCATGTTCCAATAGAAATGTGTATCGAAGCATAATTGTTATTTTAATGTACGAATTTTGGTTCTTGTTTAATCCACATTATGGAAAATAATATTAATGTGAATATATGTCATTTTTAGTTTATGAGTATAACAAACCAAGAAAAATAGCCTGAAAATGGTCAATATCTCACCATGTTTTTCCTACACCATTATTTACATTTAATCACAAACTGATAAACTCCATAAAACATTATTCCACGTTTTTGCCTTCTTTTAATATCCACTTTCCGCCATAAAACACACAATTAGGTTTAATAAACGAGCGTTGGGTCCCTGGACAACCATTTGAATTTCTGAAATGACTATCTAAACATCACGATCGTTTCCTAAGTACACAACATAACAAGGTTCATTGTGCGTGGCGTGGCCCAGAAGAGAAAAATCGCAGCGGTCGGTAACACATCGGGGAGTCGTGCTGATAAAACATTCACACATAGCATACACGCGCACTGGGGAATAATACATGAAGAGAACACTCATGATTAGTGGGAAGTGGTGGACACCTACCATAGGAAACGGTTAATGATTGTCCTCTTTACAAATACTTAATGAATGGTAAATACTTCGACTATCAACCAGAAAAAAAACTGCTTTTCTTTATAAAATACTTTTTATCTTCCGTCACCTTTAGGTAAAGAAGGTATTGTCTTTGGTTCAAAAATTTAATGATGTGTTTTTAGTGAATAAGAACGTTTTAGGGTTTTAGCATTTTTACGATGATGTCTGTATGTATGTGTGTCTGTGTGTGACGAAAGTTTCGGATCGCATAACTTCAATACCACGATTCCAAAAATTATATTTTTTTCGTATTCCTCAAGCTTACATCCAGAAGAAGACATGATTAGATTTTGGTTATAATTGGTCCACCAGAAGTACCCTCATTTCAAGATTTTAACAGTTTTTCTTGAAAAAACGCAGTTAAATATCATTTAACGTTATTATAACTTAAAGGATATATTATTCTCTATACGATTTGATTGCATTTTATACTACATATTCAATATATATAGAGTTAAAGATTTATAAAGATATTAAACGATTACATTGGTTTGAACACGTCATTAGAAGATATGAGGAATATATTAGAAGAAGAATAAATATTTTAGTAATAGAAGGTTGAATAAACAGAGGAAGACCAAAGATAAGATGGAAGGACTGTATTGCAGAAGACTTGAGAGAAAAGGAACTGAACGAGAACGACACGCAAAACAGAAATGAGTGGAAGAAGAAAATAAAAAATAACGACCCCTAACGAATGGGAAAAGCTAAAGAAGAAGAAGATGTCAGTGTCAAGTGCAATTTATGTAGTTTGTTTATTACTGGAAATTTAGAATCTTTTGCAAGAATATTTATGTATGGAATTTATACATAATACACTGGATTGGTGGAAGGTATTGTGCTGGCCACATCAGATTTCTTTTAATAAACTGGGCTTAATAGATTTAAATAAACGAAGAAAGTATAAGTGAAACTAGTATCAATTTTATAGCAACATTTCAGTTATAAATATATGGAAATATTATGGTACCAATACAATGTCTGAAACGATGAGCTTAGTAAACAGAATTCAACTGTAATGCTATAATCACATGTATAGTTTATTTCTATTATCTAGAAAGTTATACAGGGTCAATTTCATTATTTTCACATACGTAAATTAATTTAAAACATATCACAAATGCGTTAATAAATGTGGATCCCCATTATCTTTATTAGAAAAATATGTGGGACAGATAAAAAATTGACATTATGCAGAAATTTGCAAGGTAATATATTGAAACTTGATAATATGAGGGAAGTAAAAATAATATTTGTTATACGTAAGTATATTGTTTATTACAGAATGAAAAAAATATATAAATATGAAAAATGCAAATAAACATATTAAATGGTCATAAATTGAATAATAAAGATTAATGGACTACAACTTTGATAAAAGTGTAGGTACTACCTATTATTTTTACTATAGGTCCATTATTTAAGATTTCACTTAACTATTTTTCTAAAATATTACTAATAATCCTGTTGTGAACCATGTAATAGGCCTCTTCAATTTAAAGAGGTAGAAGATATGCGCAATGGGATTCTGCGCATAATAAGCCAACCACTGGCGGTAGTCATGGTTACACGTTTATCATGAGATACGTGGCATTTGTTCTTTAAAAATTTATACGTGAAATATGAGGAATGTTTGACAACTTTAAAAAACTTCTCGAAAGGAGTTACAAAAGCCGTGGCCGAATTAGTGTCATGCTCCATAACAGTCCCAATGATGTGTCCGTCAAATGATCAATGAGTCATGAAGATATCAATATAAAAAAATAGAAATGTGGTAATAAATTAATAAATGTTTCTGTTTTATGCGATTATAAAACCTTCCTCATACATTTGTAATACATGATCAGGGTGTTCGTCCGTCCGAGTTTTCGTCCGTCAGCGGGACAAGTAGCAATACACAGTGAAGCATAGGTACTTTCACACCTTCCGAACACGGGATAATCACCATACCAGCTAGAACTCACGGAGCTCGGACGGGCGATGTTTAAAAAGCACAAAGAAGGCTCCTTGCTGGTATCTGATTTCTAGTAAAAGGTGAACCCAAATTTGCATATTACGTTTTCTTTGTCGCCGATCACAGCAACTTTTCTGCGTCTTCTGTCCATCGTAGACAGCGGCAAACTGAAATACAGCACCAAAAGGTCAGCATCTAGCAGGCACTCGTGTGAAGAGAGCACCCGGGTGCCGCCCACCTGGGCGAGAACTCGGACAGACGAACATCCTGACCGTGTGAAAGAGGCCTTAACAATAAAATAAACTAAAGTACCTATCTTGATTTTGTTATATGTATTAGTTCAATGATCAGAGATGTTTTATGAGTACGAAATAATTAATTTGATATTGCGAAAGAAAATATTTGAATGTATCTTAAGACGCGGACAAAATGTCTTTGAGTTTCTGCCAGAATTGTTGTTTCTCTTGACGGTTGCCATCTTGCGGCCAATCAAGATATATTCTTGTATTAATAAGATGCTGCAGCGTAGGATTATTGGTTTTAACAGGGTTTAGTCTCACTAGAACTACAGCATCATTTCGGGCAGGAGCTGGAGCAGTAAGTAAATGTGCATGGGCAAGTTGAGCATACCATCGACATCGTTGGCTGCGAACGAAATCATCGCTAAGAACAAGCAGAGTTCGGCGGGAATTCAGTACAGCGTGTAAGGCATTCTGAATGACCTCTGTGCCTGCTTGCCAATCTCTTTCGCCAACACATAAACATAGAGGAGGATCTAAGGCAGCTAGAAGACCCATCATCCATGGTGTGTCTTCTTCGCTGTAGCATATCCAAGCGTCGTATTTGTAGTCTTGTTTGGTGCCTCCGATCCACTCCACCTAGGTTGAATATTAAATCTACAGTACTCCAAGGATGATTAAAATCAAATGATATGAATAATGAGTCAATTTGGTCGTATAAGTTTACGTGACATGCGTTTTGACGGTTTGAAGTTGCAAATTAATTTTTAAGAAATATATAGAACAAGAAATATAAACCATTAAAATAATTTATCGAAGACAGCCATAATAACTCCACATGACACGTGCAAAATGGAACGCTATACATTAAAAGAACACTTCTTACAAAAAAAAATCCACGGTCTGTACATACCATTTTAATCTGTAACGTTCCATAATTATTTTTTTGTTACCAAAACGTAACTTACATATTTCCAAAATAGCACATAAATCAAATGAATTGATTATAACATTATTCATGTAAAATAAATTATGATATACCTGATCTGGGTGATGCCGAGCAAAACTTAGCTTCCATAGAAAGCCCCAGTAACGAACATGCCATCTCCAGCGCCACCATACTCCAAAAGAAATTACCAACAATATCAGAAAACCACCAACACCAACTACTATCCAAATAACGCAAGACACTGTCTCACAATCTTTTAGTTCATTATCCAACATATACTGCACAAAATCATTAACGGATCGTTGTTGCCATTTTACTGGACCAACACATTCTAGGGAATAATCCGAAAAATATTTCATTCTTTTCATGTTTGTTTGAATCCACTTCACAGTTATGGACAAACCACAATCACACCAAAATGGATTTCCTTGGAGCTGGACACGTTGAGCCTTTTCAATATCTTCCAACATACCTTCAGTTAGGCTGATGAGCTTGTTTTGACTAAGATTTATAACAGATATGTCCGAGTTTATAAAACGCCGTCGATTCCAAGCTGAAAGCTTATTATTGGACAGTTGGATGTCAGTTAATTTCAGCAAATTTTCAAATTGATTTGGTAAAATGAAATATAAATTGTTGTTATCCAAAGCTAAATGCGTTAAATTTCTTACATGGTAGAATAAACTTGGTTCGTAGGAAATATTTGTTAAAGAACAACCACCTAATAACAAATACTGAAGATTATTTAGGCCTAAAAATACATCAGCTGAAAGAAGTTTTAAAGAAAAGGGATTATTTGTTAAATCTAAGTGTTCTAATTTCTTCATATGAGCAAATGTTCCCATCTCAATAAATGACAAAGAAGTATTTCTTAAATTTAATTTTGTCAATTCTGTCAAACCGGCTAAAGACGAGTTGTATAAATATCCAATATAGTTGAACGACAATTTTAAAAATGACATATTTTTCATGTTTCTAAATATATTTGGTGCCATGATGAAATAAAAATCAGTTTCATCATTAGTGTTTGCAGCCAAATCTAAAAATGTTAAACTTTTAATCACTGTTACTGCATATGGAATAGTAGTCAATTTATTTCCTCCTAAAAGTAACCTTTTTAGGTTAATAAGAGGCACAAATGCTTTTTCTTCTATTTCAATAATAGAACAATACCGCATGTCCAAATTCCACAAATTCGGCATTGGTGGAAACCAATGATCATCGATATTATTAAATGTATTTGCTGTTAAAATAAGAAACCTTATATGTGATCTCCCAATTCCATCCAGCAAAGCATACGGTGTAATTCTAGTAAAACCAATTTCATACAAATTTAATCTTTCCAAATCAATTCCTAAATCCACTGTATGGTTAATAAATTTTGTTATAGTCGTCCGATTGAACAGATTTTGACAGAGTCTTATAGCAGTTAGGTGTCTCAAGGGTTTGAGACAATCAGGATGTATGACTTCTATTTCACACAGAGTCACATACAACTCTTTCAATTTCGTCCCGCTCATCGGGTAAAAATCATTGTAATAAATTTCATGAAATCGATGTTCTGACAAAGATAATACTTTAATTTTTGGTACGTAGAGCGCTGAACAAGCACTTGTAATATCATATATCCGCAGAAAACCATTTTTTGACATGCACAAAATTTCTAAATTCACTAAACCTTCAAAAACTTTTTCATCTAGGTGCTTCAAATTCGGGTTGGAAGCTATGGTCAGATTTATCAAATTGCTCATGTTTCTAAACGTTCCCTTTTCTATTTTATACAGTTTATTATTCCCTTCTATCTCCAATGCTGTCAAATTGTACAGATTTTGCAAATCATCTCTTCGTATTACCTCTATGCCTGTTAGTTGTAGTTTGAAGAACGGCAATGTGACCACAATTGATGCAGGGAAATCCTTACATTCATCACCAATACATGATGTTCGTACTGGAGGACTTTCGTGACACAAACAATTGTTAATTGTTGTCAAGTACTTTTCTTCTAAAATATCTATCGGACTGTAGAATATACTCCAATCCGGGAACAATATATCTGAATCGTCATTATGGTCAATTTGTGCAGCACAAAATAATATTTGCGAAAGAATAACAAATATTGGAAACATATTTGAACGAGTGATAATTTTAAAATATTGGTAATGTTGTTTTACAAACAATAAATATTGAAGAATAACATGGTATAGTACAATATATTTTGCGTTACCTTTATTATCTTTAAAAATTCTGAAAATACATAATTTATTATTAAGTATTAATATAAAACACTGATAATTATTATGAATGGTTCTTCAATCGCAATGTATGATGACACTGGACTGTTATGATTACTATTTGCAGACTATTTTTTATTCTTCAACGACTGTAAGGAAAATATACTTGTATAAACAAACGGAGTATCAAGGTTATACACTTATACCCCTAGATGTGATGGAATATAAAAATATTAATAATTAATGATGGATGTTTATCAAATTCAAGTACTTGATGGTTTTGATTGAGTTAGTATCGCTAGAATTGTTTTGGTTATTAGACGTCAGTTGCACATCCAAATCTCAATCTTGCAGCACATACCAGTGGCATACTTAGGGATTTTTTTTAGGGGTTAACTCCCTTTTCCCATTAACAATAATATTTAATTTGATGTAAATATTTTCGCTTGCTTTGTAATATTTTTTTAGTAGTTTTTTACCTTCCGTCACCTTTAGGTAAGGAAGGTATTGTCTTTGGTCAAAAACTTCAATGATGAATTTTTAGTGAATAAGCATGTTTTAGGGTCCCTATAATACGATTTTACCATTTTTACGATGATGTCTGTATGTATGTATGTATGTGTGTGTGTGTGTGACAAAAGTTCCGGATCCCATAACTTCAATACCACGATTCCAAAAATTATAATTTTTTCGTATTTCTCAAGTTTACATCCAGAAGAACAAGTGATTAGATTTTGGTTATAATTGGTGGAAGTAGCCTCATTTGAAGATTAAACAGTTAAATTTGATTTATTGATATTTAATGTTATTATAACTTAAAGAATATATTATTCTCTATACGATTTGATTACATTTTATACTTCATATTCAATAGATACAGAGTTAAAGAATTTCAAAGAAATTAAATTTTATAATTCAGCCAGCTATGCTAAACATGGAAACTACTAATATATTCATATAATTCAAATTGACAGATGTCAGTATCAATAAAAAGTAAATTAATGTGGCAGAGATAAGGGCGTTGAAGTAGATGTTGAAGATGACACGGAAAGATACGGCAAGAAAATAACTCTAGTGTTACAAGTTTCTAGAAAGATTCAAGAAAGACGATTACATTGGTTTGAACATGTCATGAGGAGAAATGAAGAATTATATTTGAACAAGATTGAGTAGTTTATTAATAGGAGGTTGAAGAAACAGAGGAAGACCAAAGATAAGATGGAAGGACTGTATTGCGGAAGACTTGAGAGAAAAGGAACTGAATGAGACACGCAAAAATAGCGACCCCTAACGAATGGGAAAAGCTAAAGAAGAAGAAGATGTCAGTGTCAAGAAATTTAGAATCTTTTGCAAAAAAAATTATGTATGGAATTTACACATTATATACAGGATTGACGGAAGGTATTATGCTGGCCGCAACAGATTTTTTTAAATTAATTTAAAAGGCCCGCATCAAATGGAATTCTACAAAAACTATGCAATCTAATAACCAAAATGTTTGAAATACAAAAAACCTATACAATTTTTACATGAGATACACATTAAACCTTCAAACTGATTCCTCAAGAGGCGTCAGTACACAACACTGATGAGCTCCAATAATAGTTGAGTGGGCCAGTCTCTGATAAATGACCGAGAGGTTGATTCAGAGACTGAAATTTTGTGAAACTTGCAAATGTTATTTAAATATAAAAATTAATCAATTTGAATTATGTATCTTCTTGGAAATATGTTATTTGGTTTTTGATATTTCACAAATACATAAATCTGTTTCAGAAACTCTATACGATACCAGACCAAGGCAACTACTTGTAGTTTATGCAGCATCCCACAATACAAACAGTTCCTCCGTTAAGTGTTTCCCGATTTCGCTGAGTCACTCTTCACTCTTCTTATTCTGGAGTGGCGAACTCTGATGAAATTTCGCGATGGCGTTGAGTGCGGGCCAGGCGTGCCAGCCATCATTAAGCGCATAGTTTTCGTTGACTTGACCTGATGTAGATTAATCGTGTAAATCAACACAACCCCTGTTTCACCACGCTCGTTAGCATTCTTTTAATTACCACGCAAGATGTGAAAAATACAATTATGGGAATTATGAAATATTACTCACTAACATGAACTTTGATGGCAAAGAAAAAAGATTTAGGTTCATGTAGATAAGGAATAGTTAATTATACGGAAAACTACCACCCCTATAATTTTAAATAAGAACGTTGAATATAGATATTAACACCATTGTTATGGTAATGGCGTAAAATTTTGGTAAAGCATGAGCTTATTTCATTATATACACCACCCGAACCCGCCGGTTCCGCCCATATGAAATTATTAAACAATGTTAAAATTAATTCATATTCACAAAATACATTACAACAAAACATTCAGTTAATTTATTAAACATCGTACAAAAAATTCATAGAGCATACACACATCCATTTGCTCTAAAAAACGACTAATACGGAAAATAGCCGGAAATATCCTGTATAAGGATTCGGATTCTGGTGTCAACCTTGCTACGAACTCGTATTGGTCGTCTGTACGCCAATAATAATGTAGCAAGTTGTAGCAATTTAAATAAAATGTAAGGAAATTAATAAAACTCAGTTTGGCCTGAAATTTGCTTTTTCCTTTTTGAATTTTTCCAATACACCAAAATATACGCTGTTAAGTTTCTTGCATTCATGTTATTGCAATCATCCCTGATATGTAACATTTCATGTTTGGAGTAATTTTGCTCTTCCTCCAAAATTTTGAAATTATCCAGATCAAAAGTGTGTTTTATTGTATTTGTTTGCCGTGTTGGTCTGTGTTGATCTGCAATGTTCGCTCATCCGGATCTTCAAGTAACGTTTGGTCGTTCCAACGTACGTGGCTTTATAGTTGTCAGTGGAACAATGAACTTTATAAATTACGTTCTTGTCCACTGGGTCCTTGAGTTTGGAGTGGACAAGTGGACAAGAACGACAAAGATTAAATCTGTCAATATTACATAGTTTGAAGAAATGTGTGTCTAAATGTGAAGCAACCGCACTAAAACCTTCCAGCAAAAATAGATACAATTATATACACAATAAACTATTTCAAATAGAATACGATTATTGTCGAACAGACTCCTGAAAGACAACACTACAACCTGCATATACAAGCCCATACAAAGTGCTCCAACACAGCACGCACCAATTCACGACTTTAAAAAAAAATGGAAAACAAATTCCAAAACTCAAGCAACTAGATTGCCAAGGGCAATCAATTGTTATTTTCATAACTTAAACACAACGAAAACAAACATACATTATGCTCTCAACATAATGTTGTGTAGTGCCCCAGTATAGGAGATAGTAATCTCCTCTTCAGGGTGATGTGTGTATGTCGGTGTATTTGTTTGTTTCAGTGCAATGGTGGCTGAGAATTAGACAGCGTCTTGTATTCTCGGTTATTGACGCCTTCGAACTTTCCCTTAGTCAACAGAGATGGCTCTCTGCCCTAGTGGTGAAGTAACGCTCTACGGAAACTAATCGTGTTGGAAGTATAGTGTACCTACGACATCGGGAAACCATCCTACCGAGTGATATTCATAGCATATAAAGTCTGGAACGATGGGGAATCGATCCGACGACCTAAGTGATGTCGGTCTAGCAGCATAAATTATATTTTGAATTTACTTCTATTAGTTTAAGAACATATTACTTTTCATGGACGATAGATATTCAAAAATTACATTGCTTTTTATGGTAACTCCTTTAATTTCATTATCTACAATAAATCTCGTTTTTCACATATAAAAACATTATAAAAAACATCACAAAACATGGTGTCAGATTTGATTTAAGTTTTAATATATGAGGACGCGCAATCATTTCTTATAATTTCCTACAATGAACTATTTTTTCATCTTCAATTTAATTTCGTCATCAACATCTCTGCTGACACATTAATCCACAAACCGAACACAAACACAAACAATTCTACTCTGATTCCATTAAAAAACACATTATCACGCGATAGAATTACCCGCCATTCGGCGAAAAACTTTTGCACATTTGTTCGGCTCCCAGAGATCACACTAACCAATAAAAACAAAAATACCTATGTTCAGAATTAACTAGATACAACATTTTCACAATTTAACTGAACTGATTTCGTCAAAACAAAAACAGAATTCAATTCAATGAATTTTAAGTGAGTATAGTACTTAAAAAAGAATAATGGATTTTTTTAAAATTTAATGTTTAATCTCGCATAACATTCAAATTAATTGGGGATACAATTCAATTATAGCATATGAACTTCAAAAATAATCGATAATACTACCGACATGAATTGTACACATTTTAAATATGTATGTACCTACTCGTATTTTGGCAGCTAATTGCAAAATAAACAAATTAAATAAAACATTGTTTTTTGTTTTATCATGGTTACTGTGAATATATGCTTAGTACACCTACATTCAAAAATATTCGCATTTATACTCCGTTTCTAAGTAAAAAAAGTATTTTGATTGGTTTAAACATGGTGACGAGGGAAATATTCTTGCTCAAATCAATATTCTGTAATTATTAATAAAATAAAGACGAAAATCTATTTGTTGATGGAGTGAACGAGACAATATATATATCATATTAGGGTAATTTATTTTTGTTAGGTATTATTTCTAATTTCTGTTCCAGTTAACAATTATTTGTTAATTTAAATTGATATTTGTTCATTTGAACAGTACTGATTTATTATAATTATTAATATTAACAAACAAACATCAAAACAATACAATCGTTCCATACCATATATTCCGTTTCTCTTCACTTCGTGTTTCCATTCGTGTGCACTCGGTACGATATTCTTTAGATAAAACTCTAACCTGGTAGTTTGACTGACTGTTAGTTTAAGTATTTAATTAATTAAATAATTTTTGTCAATTGTCATATTCAGAACTAGTTATCTATGAAAATACATATATTCCGCATTTTTAAGATAATCTCGAGATATGTCCGTATCATATATACGTATGATGACATCCCAAAATAAACAAACAAAATACCAGGGCTTTAGTAAACAATACGTTCGCAAAACCCTTCCGTCTTGAATGAATTGAAACCAAGTACATTCTGTGTGGGTAGTTGACCGAGACTTGGACATACGAGAGAAGCTTTTAACAACATCTCGGATTACATCTTCGGCGCCCTTTTTCTTTCTTTCTTGGTCACGTAAAAGGTGTTACTGGGCTACAGGGAAACATACTCGCCCTGGTCATCACAGGTTGGGAAAAGATGAAGAACGGACACTGTAAGGCACTATGAAGAAAAGAGTAAATATTTTTGCCAAAAGTTTTTATTATATAAACTCTACACTACGTAAAGACAGTTTTTGCTTTGTATAAGAATAAATGATTCCAATTGGGTGACAAAAATAATGTTCAAATTATTTCCAAAAGAACATTTAGCCAGAAAGGTGAAGTTGTGGGACTGTAAATCCGACCAATTACGTATCAGCTTCTTAATAAATTAAAATCTAAAAATCAACAATATTTGTTGGTTGTCATAAATTTGCAAGCAATGGCGTAGTACTTAGATATTTAGAAATGTCTGTTGATTTCACTGTACAAGAATGCACCGACATGCATTTGGTGTACAGAGAAGTGTGCCAAAACAGTTGCCATTAGTAAAACGAGTCGTATTCATGTTTCAAACCTTCAAAAATGACATATAATTTTTAAATAAATATTTATTCAAATAAATAATTGTTATTGGTTCATCATGAAATACTTTTACAATTGCAACAAGCATACTAGAAAAGAAATTATTGTAGCTGGGACATTTATTACAACAAGTTATCTGTAAATCAATACAAGATATAATAACATATTTATATGTCTCAGATAAAGAATTTACTCTTCTTTAATATTAGTAAGAAAATAATATTTGGAAGATTTTTTTTTAAGAACCTGCTACTTCGAGTTGTCCAATTATTACCAAAACCTTTTCAGGTCTTCCCAAAAATGTCGGATTGAGAAATTAGACATATTAGGTATTATATTTTTTATAATCATCTTTCCAACATACCTACACACATATATACATCCACACAAACACACGCACACACAAACACACACGCACGCACGCACACACACAGACATCATTGTAAAAATATTAAAATCAGATTGTAGAGACCTTAAAACATGCTTAATCATTAAAATCTGGATATGCAATTTTTAGCATGAATCCAAAACTTCTCCTAGCGAAAGGTAAAAATTATAACTATGTTTTATTAATTATAAAAGAAAAATACAATACCTAGCACCACGACTCGTCCACCAAATTAGTTAGATAATGCATTTACCTGCAAAGAAAACTACAGTTAGTATACAGAAATAAATACATATAATTGATGGACAGGTAAACAGTTATAGATAAATTTTGATAATTTATGTACAAGGATAAAATAACCAATCTATATGATTTTAAGTCATTAGAACTTATGGAAGTTAGTAAATGTACGAGTATCTATGTGGAATATTTTGATTTAAATTAATTTATAGTTTGTAAACAATTATCTATAAACTTCTATATGTACAATAGAGTTAAGAAAGTTTATGTTGTGCAAAAGTCTTATCAATTTATGTCAATATTAATTGTGAAAATAACCTGAAGTTTAATAATATTAAATTTGAAAAGAGTACAAAATCACGTCGTCTCTACAAAATTGTTATTAAATCCAGATTATTTTTATAAGAGAATTAATAAAGTAGAAAATATATTGAAATTTTACGATGAAATGCACAGACAAGGTAGCTCCCTATATCTCAAACTTGAACACCATCTCATAAATTATTTCTCTGTCGCGTCTATAAAACTTTGATCCTTACGGAAGGATTTTACTGTCGATAAAAAGCGACTGACACCTGATTACACTTCTGTTTTCACTTCTGCTCGAATGCACATTCTGCAACGTTTCAGTTGTTGCAGATTTAAACCGATCAACTGGAAAGAATCACGGCATAAAACTATTACACATTCAACATTTAAACCTAACTAACTTTACTGGAAATTGAACACAGAGTCAAGCTCATTTAACCAGCAAATTCGATTGTAAGCGAATTATCATGTTAAAATTAACTGGAGAGCATTCATAAACTCTTTATTTAGAATGAAGCTTTTTCGAAATAAATATAGAATGTTGCAATAAGTTTTAATCGACTGTTAATGATGTGTACAAATATCATGCTCTACAAATTTTAAGAGACTCGTCACTTATGTTTAATTTTTTTTGGATTTGTTGAAAAATAATGAATTGTACATATTTATGTTTATGAATGATGCAGTGTTCTGAAAATCCCGTTGTGTAGTATTGTTTTACTATAAATTTTAAGGGTTCTTTAATTCTTTGTTTAAAACATCTGCCACTTTGTCCAATGTATATAGCATCGCAATCATTACATCTACTTCTGTAAATCCCATTATTTTGTGAATAAAAAATTGTGGAAAGTCAAGAATTCTCTTTATTTATTTTTATTATTATTTATAAATATATTCCACCAAGAACCGACTACAAATACTCTATCAATAAAAACTAAACATATTCTGGAATTCCAATAATTTTCTTTTTATTAAAACTATAATAAATTCCCGAACCTGCAATTTCCACTAAATCAAAAAAAAAATCAATTACACTAGTTGGAAATAAAACTAATACCGTATATTATTCTTCCTCCGAGATTTGTAATTGGAAACATGTGGCCCAGTGAGTGAACAAAACTAGTTTCAGGCTTTAGAATCTAGTTAGCATGATGTGCTAGATGGAGATTGATACGTTAATGGAAATTTGGATAAACAAATGACACACTTGTCGGGATGAATGACGTTCCATTTATTTTCCCAAATGAAGCTGGTTCGGCTTCTCTGAAACCAATTTACCATATATCTTCAATTTAAATGCAGAGGTTAGATGTATTTATTTGATTAAAATAGAATATCGATTTGCGAAAACTGTCAAGAAATCAGCTCCTTCCAAGTTAGTAATTTAGTTTCCTATAAAATTGCACAAATGGCTATCGCTCATTTTACTATGCTCAGTTCACTCCTGCCTTGAGCCCACACTGAGGGTAGAAATTTCATTCCTGTTAAAAACACATTTATTTTTTGAATTAAGCAAACATTTTTATTTCAACATAAAGAAAAATAGTTCCGATTAAACGTGAAATACAACATCAGGCAAATGGCCACCACGAAACCTCTGGCACAGGGTTATTCTTTTGTTGAAATTTTGAATAACGTTTTCACATAAATGTGGCTGTATTTCACCAATAACGCGTCGTATTTCCTCTTTAAGATGTTCAACTGTTTCAGGCTTATTCGCATACACCTTTTCCTTCACATAGCCCCAAAGAAAATAGTCCATCGGTGTCAGATTGCACGATCTTGGTGGCCAATGTTGATCGCCAAATCGAGAAATGACACGGCCTGGAAACTTGGTCTGCAGTAACACCATTGCTAGTGCTGTGTGGTCTTCTTGCACCAATTGAACCTTGTACGCGAGCAAATGCAGATCTTTTACAAAATTCGTTGCATAGTACTTCTGAAAATGTTTAATTCTTGACCACGATGCCGAATGGAAGTTCTTGGATCCTCGGCCCCAGATTCCCTTACTGTGGCTATATTTTCGAGTGACCGACAAGGACGACGACAAACGATGATCTTCTCAACCATCAGCGTAAATTTGGTCTCAAATTTTGTAATTAACTTGACGTAATTGGCGAACTGTTTTCGCAAAACTTTCACCATTTTTGTAATGTGTTTTTACAATAATTAAACGTTGTTCGTTTGAATACTTCTCCATATTCTTAAATCGCGTCGTCTGTACGTGACAACTGTCAAAAAAAAAACCTTATAACTCGTATTAACAAAATGGCGGCAAATTTAAATCCGGCACTCTAGTTGGGACAGCCGCAATAAAGATAAAATGAGGAGAAACATAATACACGGAAAATGTTTAATATAACAATTATTTTACTAAGTAGATAGTTAAAGAATGATGATAAGGATAAAGGTGCAATAGAAATAACTTCCAAGATAATGTAAAACAATAAAGAATGTCTACCAAATGAAGATAGTATTTAAATAAACTGCATTTAAATTCCATACAAGTCAGCCGAGTATTCCAGACGAACATTCTGCGGTTGAATCGTATATAAAACTCTCATTTAAAGTGGGTTTAGTAAAGTTTAGTTAAAGGCGTCGGTGCAGACTCGGCCGGCATAAACGGCGACAGAATCACAAGACAATTCCATTACCAGCCTGCGGACAATGGTGCTATTACAGCTGGATACATTGTAAGCTGCAAGAAACCAAAGATAATCGAACAAGTAAAGCCAACACCGTACGTGACTTACACGTCTTACACACGGAGAAATTCTCCAGAGAATTTGCGAAAGATAGAAAACCTTTTCGTATTTTATATTTAGATGAAGAAAACTATATGTTCGAACGTGTTCAATCCATATTAAAATATTTAAATAAATGAAACCATTGGTGGGAGTATGCCGTATAGAATTCTATTAGTGACGTCACATTATCGCAAATTTGGCAGCACGCCGTCAATACGCAATGATTCCCTTCTCCCCGAGCACCACTTGTAGTATCGCTTCGTTACGCGAAAAAGAAGCTGTCGCATTAATTGTTTCTCTCTGTCATATAAATGTAAGCAAGTATATTCCATCTCTTTCTTCTTAATTTTTGACATTGTGTATGATCTGTAATTTTTTATTTGATTGCACTTCGAAGTGATTTAATGTCAAGGTAAGAGCATAAATTTAGAACAATTATTTACATACACATTAGCATATTAAAAGAAATATTGTATAAATTACTAATCAAGTAAATATATAATTTAAAATTCAATGAATAATGAATAGTTGGTTATAATTTCTAAATTTTATAGATGAGAGTAACATCGGATCATTGGCAATATCTTGTATTGTTGTCCTATACGTCTTTGATATCCTCCAGTAGCAAAAAATATAAGTGGTGTTCATAATCTTAATAATGGAGAAACTGCATTTAGATGCAATGAACTTGCCATGTATGGACTTAGCCGATCATACAAAAAATTCACCATATCTTATGTCAGTCTGTATATATCTATGAATAAAGTTTCATTTATACTAAATGGATCACTAGCATCTGTTAAAATTCTTCTTTGAACATTTTGTGGAAAAAATTACATTTTGCCTCTTCTAATAAATGATGTACAGCATATAGTTGAACAGGCAACATAACGCGTTATTATTTTTACTGAAATAAAATATGTATATAATTTCATTTCGAAAAGAATAAACAACAAATTTTATACAAAACTTATCACACTATCAAAGTACCGGTACTATCTGTCATATGTCATCTGTTAGTGATCTGTCATATTTTTTAGTCACATAATATACAAAATACTTTATATTTGCATAATGGTTAATACATTAACGAAGATTCACGAAGTTAAACTCTACTGTAGAATTCTATTTCACATGCTACGTCGGTTTCTATTTGTAGAATCGCTTTCGCGTCTATTCTACTATAGAATTCTACATGGCGTACTTCCACCACATATCTTTTTATAAAAAATTTAGGCCCATATTATGAGCGCACTTTTATAATAAAACTGCTTTTATGAAGCACACTCCTCATATATAAGAATATAATCTAAAAGCGCAGTTCGTAAAAGCGCTTTTATTATAAAAGTACGATCGTAATGCACGTCTTCATATTTTCAGACAATTAGTTGTTTGATGATGAAAAGAGTGAAACGTTTGTTACCCCTTCAAATATTTATGAAAAAAAAGAAATATATCATTTATGTACCTATTTCAATATTCAAAATGTTCGACCAAGTACCGACTACAAATGTTAATGAATGTATTAAAATGACCAAGTACAAGAGTTTTTACCTCTCTCTAAGAGAGGTATTGGATTCATGCTAAAAATCGCATATCCAAATTTTAATGATAAGCACGATTTAAAGTCCCTACAATCCGATTTTAATATTTTTACTATGATGTGTGTGTGTGAATAAGTGTATCTGTGTGAGGATATTAGAAGGACGATATCTCAAAAACTTACGTACTTCTCAATCGGATATAACTGGGAAGAACTGAAAAAGTTTTGGTAATAATTAGACAACCGAAAGTAGCAGATTCTTAAAAAAAATCTTCGAAATATTATTTTTTGAAAATATTTGTTCTTCCTAGTATTAAAGACGAGTAAATTCTCTATCTGCTACATATAAATATTTTATTATATTTTCTATAGATTTAGAGATAAAGAAATGTAAAGTATATAATAATCTGTTGTAATAAATCTCACAGCCCAAATAATGTCATGGAAACCAATTGTAAAATAAAAATGTTTGTAACTGCAGATAAATGTCAGTGTCAAAAATTCAGCGACATTACTGAAGAATTTTTTTACATTATTTCTTATTGTATTAATAGTTAAATATTTAAAATTATAGGTATATTACATATACTCTTCAAAAATACGGTCAATTCCGACAATGAATTGGAAACATTTCGAAAAACTAGAAGAGTAAGTTAAAATTTCTTCATAGAATGAATTTAAACTTAAAAAAATCTAAATATAAAGAATAGATATAAGTAGAGTGCAGGTATACAAGAAATGTTAAATACAATAGGGCGTGAGCAGTCTTGCGACTTTGTTAGCCTTCACTTGCAGATATGGGGGCCCGTATCAGAATGATAGCTAGTAATTATGTACATACATTTCAAATATCATAATTTTTTTAAATATAATTCAGCTCCATGTGGTTTATTTTCCACACTCCTGGTGACAAATTAACTACGTGGCTTAAGAAAATCTTGAAATTTTTAATAAAAAATTCTGACATTTGACATCTATGTACATAATTACTAATTGTCATTCTGAAAAAAATAATCTCATATAAAATTTATATTCCGCAATATAATATACATATTAATATATGCATGGAATTGTGGATAACATATAAAATGAATTTATAATAAAAACATGAAAATAAACCTATATTGACGGACGTGCGAAAAATAAACTTCATTATTTGTATCGCAACATATTTACAATAAATTGAAATACTAGTCATATAACGTATTCATAACATGGATTATGGATTACCCTTACGAAAACATAAAATGAAATTATAATCCACATAATGGATAATACGTATGTGGAGTTATAGATAAGCATCAATGTTATTTTTTATGAAAAATAACAATGATTGAAATTGACGTTAATCATATTTATCAAAAATATTGGTAATTATTTACAATTAATTATACTGCGAGACAATTGAAGCATTTAAATTCAAAATAAGGTTAAGTACTAAAATAATATGCATGGTTTTGATCAAGATATAAAGATTTAACTCTAAGTTCCAGTTATGGTCCAACTGATACGCGCCAGACATAATGTCTTTATTTTTCTTCTCTATAAATAATTTGTATTAAATTGTTGTAAATCACAATTTACTTAGCATGAACATGTTGTTACCTGCACGAATTGACGAATGCACTCGTTGCCATGTTCACGTAGAAACGTCTGGAGTGTCTCCATGCCCTGCGCCGATAACAACCGGTAGCCATTGTTGTTGTTGTTATTATTGTTGTTTGGCGTTGGCGTAGGAGCAGGCACCGGAGGGGTGTTGTTGTTGACGTTAGTCAGAGAAAAATACATTGTTGTTGATGTCACTTTAAAGTTAAACACTTAAGACACATCTTAATGTTGGAGAAGTTTGTGACGGTTGTTTCAACATTGTTTTATACACTTTCTTTACTACAGTCTTCGTGAAATTAAACTTTTATAACAGGTCTTGTTGTTGATTGATGTACACTAGATACTAAACAACTAAATTATCCCTGTGAACATTCTAAACACTTTCTAAACTAATACCCATATGATCATCATACATATATAATTTTATAATTAGAGCATGTAAAATTTAATTTTATTTACACAGTATAATCTGTATAATTGGCAGTAAATTAGTAATTTAGTTAACTTCATGTTTTGGTAATTAATAATACACTCTTTACATACTACTAAATAGTTAGGCATATGCACCACATCGGCGGTGTTGTATGTTGTTTGTAAGATTTATGTTGGATCCAAAACCGCACAATTATGTTCTTTGTTAAGGCCCCAAAATAGGCTTCGGATTTTTCTCCGGCTTCTTTTCCATTATTATAAATGAATATATTTATAATAAAAATTTAGGGACAAAATAACTCTTAGAGCGCAAAACCACCATTAGAGATCTTGGTGTTCTTTTTGACTAAATTAATTCTTACTGAACAAATTGATGCCATTGTTCGCAGAGCTTATAAAATAATAAGATTTATTTACAGATATTGTAAACATTTATTATTATTATATAAGTGGCTAGTACTTCCTATTATTGAGTATGCGTCGCAAATATGAAACCCTGCTTACAACAAAAATATAAATAATTTATAGTCTGTACAGAAATAATATACTGAAATTTAAATTCTCATTATATAATGAAAATTACAATTATATACCACAACAATTAAATCTGAAATTATTGGAACATCGTAGAACTATAAAAGAGATGATAAATAATTCTATTGATAATTTTTCTATTATTGATTTTATAAACTTTTATGTTCCCCCGTTCAACACACAAAATAAAAATATTTTTTATATTTTCAAATGTCAAAAAAATAATCACAAAAACTCGCCTATCGATAGAATTATGGCATGCTATAATAGAAGATTCCAACATTTAGACATTTTTAATTTTCTTTAAACCACTTTGAAAGTGTATTAACACATTCCTGGACTACTTCCCATTATCTTTATTTTTATATATATATATATATATATATATATATATATATATATATATATATATATATATATATATATATATATATACATACTTTTAGTCCTTGTAAATGTCTGTATTTGGTAAATGTCCATATACTTATATTGATAATTATGTAAATATGTCTTGTATATCTGTTGACTTCCCGTAAATAAATAAAATTAAAAAAATTCCGCAGTGGTTGTATTTTTATTGAGAGACAGATTTTACAATTTTTCAATATTTTATTTAGTGCAGGTGCTGTATTTTGTTACTATGTACGTGTATTCGAGATTAATTTTGCCCAAAATGAAAGTTATACTTATTTTTTGTACAAAAATAACTTCTTTGAATTAATATTGTCAATTTAATGAACGTTTTAAATTTAAATTACGTTGCAGGCCATAAAATATATTTCTGTATGAAATAAATCAGAAATAACAAGCAAATATACTAAAATCAAGTACCGTTTTGCTTCACATATCAATCTTAAAATTTATTATTTCCTGGCGACTACCTATTTACTTAATTCACACATACGTTCGAATGTTTTATTGTTATTTTATATTTTACATACTTGAAGATTAACCTACATATTTGTATTTTACGTTTCACAGCAGTTTGAATAGAATAAACAACTTCCTACACTCCTGAACTTACAAGTACTTTTATGTTATACCCAACACAAATATTTATCCATTTACACCAACTTTATTTCATGTTATAATAATAAAAACACTCGAAGAATGAAGTATATATCGTATATTCTCCATACTTTTATATCCTTTAGGGGGTATATCTTCCTATTTTTACGGCTTTACAGCAAGTACCTACCTAGCGACTATTCATTCACATCATAGTTAGCTTTGCTCCGCGGTGACGTATAAAATTTAATCCGCTTTCAGCCGTAATGAAACTTTATATGAGCTAGAAGCAAGTGACACTGGCAGGAGTGGTATGTACGCTGTACAGTACAGGATGCTATTTCATATTCAGGATTCTGGGGTTCTCTATACAAAAGATTATGTACGTTTCAAAAGGTATTCTAAGAGAAGATATATTCGTGTACGGGAGCCGTAAGATTTACTTTAAATAGAAATGAATTTTGAAGTGTAGTGAGCCGAATAAACATTGAAATACATTATTTATTGTATCTGAATTTGAATTACACTTATGAATATATTTTCTAAAGGTAAAAAGTAATTCTATTTACACAAATACTTTCGAAAATTTGAAAAATAATGGAAAATTGATTTTTTAAATTCTAATTACTATTTATTTATCCCCGAGAGACGCGTGCAGACTATTTTTGTCTGTTTGTAACGACAGATTACAGATAATAAATATGTGCAACGGCGTTTCTATAATAATGTAACGTGCGCCACTAACTCTACGAATAAGCGACCGCCGTCACTGGGAGAATATTTCCAGAACGGCGCCATTCTGAGCGATGACGCAATCTTCGCAATAATCGGTGTAGTAAACTCGTTGCGACTTGTCTAATTACAGATTCTTTATATTTGATGTTATTATCGCGTCGGAAAGTTCCAGAAGGACGCTACGCTATATGCACTCATAATAGAAGTCAGCCAAGACATACTAATATGACTCGCAACGTAAGTGAACCGTTGGTGATATAAATAAATAGTGATATAAGTATTGTTTAAAAAATTATATATTTAATATTTTTAGTTTTAAATTAATGTTTATAACTGTTTAATAATAGTGTTAGTTATTTTTATTATCTTTTTAATATTTATCCTAATTATTTATCGAATAATAAACTTTCATTTTAATTAAAATATTTCTCTGATTTTTACACAAAAATATATCACGTCTCTTATATTTATATATACTCTAAAAGTTCAAAAAAAATTGTTATTAAAAATTAATATCTAAAAAACCTATTATAAAATTAATAATATGACGTTTAATATTTAAGAAAAAGAAACATTAAATGAATCGAATTCTTTTCAAGTCAATATAAGATGTACATACAGAGAAATTCAATTTCAAACGAGATTTTAAAATTTATGAAGAAATTTAGTATTCCTTTCTCCTATATTTATGCTTTCATATTAAATAATTCTATTCACCATACTTCATATCATGGACATTAATATCATTTCTCTTTCAATATGAATTTCTCCAAGCTACATACGAGTACGTTAATAAAATGGAAATAAATTTCATTCTCCTCTTAGGTAAACTAATATTTTGCGCAAAAAACATGCTAGCGAAAAGATTGTTTTCTTCTTTTCCACAGATAGAAAACAATAATCATATTAGTGTTTTTGGACAAAGGAATACAGTGGAATCCACCTATAATGAATACGCTTGTAATAGAAACTCTGTTATAATGTACCCTATTTTAAAGTCCCAGTACAAACACGTGAAAAATTAACTCGATTATAACAAACTTTCGCCTATAATGAACCCAAATTCGTTATTTTGCCCATTACAAATGGAGCGATTCGGTATTTAAAATAAAGGTTCTAGATAAAGATTTTATTGCCAAACCGTGGATCCAACCAAAACTAACCGACTTTTTTCAAAATATGTAAAAACATGAATATGCATTTGTTTAATTAGTAATTATTCCGATGAGATGACTATAATGGACTATTTTCCTTGGACCCCTGAAGTCCATGATAAGCAGATTCTACTGTATATACATTATTATATTAGATAATATGGATTAACATGATACGAAATCATTAATTATTAATTATAACTGCGTTATAATGACATATTTTGTCAATTTCAAGCAATATATAGAAACGAAAACAAGAAAAGTTCATATAATATAGACATATAATTATAGCTACATGAATGTGCTTTTAATAATACTGGAAAACAACATCAGGAAATGATCTTAATTTTCCTTTGTTATCGAAATAATGCGTTATGAAAAACCAAAATTGCTTTCCTTTCTCTCCGAGTTAGCGAAGCAATTTTCCTTAAAATAATGCATAACTTGAAAGATGTTATCAAAAGTTCCGCTGCAGAAGTAAATGAATAACAAAACCAAAAGCTGGTTTTTCGCATAATGCGTTATTATCGCTAAACCATTAAGCGTTTGGCTGCTAACAAACAAAATCTCTTTTCAGATTTCGTGTTCAATTTGCGTTGACTCTGGTCTTAATTACTCAAAGTGGTTCTGAATGAGCCAAGTTAAAATAATATTTATTTGTTGCTTCGATCGCTAAATACAAACAGCAATTGCACATATTACGATTGCTTAGATCTTAGAAAAGAACGCGACTCGCAAAGCCAAATAAAATACAGGGTGTAGCAGAAATAAAGTACATTAAATTTAATCAGTAGTAGAACTCGTCGAGAGCAACAGTATTTCTTAATAACTTTTTTCGAAATTTCAATTTCTTTCAGCATTTATAACATGGACATTATCACACAGTCAGATCTTACAAATTATTACAAATCATGTACACAAAATACATTCATATAATTCATTAAAAAGTACAAAAAATTCAATGAGCACACATCCATTTTTCTGGTTTACAAAGTTCATTGTCCCACTGATAACTGTAAAGCGACATACGTTGGAACGATCAAAGGTTATGCGAAGATCCTGATGAGCGAACATCGCAGATCAACACAGAACAACACGGCAAACAAATACAATAAAACACACTTTCAAGATTTTGGAGGAAGAGCAGAATTACTCCAAACGTATGTTTCTTGAAATGTTACATATTAGAGATGATTGCAATAACATCAATGCAAGAACTTAAGAGGGTATATTTTGGTGTATTGGAAAAGTTTAAAAAGGAAAAAGCAAATTTCAGACTGAGGGTCATTATTTTTCCTTACATTTTATTTAAATTCCTACAACTTGCTACATTATTATTGGTATACAGACGATATATAGGAGTCCGTTTCAATGATGTCACCAGAATCCTTACACAGGATATTTCCGACTATTTTCCGTATTATTCGGTTGTCGCTTTTTAGAGCAAATGGATGTGTGTATGCTCTTTTGGTACAACTTTTTAATAAATTAAATGAATGTTTTGTACGAATGTATTTTGTGTACTTGATTTGTAACAATTTGTAAGATTTTAAGTGTGATAATGCCCATGTTATATTGTATGTATTACATTTTTATTGTATAATTGTTGTAGAGCCTGCAGAAGGTGCAAGGGTGTACCGAAACGTTGGTAGTAAGAATAAATGCTTTGACTGAACTTTCGACTAATTTTTAATACCTAATCCACATCACAGTCGAGAAATTTATATTTATAATTAAATTGTCAAAAAATAATATTTAACTGCGTTTTTTCAAGAGAAATTATTATAATCTTCAAATGAGGGTACTTCCGGTTGACCAATTATAATCAAAATCTAATCAAGTCTGCATATGAGTGTAAGGAAGAGGAATACGTAAAAATTGTAATTTTTGGAATTCTAGTATTGGCGATATCGCGGCCGAAATTATAGTCACACACACACACACACGAAGTTATATTTTTGTATGTGCATACAAGACTCGTGATTTTGCGGGCAATTTTATTTGGTTAAAGGTTAATTTCACGCCTGTGTATAAATTAATATAATTTTCTTGTCATCTTTTTTAATATACTCGTAGTAAAGCAATCTAATAAATGTCATTTTTTACTAACGACAAAAAATTTCCTACCCTGTTGAAATGATTTATGAAACAAGAAGTTTGACACTTCATTATAATAAATATATTTCGTTTGCGTTTTTGAGAAACTATACTTCTTTGATGTTGATATTTACATAAATATGGCATAATTTATATTCACAATGCTTCAAAGCTTTTTTTGCGAAAAATGATTCATCACTAATGACATCAATTTTGCGTTCATTCAGCTTGATTTTATCACAAAAGTAGGTAATATATTTGTTATCAAGGTTATTATCATGCAAAACATAGTTTGTTATAATTTCCATAACGATTTGTACGAAATACAAATGACCCAAAACACTTGTCTTATTTGGGGAGAACTATAAAAGGTACGATGTCGAGTTACTACAAAAGTTACACCATTAGGAGACCATACATAAATTTTCTTGCAAAAGATTCCTAATTTCCAGTAGAATTATTTCATAAACAAACTGAAAATTGCACTTGACTGACATCTTTAGCTTTTCCCATTCGTTTGGAATTGCTTTTTTATTTTCTTCTTCCACTCATTTCTGTTTTGTGTGTCGTTCTCATTCAGTTTCTTTTCTCTCAAATCTTCCGCAATACAGTCCTTCCATCTTATATGTGGTCTTCCTCTGTTTCTTCAACTTTCTATTACTAAGCTATTCTTCTTCCAATATATTATTCATCTCTCCTCATGACGTGTTCAAACCAATGTAATCGTCTCTCTTGTATCATTATAGAAACTTCTAACACGAGAGTTATTTCCCTTATGCATCCATTCCCTACCGTATCTTTCCGTGTCTTTCCCAAACTATGCAAATTGCACTTGACAATGACATCTTCTTCTTTAGCTTTTCCCATTCGTTAGGGGTCGCTATGTTTTATTTTCGTCATTCACTCATTTCTGTTTTGCGTGTCATCCTAATTTAGTTCTTCCACAATACAGTCCTTCCATTTTATCTTTGGTCTTCCTCTGTTTCGTCTACCTTCTATTACTGAGCTGTTTTTTTTTCAATATATTCTTCATCTCTCCTCATGACATGTTGTTGAAACCAATGTAATCGTCTCTCTTGTATCTTTTAGAAACTTCTAACATAGTTATTTTCCTTATTCTTCCATTCCTTATCGTATCTTTCCGTGTCTTTCCCAACATCTACTTCAACATCCTCATCTCTGCCACACTCATTTACTTTTCATTGATACTGACATCTGTCATGAATTATCTGAATATATTAGCAGTTTCCATGGTTAGCATAGCTGGCTGATTTAATATCTTCATAAATCTTTAACTCTATATCTATTGAATACGAAGTATAAAATGCAATCACATCATGTAGAGAAAAATATATTCTTTAAAATTTATAATAACATTAAATGTCAATAAATGTTAAATAATATTACTTGTATTATGACCATTTCATTGTTTAAAATATTAGAATCTGCGTAAAACGAAAACAATTAAAAATAATTCATTCTCTTTTTATCAGCATGCAAACCACGTTCTTTCAAATTACCTACAAAAGAACTCTGGTGATATTATCTCCGGAAAAAATTAACCTTTCTAATATAAAAATTTTATGTGCGAATAAATTTGGCTCCCCATACTTTTGGGTTATTTTGTTCAGTGATATAAAACCTCTTTTTGTCAACATACAACTAATTTTAGCGGCCAGTGAGAAAGGTCATTCTTCAGGCCCTTTGGCTTCAGTTCGGCTTTAAAACAGCGTGTTACGAGGGGAGAGATGAACGATGTGAACATTCATATAAATTATGTTGTTTGTTTGCGGGTGATTAATGTGGAGACTGTGTAAATACCACAATTTTTAATGAAACATTGTTGTTATCCATATAAATGTTTTATATACTTAAATTTGGTGCTCTCACCACCACAGATTTGACATATATATATATATATATATATATATATATATATATATATATATATATATATATATATATATATATATATATATACAAATCGGGAACGGTATGCGATAGAATAGAATACCTCACTAAGGTAACAAAAAAAATCATACGTCAAATTGTATATTACAACAGGTTAAACAATCCAAAAATTGTAGAACATTTATAGTCGACCAAGTACAATTTTACAATTGTCGGAACAAGAAAACGCATAAAGATGATTAAAAGTGTTGCAGGCCTAAATGAAATCACAATAATTTTTCAAAATGGACCGTCATTGTGAATACAATACTGAAGACGTCGATGAAATGATGTAACTGCTGTACGTACAATATTCTACAAATTGTCAGATGTGACATTATTTGTTGTTATTCTTCAAGTACTAAAACCTGGCTGAGAATCAAAACTTATTTTATTTACATACATGTAAAAAAGGTGCGAAGTTTGGAAGATGACGATTCGGAAAACGGTTTAAATAATTTTTCTGGGCTTTACTATAATAAATAAAATCAATTTAAGAAATTGTTAAACAAATAATAAAACAAAAATAACACCTAGGAAGAAAATCGTACACATATAAACATTAAAAGTGAAGAACAATAAAAACGTTCAATTCGCTTTTCCACATCATTTAAATGGTGAATTGAAAATAGTCCATGTCGTTGAAAATATATTAAAATTGAATCTATTGGAAAACTTACACATCAGAAAAGCCAACAGGAAATATATTGTGAAGGTTAGGATATTATCATTATTATTAAATTAGTTCTAATAATGTACTCAGTCTGATCATCGGCGCAAGAACGTTGCAAGCATCAAACAATAAATAAATTAGCGAAAAAATCAAGTTTCTTTTTTTGGTGATAGTGCCATTGTATCATTTTCGTACGAGTTGAAAAAGGAAAAGTATTGAGATTGGCGCATTTAAATTCAAAGGATATAAGTGGCATTTTTGTTTTAAAGTCAACTGTATTCGTGGAAATGTAGAGGCGTTTTGAAAATGCAACGTGACAGCAATAAAATTTATATCGTGGAATTGTTTTAACGTGCTGATCTCATTATATATTATGGATCTGTTGTTCCACATATTATACACCCATTTAAGCATCAATAGAATTCTATAGACTTCACTAACCATTCCTGTTTATTTGATACAATTTTCGACCATCCCAGCTTATCGTTGACCGACCGATGCAGCTACATCTACTCCAGTTTACTTCCTTCAGGCTGATTAGGAAAACTCCTTTGCCGTAAGGATGCGCTTGGAATTGATACAAGTTGCTACATTTGGGGAAAGATCAAGTTGCTCAGCGCTGTTTATGTTTTGTTTTTTCTCCATTTCTATTTAGGAAAATAAAAATAGAACTTCGTTGGAATGTAAATTGGTTGGAAGTTTTTGGAGATTGTAACAGTTTATATATAATCAATATTTATTCGGATATACATGAGGGCTATTCAGTTTTATTTTGGATCAAAGCTCTGGAAAATAAAAGTATGGATGAGCTGTTGAATTATTTACTTGGGTACAAAAATTTAAACGTATATAATATAAGCTACTGTATAATTTTTTTGATGATTTCAAAATAATACCAATCAAGTGTCCCGTTTGTTTATATATTTTCTAAAACTCAAAAAGATCTAAATGTAAATAATATTTTCTCATGAAAATATGCATGAGCCAAACCTGATGTTTCATGTTTTTGAAATGACACAAGATACAAGTACATATCTATTAAAATATTCTAGACATTCTTGAAATGTATAAAAATTTGATGTGACCAACACAATACCTCCCGCCATTTACCTATGGGGTCTCGTTGCCGCGTGCCTGATGTCTGGTCGCGAATCTGGGGAATCCGATTCGATCCCGATCAACGCCAAATAATTTTAAATGGCATAAAATTAACCCTTGTGTTAAACGCCCGCACAATACAAATATGTCATCATCATTACCCAAATGTATGTATAAATCAGATTAGTACACCCAGCAATGGATAATATGCCGTGATAATATATTTATTTGTTACTTTACTTATAAAAATTTACTAATCACGATATGCGATTTTTAGCACGATCCCTATACCTCCCTTACCAAGGATAGCGGGAGGTGAAAACTGATGTAGCCAGCACATTATCTGTCAATCCTGTGTATTATGTACAAATTCCATACATAAATTTGCTTGTAAAAGATTATATATTTCCAGTAAAACTATTTCATAAACTATGCAAATTGCACTTGACACTGACATCTTGATTTTCTTTAGATTTTCCTATTAGTTAGGGGTCGCTATTTATTTTCTTCTTCCATTCATTTCTGTTTTGCTTGTTGTCCTCACTAAGTTCATTTTCTCTCTATGATATTTAACTACGTTTTCTCAAAAAAAAAATGTAAGTTGCAAATGGCGGTACTTTCAGTGACCAAATATAACCAAAATCTAATCACGGCTGCATTAAATTATTACTAGATTATCGTCCGGATCAAACAGAATTTTTTTTATATAGTTTGAACCTTGAACTACCAAATTGTTAGATAAACCCAAAAACTTCATATTTGTACTTTTGTTTAAAATTTATATTTTTGTGATTCAGATTTAAAAATAGTGTCCGTAAATGCACAGTTCCCTGGATCTGTTAATAATTCCGCCATTTGGATGATGTCGTCTATCAAGGCATATAAAGATTGTTATTATTTAACATTTCTTCTTTTGGAAATTTATTAGTTCTTAATAAACTATTATTTTCTAACTCTTCAAATTCAGTCAAATTTAAATTGAAAACAAATATAAATTTATTCTGTTAAAATCAACATGAAATTATATATTATCGTTATAATCATGATAACGATATGATTAGTAGGATACGTTTTTGGCATTTGTCGTTATTAAAGTCGTTCAACCAAATGTTTAGCGACAGTCGTTTGGTAACGATATCGCTATACATATATTTAGTAGAATAGGCTTGTAAGAATTGTCTAGCCTAACCGAAAATAAATTTTGAAAGTAGTTAACTGAATTTAATTCGATTACCACAGATATGTTTCAAGTTAGGTTTATTAAATATGGAAGAAAACATTGAACAAATATGTTAATTTAGATAAAATGATCGCAATTACTGGTATTTTCAAGGAACATAAAATGGTATCAATCAAGTTAACAACAGAACCTTTCATATCACAACCCTTATAATTACAGCACTTTCATGTTATATGAGACTATACAATATGATTATTTCTGTAATCTATTTCAACATACAACGTACTGTTTATGCTATTACAAGCCATTTTGATAAATCCACTTCCATTTAATCTCGGTTTAAAATTGATTTGAATCACGCAACCACAATATCTAATCGGTAAAAAATCTGAAATCGTCTAACACGATGAAATACAGCCCTGGCCAACTCTGCAGAACCATATAAATTGCCGAATTAATACGCACGGTGAGTAATAAATACGTCTTGTTCTTGCTCAAATTTCAACGTGAATTAGTTAGGTGATTATTGTGAATGACATTCTAAAACGCTCTAATTTATGATAAAGCTGAAACTGTCGTAAACTCCTACATATACAGGGGGTAATTAGATGTGTCAATATATAAATTATATACGTGATATTCAAAATCATTGAATTATGATATAATTTATAATAGTTTTTATAAAATATTTTTGTCTGACAAACATAGTCAAAATATTTTTAGTTTATCTATAGGAAATGTATTTTCTCAATATTGTTAATAACAATTTAATACTACTAGCGTACTCTATGGCGAAAATTATGAACTATTTATAATATATGAATAAAATCGTGAATTTATGCTTTCCAGCGCGCGTCAACATTATGGTGAAGCAGACTTGCACAAACCAAAGTTCTATTTTTAGATTGTTACTTGTTCACTTATTGTTTGAAGATGAAACATGTGGAACTACTTTTTTAGTCTTAGAAAACTTATTTAATTAATATATTACAAAAAAGACTACGCGATGAATTCAGATTTCGCACTATTTTCTAACAATTTTTATATATGAAATAAATGCAATTAATTCTGAAATGGACACAATATGGTACTAGAAATTTCGTTTTTAATTTATACATAAATTAATTCCAATTATTAATACAAAAAAGACGAAATAATGACATTGGTTGTTTTTTTGCATTAAACCACATTAATTCAAAATTATTTTATATATACAAAAGAGCATAAATTTAAATATTTTTTACTTATTTATACTAAATGTAATAACAAATTGTAATAAATATATTTATTATAAATAAATATCTTTTATTTATTCTTAACATACTTATTTGTCTCAGCATTTATAATACTAGGCTCATAGAATGTTTAAATGGTAAAAAATTGTTCTCTTGAAACTGTGGCATTAAATTTTGTGTGTACAAGAAATGTTAAATACAATACTTTTATATACCACAATGGAAAGGGTGGTATTGTGATGGCCACAACAGATTTTTTAATTTAAAAAACAAAACATTTATATATGGTTCTTAAATTGGCAGTGTTACAGCTTAATTATATCTATATAATTTTAAACGTGAATCATATATATATATATATATATATATATATATATATATATATATATATATATATATATATATATATATATATATATATATATATATATATATATAGGAATGCTTGTGCCTGCTTTGATATATGGATATACGAGTATAACAAATTCTAATTCCCCAGTTTAAATGTAAAATAAATTATCCCGATTTGACAGACTGATAAAATCAATGTAATTAAATTTTGATAAGCAATCAAATGATTGATTAAATTTCCAAATTTATTATGTACCTCAAATTGAAAAATCTTTTAAAACCTGTTATTAAAAATTTGAGATTAGAACTGTCCGATAACAAAGAAATCAAATATCGATAAAACAGTTCGGAGTTTATGAAAAAATAATTCATTTTTCAATTTCGCACGTTTGGAGCGATAGCTCGTTTTATTAAACACGATATTTCAGCAAAAACTGAAGTTTACAACCTGGAAACAACTGAAATGTTCACCGATACCTGAAAAACACCTGTCAGGTGCAATAAAGGAGTTGTCAGTAATTAAAAAATAATTACGAGCATCGCTGACGTTCAATTATAACCTCAGTTATTAATTTCTCACAGCAATCATATCATATCATAACAACGTGCTATAGAAGATTGATAATAAAAAGACTCTACAGCATCAAATTAATTTAATTCCCAAGTTTTTAATTTGTAGCATGTTACTGTGTTATTTATTAAAAAATTCTTAATATAGGTTTATTATTTCGCAAGATTCAAAAAATAATCTTGAACTTGGAACAATATCAAAACAGGACAATGTTTATCATTGAAGACAAGATAAGAAAACAATTTGGAGATTTGTTGACAAATTATTTCAATCTTCAACCATCGTCTAAATTATTGATGTAATTATGGAAGATACATGCCCCACGTTCAACGTTTCTATTAATTGAGAGGTTAATTACATATAATCACGGTAGATAATCCTCTAAGTAAGGATGTATGCATAAACGTTTAGTTACGGATATATTGACTTACACGCATTAAAACGAAATCTTTATTTAACGATGCTTCTTCATAAAATGAAGAAACTCTAAGGAAATCGTAAAAAAATCTTATTAAACTCAAAAGTACATTTAATTAAAAGTAATCTAAATAATGAAGTACAGATTTGAAAGAAATCTGTATCACCATACTTTTAAGCTTATAAAATTATAAATTAAGCAAACGTAATTCAATGAAATCATTTAAAAAAAAAACATTTGACTTAAAGCTTGCAACCTACATATTTTCACTTCTAGGCGAGTATAACTAACATTGGAATTTGTT
Source organism: Harpalus rufipes (assembly GCA_951394225.1). Lineage (NCBI taxonomy): Eukaryota > Metazoa > Arthropoda > Insecta > Coleoptera > Carabidae > Harpalus > Harpalus rufipes. Next base: position 47,773,382 of record OX596283.1, on the reverse strand, counting down.
TACAAAGTTTTTTTGGGGCATTTATACTTGCTATTATTTTTTACTTATTATCCTTTGCAAAGGACCTCGCTGGGATTTGAACCCAGGGCTGAGTATTCATCTCTCCATTTAGTAGAGTGTGCTCGTTACGATTTGTAAAAAGAAATATTCATTGACTTCGATGGGAACTCGTAGCTCAGTTGGTTGCTCTAACCAACTAGATAAAAAATGCTTAAAATCTACCTTACCATCTTTATAGTTGTTTTAAGTAATCTCTGTTTGCTGTTGTGTTTTTGTTTATATCTAATGCAACAAGCGAGAACTTTAATTTGGCCTTTATTGTGCCTCATTAAATAAATAAATAAATACAAAGATTATAGAGAGTTGTGTACAATACTTTATGTACGACTAATATAATACATACAAGATATTTTATAATTTCGTTTCATAATCCCAAACTTCCACACCACGTGTTTTTTTATTATTAAAATTAGGTTAAAATTGCAATGTGATGTAACTATAGTGATGAACATATGACATTTTAAAATGTCTTTTTTGTGTTTTTATTTTATTATAAATACCTGATTAGTTTATTTATTTAAATGAATAAAAATGACGAGAGAAGTCAAAATCGTATTGTATCTTTTACGTCGAAGTGGTTTTAAATTATAGTAAGTAATTTGATCCCAATGCAATCTCCATTTTAAGTTAAAATTAAGCACGCTTCAAATTGGTTGTAAATATACCTTGAGAGTAAGAATAACATTACCTAACTCAACTCTCTGTTGATATAAACTTAAGTTTCTCGGGAAACTTTGTTTACAAATTTAATTAAAAACATTCTATACACATGTACTGATCACATAATACCGTGCAACTTTGATTAGTTCGAAATTCAAGAATATTTGAAGGACTCAGTGGTAAAATTAGCACAAGTACTATTGGAAAAGATTCCTAAAGATCTTATATATTTAGTGAAGTACAAATATCACAATGATAGAACCCATTTTTTTTTTAATTAACTTAATAATTGTTTCCTGTAATTCCAGATTGCATCACATATCACTTTTCGCCTGGCTGTATGCATTATCTGGCCGCCGATTGTGGTTCTAAAAGCGCGGGTTCAAATCCAACCTTCAAATTTATTTCCAATTTTCTAATAACCCAATAGCTCTTTCATCAACGGTACTTATATGAATATATTAACAATGGCTGATTGGCATACCCAATAATGGGTAATGCAATGCAACGTGATGATGATATAGTAGGGTCCATAACGTGCTAAAAATGTTTCCCTTGCATAATTAGTAGTAGTAATGAAAGTTACAAAACAAAATAAAACGATCCTTTGCTAGTTCAAATAATATTAGATTTTATGTTTATAGTTAGATCATTTTATATTATTGTTAAGTTGTGGGTAGTTTCTCGACTCTGATGTGGATTAGGTATTAACAATTACTTGAAAGTTTAGTCAAATAGAGTTGTTAGACCTCTGGCATGGTTTACATGTTGAGTAATCTTAACTACTCTGCTTATATTTGTTCTACTGATGATGAGAACTTAGTTCTCGAAATACGTATTTTAGCTTATAGCTTATTTTATTATTTTAAGATTAAGGGGTAATTGTATTAGTTTTAGTTATATTTTAACCTTAGACTCCTATTATTTAGTTCAAAATTAAACTGAAAGTTAGAAGAATGGTTAGAAGCGATAACTGTTGGTTATCACTAACTGTCACATTGAGGTGGTAGGAGTGAGCCTAAATATATTTTATAACTAATTTAATAGCCATCATTATTATATAGACTTAAATTTCGTGTTTTTATTTTTTTATAAATGTTTACAAAACAATTGGTTTGTTTTTGTCTACTGGTGTTTTTATAGTCTTGCAGCTACCTAGCTACTTAGTTTTATATTATACCCGAAAGTAGCTAGATCGCTACGTACCCATACTTTTGGATAGTACTGTATCTTATCTACTAAGCCCTTTATTTAAGAATGCATAAAAATTTCGTAGGATGATCCTTAGAGCTTAGAGTTATATTTAGGTAAAATTGCCACATGTATGCCATTAATCAACCTATGAAACTTACGAAACCTGACTCACCAAAACTATTTTTATTATATAAGTATGATAAACACACATTTACTATAAATCTCAACATCAAAACAAATATCGAAGTAACCTTTTTTTATCACTATTATACTAATCAATCTTTACACCACCAACATCTTACACTGTTGAACTTCTAAACAAGACCTGTTAAACTTCTTTACGATCACCACCTTACAAATCAAATCACAGAGAACACATCTACACGAGAAACCTTTTCCTATTCGGCGTTCATCACCCCACGACGTCTAGATGTAGGAGCGTCACGCGAACGTCGCAGGGTCCGTATCCGACCGACGCCGGTACAGCACTGAGGCAGGAACGTCGCGGCGTTAGACTGGAAGCAGGATTCGACGCAGGAGTTAGGATTGTTAATTTGAATTTTTGATGGTTTGGTTTTAACAGGTATTTATAGGGTGGGCAGAATAGGCAATGCCAGAAAGGTAGGTCTGATGAGGGTTGAAATTATTGGATTCCATGAGGGTTCAAATGGAAGTGAAGGTCAAAAAGGACATAAAAGAGTGAAGGGCAAGGATTTTTATTGCAGATGCAAAGCACGGAGTTGGAGGAATGAAATGTCAACAAATCCATTAGACAACACCCCAAAAAAAAGGTATAACTTAAAATTTAGAATTTCAAAATTAATGAGTAAAAATTACTTAGACCCATGATTTCCACCTCCTAATAAAGTTTCTAATAAATTTATTTAGTTAATAAATACCAACTTACGGTTACGGTTAGGATAGTGATCAAGCACCTACGGCTTGTTGGATATTATTTGCAAATATAAAATTTATTTTATTTGATGACAATTTAACGTCTTCAAGCAACTGCGTATAAATATACGGAGTCATTTTTATTCACTATTTGCTTAGATGTTGAATACAAATAAACTGAAAAGGAATCAAAATAAATACTCAGTTTAACTTCCGCGGACTTTATGAATAGCGGTCAGTTTCTAAAAACTTTTTCTCATGTCGTGTTTATTAAGTCCCTTTAGTCTAAAATTTATTTACCTGCGAATATGTCAACTTCCGTATAAGGTATAATTATGAAGCCTTTGTGAAGTTTGTTAATACCGCAACGAAAATTAATCACGTATCCCTAATTAGTCGACACGGTAATTACTAAATACGGTAATAAATATGCTTGTGTACCCTTGTCGCACGATGAAAGTGTTTGACACATAAATTTTAAAGAAAACTAAATTGAGGTCAGGCAATGTGGAATATGTAAGACGAGAATATTATATGAGCTGTGTACTTCAAGGACTATGATATGGAAATATTAAAAGATACTCAAAGATGGTCAAAGACGACATGGTAAATAAATACGTGCATATCAACAACAAATAAATACTCCAATTCTAAATGGTTTTATTTCTATTCTCTATAAGAACGTATATGACGGTAGGTCACATTATAGCAACGGCAAAATAAGTAGAATACAGTTTTTTGTTTCACTAGGGCAGCGATGTTTCATGGACGCCTCGAAGCTGATTTCTTTAATTTAGTCTTCAGAGTTGTTTTACACTTATATTAAATATTATTTCTATTGCTGTTGTCATCATTTTGCATTAGAAAAACAAATTTATTATTTACAGTTACTCGGCAATAAAATCATACTTTCCTTGTTAGTGAAAGAAACAGTAACGTTCACTGCCGAGGCGATGCTCCAGGCACTCACACTCAGTAGAACAAAACACTTCAAACCTGAGAGATACACCTAGATGAAATGCCCTTGTCTGCCAATGATACAATGACGACAAGATACATTTTTGACCATTGGTGATCGCCTTCAGTGGATAGTAGGAGGGCCACACTTCCCAAGGGACTCTTTGTCCTGGTTTACGTATGGTTCAAGGAGAAACTGAAGTGGGTGTATTTGATTCAGGTACCAAATAAAGGAATCCACAAGCACCAATCCCACCATATTTCAAGTAGAGATCTCCGCAATAAATCTCTGTGCTTAACATATAAAGTGCCTTCACTTTTGAGTAAAAACTAGTCTGGAATTCAACAACTGGCCAAAGATAACCACGTCACTTTGTGTTGAGGGAGTTCTAGACAATGAAAACGCGGGTGAGCTCGCTAAAAAGGGAGCTAAACTACCGTTTTATGAGCCTGAACCTTGTTGTGGATTCTTGAAAAGCCATATAAAGAAGGTCAAAAACTGGAAGGAAGCAGCCATAGCCTCATATTGGAGAGACATCGCAAGTCTTAGTCATTCAAAGAAATTCATTTCACCCTCTTTGACAAACGCCAAAGATCTATTAGCTCTCAGCAGGAAGGACCTTAGAACTATGACATATATCTTTACTGGTCATTGACCTCTGAAATACCATCTGTATAAGATTGGTATAGCTGAAGAGGACGAAGATTTAACCATCTTGGTAAAAGGTACCTCGTGGGAAATGAGATTGGGAAACAGACTCCTGAAGCAGTAATTGGCTTCATAAGAACTCTGGAACTACTTCCAGAAAACTAATGTAGGGACATGTTACTACAGATCTTACAGGTCGCAGTGACAAAAGCGGTTAGCGCTTAAAGCCGTCAACTTTTTGAATTGAACGTTCACTGCCGCTGACAGAAATAAAATCATTGTTTAAAATATAATTGATGTTTACATTACTATAATTCTTGGACATATAAACATGTTAAATTTTATTTATGTAGTTATTATTTATACTCCAAATAGCTTCTGAAAATTTTGTAACAAATTACTGACATGATACACGCCGCACCAGCTTAGATAAGTATAAATACATTTTTTTTAAAACATTGCAAATCTGTTATACGGCGACATTGCCACACTGACATCGTCGGAGCAACGCGGCATTCATTTTTCACAGCGTATCACCGCGTTTCATCTCTCCCGAATAATTTGCATATAAAGACAGCGACATTTTTCAGGGAAAATGGAAGAAATTATTCCAACACGGGCCGGGCTATCTGATGGCCGCTCTTGCGCAAATAAATAAATTGCTCAAAGTAACGAGCCGAGATTTACGATGAGTCTTCTTTCTCTCAGAGTTAAGAATAGACCTTCTAACACTGCTGTTCGGATGGTAAACACACCAAGTTTTTAGAGAATGAAGAATTACTGTTTATGTTACGAATTTGTAACCGTTCATGTAAATTTCGTTCTGGGTTTATTGTCACAAGTTTTAATGTGGTATATTCCCTTCAAGTAATAACGTTGCCCCTGTAAGCCAAATATAAACGACGAAAGTTTCTGTAATAAAATAAGCGTAGGGTGTTATTCATTACTTATATAATTAAGTAACATATTGCTATATCGTAATAAATAATTAATTATTTTTGGAAATGAGTGAATTATTGGTTGCTGAGATCAAGAAATACAATGGAACCAACATTGAATATATGTCAAAACGATCACTCACAATTTAATAAAATATATGATATTTTAATATTTCTTCATAAGTGTAATTTCTGTTTTAAAATTAAAATATTTATAAACCATTCAATATATGAATCAAAATATTTTCATGTCATAATGGTTTCTAAAGCAACGTTTTTTGAACGATTTATAAAACAAAAAGTGTACCATTAAAGTCCTAAACTTTAAAATATCACTTTAAAGTTCTAGGACTTTAAAATCTTACCTTCATACTGAATCTTTTATTTATGCGCCATTAAAGTGTTCTTCACCTTAGTAGCTTCATGCAAAATATCTCGAGAAATGTAATTTTGATCAATTATAGCCAATAATAAAAATTTTGAGTCATCGGCAGAAGTCGACCAGGGGGCCAATTTTTTTTAACTAGAAAGCAACAGCGAATACGAATGCAATATGGCAGGTCACTGAGCGCCATCTTATTTTCTACACATATGACTGATTTCTATCGTATTGTGTACAGGTGTACACTATACATATTCAGTAGTCTGACATTTGTTCAAATTTCTTGCGTAGAGAAATATTTAGTTCAATTGAAAAGTAGTACTATTTGAAGTTGTATCATACTTATTTTGTGATTATATTTCCTTTACGCATCATACACATGTTTTTAGATACGATGAATATTTTAATTAATTTGTAATATAACAAAATAAATTAAAAATAGTAACAAATAAAAGGTACTAAAAATTAAATAATAATACAATCAATAACAAACGACAAACTTGGTAAAATAAATGAGCCGATAACTTATGCTTATTCATAAGCGAATACCGTATTCATGAGGTCCGAACAGCTGAATACGTATTCAGTCGGAATAAGATAACATGACTGACAAAAAGTAGTGGGGATTATCTTATTCAGTTTGAATTGTATTCGCTATCGCTTTCTAGTTGGCCCCCAGCACAACAAATAACCACAGACGCATTTGGTCCTCATCAGTGTGGTGTAACCTGTGGTCTCTGTCGGGTCCACAGTGAGTGGCCAAGGAAGGCATAAGTCCAACCGAAATTTTGCGGAGGTTGAAGAACCAGTGCGGGGACAACACGTTTTTAGGGATCTGTGTCTTTGCTTGGCATAAGGAGTTCTCTGAAGGGTTGAGAATCAGAGCCATGATTGCCGCCAAAGGATGAGCGTTACCGAAGTCAACATCGAGGCGGTTCGGAATCTCATGAAGACTGATAAACGCATAATGATCAACGCACATTGTCCTATCGAAGGAAAAGAAAAACGCAAACTGTCAAAATTGTTATTTTGCTTAATGACAACGCCAGGCCCCACATAACAAACACTACGAGGCAAAAATTGAACATCCACGCTACAAGCCATCGATTCGACGACGACCGTGCGGTGGAGGAGTTTGTGCTCCAATGGCTATGGGAAGGTCCCGCTAGTTTCTACGATGAAGGGATTAAAAAGCTCCCAATCTGTTGGGAAAAATGCGTTTCTAGGGAGGTGAATTATGTAGAAAAATAATATGTTTTTGTATATTTTTTAAAATAAACCCAGAATTTATATTTGATTCATCATCGTAGTAATGCGACATTTATGTCCTATAAATATTATTAATTTAGCTAATAATACATTTAGCAATGTCTGTTCACCATTATCATTTCGATATACATATTTATATAAATTCAATAAAACATAATCAGTGTTATAAATAATTCCATTGTCATCCTGGCCTAAACATTATTTCATCACCAACATCCACCACCATAAAATATCTCCATTAAATCTACATATTTATTAATTATCCCTAAATCTCCGTCAAATGCTCGATTTGTAGTCCCAAACAATAATTAAAACACGTTTACACGAAGCCAGCATTGAAAAACAAATAAACACAAATTACCCTGCGTGCCATTGAAACAAATTCCCAGGCGTCGCGACGCTCAACGCTTCACTGCGTGTGTTCCAATGTTTCCACTACGCTGGACAGATGGTGAAAAATGCTTGGTGGCGGAAAATGGATCGTCCCAAATGGACACTAATCGGGGCCGAGGGATGATTGGGAAATTGCAAATTCATGGGAACTGTTTGTTTGTTATTTAGTTACTGTAATAATAATTAGTTATTAATATTAATAGTAATATTATTGAAAGGATATTCATTTATGTATTCATAAACATATTTTGCCTATTATTACATTTATATTAGTTTAAATAAATATACGTAAATGTTGGTTGAATGAAAATATATGTTATTTTTATAAATAATAAAATATGACTATTATTCTAAAATTATTGAAAAATCATATATAATGACCATTTTATCATGATTACTATATTCTTAACACTTTTAGTCATCACCCTTTCAGCACCTGCTACTACATTTCTTAAAATTTTCCCGATAGTTTGTGTGTACATTCTGTTTGTTAGTTTTCATTTGGCATCTGTTGTTGGCAGTGGTAATAGTATGTGTGGTCCTACCTTCAGCTTCAGAAGGAGCAGAAGGCAAATGTAAACAGTGACATACTGAGGCAATGTAGTATGCAAATACTTCCACGCAACTTGTGATCTTTGTTTAGAAATGCAAGCAGCGCAATATAAACCTAAGACGCTTAGCTTCTTAACATACGACTTGTTGGGGTATACCTACAAACTATTTTAATTTGTGATGAGATGTTGCGAGGTATTAAGATCACAAAGGTTTAGTTTATATGTGCAATGAACTCTATTTAAAGGTATATGAAGAATGAATATCATCCATTATTCATATTAAGTTTAATGATTATGATATTAATGATTCAAATATTATCAGTGGTTCATAATTGTAACCAATTCAACAAGAATACTCGTATACAACTACGAGGGTGCTTCAGTAAGTTATACAGCAAAGTCAACATTGTTCTATAATGTAAGCTGTTCATTTCAAATGAGTTACCATTGCTATCTTGAAAACTACAAGAGCTATGGAAGGTTAAATGATCAAAATTATAGGCCTATTATGTAACTCAGTAGTTGATTTTTAACAACTGGTTAAATTTTTTAAGTAATCAAATATGTTGATATACCGGGTGAATTTTTTAAACTCGAACATAGTCAGTTAACACGAGAAAATCGTTTTTCTCGAACACCAAATACATACGTAATATTTTAGTCCTACAAATTAATTTTAAAAAATTACTCGAAATAACATGGACATTATCACACTTACAGTAAGATCTTGCAAATTGTTCGAATTCATGTACACAAAATACATTCGTACAAAACATTCAGTTAATTTATTAAACATCGTACAAAAAAATCAAAGAGCATACACACATCCATTTGCTCTAAAAAACGACAACCGAATAATACGGAAAATAGCCGGAAATATCCTGTGTAAGGATTCTGGTGACATCATCGATACGGACTCCTATTGGTTGTCTGTACACCATTAATAATGTAGTAAGTTGTAGGAATTTGAATAAAATGCAAGGAAATTAATGAAACTCAGTTTGGCCTGAAATTTGCCTTTTCCTTTTTGAACTTTTCCAATACTCCAAAATATACGCTGTTAAGTCCTTGCATTGATGTTATTGCAATCATCCCTGATATGTAACATTCCAAAATCTTGAAATTTTTCAGATAAATCCACATCAGAGTCGAAAAATTACCCACAGTTGGAGTGAAGTTTGCATTATTCGAATGAGTAAAAATCATACGTATTAATTAGGTATATTCTCCTCTAGTTTGAGAATTGGTTATTTCCCGCACTTATTTTGAGTTTCAAAACATTGATTTATCGCACGATTGTAAAATATTTCAAATAACAGAATGCAAAACTTAAGTGACGATTTTCTGATCCTAATGTTAATAAATTATTAAAATGACTCAATATGAATTTCAATTATGTCGAAATAATTAATCATTAAAAGAAGTCATTAAGTTATTTAGTACATGTGAGTAGTATAGATTTTTTGATAAATGATGAACCATTATCCCGCACACAGTTGTTTTATAAATCTCACCTACATTTTGCATCTTACACGATTCTCCACTTATCCTTGCTGCAGTGCACGCGTCGTCGGTAAGTCCATAAGACTCAGACTGAAGTCAATGCCAGCGTGATTGGATTGTCCGCGCGTCAAACTGTCAAGTACGGCAGTGTTCGTAACGAGCCTCGCGTGGGCCAGAGTTCAGCATAGGATTGTAAGAAGAATAAAGGTTAAGAACAGGAGCGTAATTACGGGTAAGAGGATTGAACGAAAGTAACAGGGAATCTAAGATTAAGAAGGACAAACAAGTAAAATAAATAATTTTTGTTATTTAATTCAATGTTAGAGTATAAAGAGTTAGAGATTTTACACTAAGAATAAGGATATAAATGAAGAATTTAAATTCAAAGGTGTTTTACACGAAATAATAACGATATCTGCAAGATCTTTTATTAATTATTATACAGTCGCTGGCCGGACTGTAATTACTATGCATCGAGGCTGACAACGGTGATACTCAGCTGACACCACCCACATATATATCAGAGGTAGTGAATAATAATCCTACTGACTGCTGCCCAGATGTAATAGTTTACTGTAATTTAGACCGGCCTTCTCAAAGTAGCCTAGGTGAAGGGGAGAATTATTACAACCTGTTCCGGTGGTTAGCGAAGGGTTATGGAACCACCTATTGCGTTGCGGACAGGTTGGACCGAAAATGGGAGCACGCGAAATGTGGAGAAAGGGTACTTACCCCGTACCAGACGTACGTCAAGGAACTTCTAGGCCTAACGGCTGGAACCAACGCCACAAACACAAAAATATAAATAATCCTTATAAGAAATACGTGCGTAGCTTAAACGCGGGGTGAATATGACAAAGATAAGCGTAGTTTAACATCAAACTGTTGTTCGATAACTCTAAATGTGCGAATTCTTATTCGTGTGGGCGTAACACAGAGCTTGTCATATCATTGAGACAGATTTCATGTGATTGATTCGTCCTACCATCAGTACAGATCTTCTAGCTATGCATTTTTGCTAACTTAGCAAAATTTAGCCGTCTGTCCCCTCTGCTCTATATTCAAATGCATCGTGCCATAGAAACTACGCATTATGCCATGTAACATATGTTTAACAAGATTAGCCAAAACTGCAAATGAGGTAGTACAACGGTAGAATTTTATGATTTTATATATATATATATATATATATATATATATATATATATATATATATATATATATATATATAATAGCTAATCATGAAGAAAACTAGTTAAATAAGAATTAATATATTTTAGTTGCTTCTTGTATAACCACTTATTGCAATCATTGGAAGTTTCATTTTGAGTAATAGATCATTTGGGAGTATACCGAACTTTCTAATACTGATATTAATCTTGCAACGTTATAAATTATGTTTTGGGTATTCGTGTCCATAATTATGAACTTCTGAATATACTTTATCAAAAATCCATTAGCTCCCTATTCGAAGAAAAATAATTATAGTTCTTATATATTATGTGGGACACAAGAGAAATTAATTGCTGGAATAAGGATTTGAATAAAATCTTTTAATATAGGTTAAACTACGCCCACACTTTTACATTTACATTAATTAAAGCTGACATTTGCATTTTCAACTTCACCCATTATATTAAGATTCTTGTTAATTTTTATCGTCTGTAGCCATAGGTACGTAAACATTGAACCTGATAGGAAAAGCTTAAAAAATATTTTATTACATTATTATAGTCTTTTTATGTGACTACCTAGTCGTCTGCTTAATCGAATGCCTGGAACACCTTTTCATTTTATTATTTGTTTCTATTATTTAATTTTTATTCTTATTGCATTATTTACTTTTTATATTTTAATTATAATATTTGTAAAAATAAAAGATTTGTTTACTATATATAAATGGAAAGTAGATTATATCTTTAGAAAGGAATTTAATTAAAATGTCAAACGCAAACACTTTTATAAATAAGATACTGGGTAACGTGTATTTAAAATACTTTCTTATTAAAGTTTTAATTGATGAAATGTTAATAAATACAATGTATATATATATATATATATATAATATAATATAACAACATGAAGCAACATTGTGAATTCGACAATTTAATTTCAAAGTAAAACCTTGCAGTTTATGTGGCATGTACTTCAAATTGAAGCTGCAACGTGACGACGGCGCTTTTCTATTTTCGTTCCAAGAATTCCAGACCTACAATTGAAATTGTGCTGACAAGAATTTGCTTACCAAAATACCTTTTTCTTTTACGGACTTCGTAAGTGACGTTTCCTGCTCTATTAATGTTTAAATAAAAATACCGGGAAAAATTAATTGGAGCCTTAGTGGATTAATATGAAAATCATGAGAATTCATGAAAAAGGAAACTTCATTTAATTACTATGATTTGGTATCTAGACTTTGATTATCAAAATACTGTGAAATGAATTGTTCAAAATTATTATACGCTAATTTTTCAATTAAATCATTGTAATCGGTAATAGGTAAATATTTATACAATACTTGCTGCAAGTATTGCCTTTTATAGCCTCAAAAGTTTATATAAACTACCTCCTCGAATGAAAAAGTTTACTTACGCAGTTTGTAATGTAAACAACTACTGCATTGTTCAAACTGAGAGAAATTCTTCTTTTGTCTTAATTAAATAAACCCTTTGAGAGCTAATGGCTATAGTAAAATCACCCGCAAAGAGAGCGTTAAAATTTCTTAAACCGCCATCAAAACATCTTTCTAGTTAGCGAAACTGGAAAGAAAGATAAACAAGGACCGCGTCACAATTACGAACCAGAGGGTCCTTAATTAACACGCAGGACGGAGTTTGTATGCTGGCGGCATCGGACGGAGGCGGAGAGAATGACGAACAGACGCTAAAATCATACGAGAATCGGACGCAGACTCAGGAATAAGTATCGATGCTTTCCAATGGAGATATTGATCTCGATAGCGGGTTTGAATATTAATGTTTGTAATGAATCTTAGCATTTTTACCTCTCGCTAAGAGAGGTATTGGATTCATCCTAAAATCGCATATCCAGGTTTTAATGATTAAGCACGTTTTAAGGCCCCTACAATCCGATTTTAATATTTTTACGATGATTGTGTGTGTGTTAAAAAAATTCTTCTATTTCAAATTTTTTGAAAAATTTTATTTTCGCTATTTATTAAGAAGAGTAAATTCTCTTATCTGATACATATAAGTATTTTATTATATTTTTTATACATTTAGAGATAAAGAAATATAAGTTATTTATTAATCTGTTGTAATAAATATTACAACCCAAATAATGTAATGGAAACCAATTCAAAATTAAAATGTTTGTAACAGTGTCAAAAATCCGGAGACATTACTAAAGATTTTTTCTGGGAAGTACACACATTATATTATTTATTATTGTATTAATAGTTAAATATTTAAAATTATAGGTATATTACAAACACCCTTCAAAAATACAGTCAATCTCGATAATGAATTGGAAATATTTCGAAAAATTCGAAGAGTAGGACAAAATTTCTACATGGAATGAATTTTAAATTAAACAATCTAGATATAAGTAATAGATGTGAGTAGAATTTTGGTGTAGAGTGTAGATATATGAGAAATGTTAAATACAATATGGCGCGAGCAGTCATGTGATTTTGTTGGCCTTGACTAGCAGATATGGTGACCCGTGTCAGAATGATAGCTAGTAATTATGTACACAGATGTCAAATATCATAATTTCTCATTCTAAATTTCGTGATTTTCCAATTCCATGTACTTTATTTTTCTTACAATTCCTCACTCCTGGTGACAAATTAACTACGTTATTTTAGAAAATCTTGAAATTTTTAATGAAAATGTCACGTAACTGCTCGCGCCTTAAAGTTATGTACCAAAAACGAAAGTGACGAGAGGTATTGTGCTGGCCACAACTGATATTTTTTATTTATATATTTTTACTGCGTGATTTTTGACTTCATACTTTATTCTATTCTACGATATATCAAACGTGATCCATCATCAGAACTATGAAATGTCGATAAAAATAAAAGGATTTGGACCGTCTACGTGTCACATAAATAGTGTATTTGATTGACGACCAAACTCCACCAACACTATTTTTAAATTTAAGAGTTAATATTAAAAGATTATTTTATTACAATTGGCGATCAGTGTTGAGATTTATTAAATAAAACCAAGATTAAATTTTAAGTGTTAGTGGTGCAACTGGACACTAGTGGTTTTTTAAGAATTGCTTTTTCCGTAATTAATCTTTTTAAGATTCTGTAAAACAAAATTATCCATTCATTTAAATAAAATAAAGCTTGGAAATATTGTAAAAATAACGCTTTCAATAGGAAAAATACGTAGTCTCGGAAGTATCATATATCAGTTTTCTATTTCCTATTGAAATGATAAAACCTTCGCTTTCTTTGTGATAGTAGTTAATAACTCGGTTGAGTGGAACACAACAGTGAGTACACGGCAAATACATTTGTCAGTAACTCGAATCGCACTGAGACTAGATCGAGGCTAAATGCAAATCGTAGTGAGGAATGATGCGATGCAGTATCGAATGACAATGCAGGGAAGAGCTTATTGCTAACGTGACGGGAATAGTTAATTAAAAATGTACACAAAGGTATATTGATAGCTGGTGAAATTTAATTTTTTTAATATAAAAATTGAGGTTTTTGATGTACATATTTGAAAAGCTATATGCAAACTTAGATTGAAAAAGTTCAGCGGTTTCTATTTTTTTTTTTGTAATTAAACACCCAAAAGAATTTTTAATATTAAGGATAAATTCTAGACAAAATTGTAATCTATAACTAATTTAATGACACATACATAGATGCTGTCTTTGATGTGATTTAACTAAACTACATCCAAAAGTGCACCGTTTAACCAGTATTCTGCTTCAAAGTTCTTCCAAATAAAAATGTTTTTTTTTTTTCTTATATGTAATAACGAAACGCCTTGTTCAATTTGAATAAAATTTGGTATGACAATCCATAAGAATATAGTTCATATTTAAAGATGGTATTTGTTATTGTTAGTGAACCACTAGTGTATGAAACTTGAGTGTCACAACTATGATTAGAACATAACTTTTTATGGAAATATACTTTTCTGTCTCCGCGTAAGTCGTGAGATCTGCGATATCTGTATGCAAAGCATATTGGCACACTCAGCAATGGGGAATATGACGTGATGATATATATAGTGTGTTTAAAAAAGTGGACACACCCTTTTTTCTCGCATATTATTGCAGATACACATATTGCTTATAGAACATGATTTAACCATTGCTATATTTGTGATTGAAATTTGCAAAAATTGTAATTGTAGAACTTCCGGTATAACCGGAAGTGACATCAACTTTGGAAAGTTATATACAACCTATACTATTTTTTTTTTTATAAATTTGGATTGCATTTTTTTGTTCTCTTTCCGATAATACTAAATTTATTAGTGTTAACGTTATTCATTTGTTAAAAATAATTATTTTCTTTTGTACGATTTTCATCGTTAAGATGTAATTTAATACTTATGTGAGAGGGCTATGACAGTATTGGGTTTGCCCTCGGGTTTCCCACATTGTCAGTCAAGAGATATCTACTGAATAGGTAATAATTAATCTAAAGTACGCCAGAAACGAAAAATTAACTAGACATTAAATTAAATTAATGTTTGCAGTCTAGACAACATTAAAATAATTCACAGTGACGGACAGGAATACCGACAAATGTCATTTGTAACTTTTAAGTAATCCACAATTAGTTTAAAGTAATAGCCAAATTAAAGCCAACATTGAGAAATGAAATAATGTTTTTAAAGTCGTTAATGAATAGAATAAATTTTAGTAGAGAACATATCAATGGATATTACACTTGCAAATATAGTTCGAATTTTGTGTAATGTAAGATATTTCTTACGGAAAACTTTTAAAAAATATTCTTTGCTGTGTTTATTATGAATCAACAATGTATATATTATCACCTCGTATATGCAATAAGAAAACTACTCTTTCATAGTCATTTTATTATTCCAACGAACTAACCAAAATCAATTTTCAATCAATTTCCCAGCTAGCCCAACTATGCTACTAGCGTCAGTGGGCGCATTATAATGCAAATAACTTGTCTGTGTTGAGAAGTACGTACCAACAACACTAGACAGCGTTAGCATCGTCTGGACGCTGGCGACGTAAGGCATCCCTAGAGTCTCCGCCCCAGGGGCCCAGGAAGACAAATTGCAAAGAGGGCCCAGCAACATGCAGCAAAAAGTTTTACAAGAAATACTCCACCTAAATTGGCAAGAGACTTGCGAAAAGCAACAGGGAACTTGTGGTGCGATGTAAAAATAAGCCGAAATATTCGTCGAATCGTTGATCTCATTTTGTTTTGCTAATACACTACTTATTATGCAAAAAAAATATGTCTTTTCTCCAACAAAATCGAGAGAGGCGGATTTCGATTTGTGTCTTTGATAATAATTTATTTATAAGTCAATACGGGTTGTCAACCTTTGCAGGAAGATAGAACCGAAACAGAGAATTCCAATCCGAATCACTTAGGCGTAGACTCTATGTATATTTCATTGCAAGACTCGCTGGTAAGGAACATTGAACCAAGGTTCTAATACAAAAGTTTCTTACTACGAACATTTCAAAAGAATCTTAATTAATCTTAAATAAATATCGACAATTCCATTTTAAAGTTTTTCTTATCTTGGAAACAAAGAAATTATTTTGAATGATTTGTTCTCAAACAACTTAAAAGCAGCTGAAATATTAACACTTAACTGGCTCCGAATTCAATTTATTGTTCAATTTGACTAGGGTAAAATTATCCAGTGTCGTCTTGACTGGTCCGTTTTAACTGATATAGAGGGGCGCGAGCCCCGGATTTGATTGGATCACATCGTATTTCTCCCTATACGTAACGAATGGCTACTACTTGTGTTGAGAGTGAAATAAAGAATTGCAGAGAGAGATAGCGATAACAGGCTGTATTTTATTATATGTTGTACTTGCCTTTCATTTGTTGAATTTACTGTTTGCGGTACTTCTAAAATGGGTAGAAAACGTTCCTTTAGTAATACTACTTCTATTTTTATCTTATACTACTCTTTTATATGTTCTAAACTTGAATACTGTTCCCTTATTTGGAGCCCATTCTATGAAACTCATCAGGACCACATTGAATCCATTCAGAAAAAATTAATTTCCTTTTAGAAAGATAAAACGTAAATAAATTCCTGTATTATCTTTATTTTTCTTTGTGTGAATAAAATTTCAATAGAAATGCATTTTTATGTAGAACAAAATATGCAAAACTTTCTTGCAAAAGTTTATACAAATCTTTACAGAAGAAAGCGCAGCATTAACCACATTTCTCAAAATATAAATCTGCAGATTCCAGCAATAAAACTAAAACGTACTTTTCTTAACAATAGAAATCCTAACATCAAAAAATAATACAACCCAAGTGTTCCTCTCCACGGCTCTACGTTTATATTTATTTCGTCCGAGCAGGCAAAAAAACTAGTGCAAACGCAGACGAACACATTTTACTTTCCAGGTTGTGTAATTCTTACAGTCTACTGCAGAAGATGTAAGATTTAACCTCTGGAACTCATGTATTTTGTAGGCGGTGTAGACGAAGGAACGAAAATTTATTATTGTTTATTTTTATCAACTTGAAAACGTGCAGATATTTATATTCACTTAATGAAAGTTTTTGGCCATGGCAGTAAGTTACATTTGTGTTTGTTATATATATGCATGTGTACGATTATTTATCTTGAGTTGCAAGTGACATAGTAACACTTTTAAATTTTCACAAAATAATATTTAGAAGATTTTTGTTAAAATACTACTACTTCCGGTTGTCCACTTGTTACCAGAATCTATTCAACTCTTCCCAATACTGTTAGATTGAGGAATCCGTAGTTACACAGGTTTTTAATCTTATAGAATTTGAGAAATCGTACCTCCAACAACCTCACAAATACACACACAGACACACAAACATCATCGTAAAAATGTTATTATCGGATTCTAGGGACCTTAAAACGTGCTTATTCACTAAAATATGAACTGCTGCCTTCTTCAGAGAATAAACGACAAGTATATAAATAATAACAAAAACAATAGCAACAGATAACCATGGTGACAAATTACAACATATTTATTATAGGAAGCCATGCCCGACTAAGATATAAACCGTCACAATGATTGAGATTATTATTCTTGGTTTTGAAAATCTCAATGGCTTCTCTAATTAACCTGTTGTTGAGATGTGTTCTCGCTAATACTTTTGTTTCTTTGAATTTTATACGGTGGAATTTTTCCAGAGCATGCTCTACAATTGAATATTTTTCTGGCTGGATCAATCTGATCGAACGTTGGTGTTCATCCAATCTTGTTGAAATAGTTCTACTAGTCTGGCCAATATAAACTTTCCCGCAGACACATGGAATCTCATAAATCTCTGATGACTGAAGAGGGATGACGTCATTCTTCCGAAGAATTCTACCAGTCTTGTCGGTGACATTTTTGATATAAGGAAGCGAAGCAAACAATACGCTCCTTTCATTAGCACCTTGTTTTTGACAGTTATACGAATTTAAATATCTCAAATATATATCTAAGGCGTTGTGTTTATCTTAAAAGATAGGCTTCCCATTTCATCTCCCTAGATAAAATAATTAGACTGTAAAAAACACTTCTTCCGATTTACCGATTGACTTGATTCTATGTTAAACGGAGTTAGAAATAACTATTCAAATATCTTTAATCATTAGAATTTACGGTATAGTATAAGGAATACAGATTATCTCATTATTGGCATTTTTTGATGTATTTAACAAAAAAACATTTTATTTCGTTGAAAAGTTTATGAAATAAGAAAAATATGAAATATTGACATAGATTTCCATTTAAAAAATATAAATTATAAATAAATAAGTATTTCATCACGGCATATTACCCATTGCTGGGTGTGCCAATCTGCTGTGTAGACAGATATCGGTAATGATGGAATATTTGTACCGTGCGGGCGCTTACCAGGCGTCACCTCACGGACACTCATTGCTGGCGTGGAGAGTGCGCCACAGGGGTCAATTTTGTGCCATTAAAATTCGATGTAATTTTTGGCGTCGGTCGGGATCGAACCCGGGTCCCCAAATTCGCGACCAAACACTCATACACACGGCCACGAGACCCCATAAAAAAAAAATTGTTATAACTCGAAAGTCACTGTATAATTCAAAATTCCAACAATTATATTTAGTTTTATTATGTACACTTATACAGAAACATTCCCTTCAACAACAGTTGCAAGCAACATATTAACCTCCTGCAACCCTTCACGTTCCAAAATCACCACCGCTCTTGTGTTGATTTTCTCGCTCTCGAATTTTCTCGCTTCCCATTTTCTTTTAGACACTGCAGCCGTCATCTCCGTACAGTCGTTCTTGCGGTCGTTTCTCTAACTGGATGTGAGCGCAAGTGCATTCAGCACTCGTCCGCCAATAATTCAACACTCCACGTCACCAGACAATGCTGTACTGCTCTGCTCGCTCGCTATCCTAACATGTGCCAAGTCGACCAACATTCTCACCATTTACTCGGGGGAGTGGAGTTCTAGTTCTAGTGCTAAAATTATGGGAGCAGCTGGTCATTGGAAGGAAATGGAGTTTGTATTGTTTTACTGCAAAGATGGAAAATGCGGGAAGAGGAGATTGTGAATTAATGTTTATGGCTTGGTCGTCAATGTTTCAGGTTTTATTACAAAAAATAATTAAAATTTCCATCTGCAGTTATAAAAATATGTATACAAGTTTATTACTGTAATAAACAGAAAAAAAAATTGTCATTGTTTCTTGGAAATGTGTTCTTTACACGCCTGCTTTGAAAATCCGTAAGATGACGTTAACGTCTCCAACAATACAAATCTATTGCCATTACCAAAATCTGTGAAAACAAGTAGATATGAGTGGCTTTCTTTCGGTCGATGACGTCAAAGTGATTGCAATCCGTACAGCAAAAGAACATGTTTTTTTTTGTTTTGATATGGCGATAAGTTGAAAATTGTTTTTACCAAGGACCAGAAACGGTTCTTGTTTTATACTCAAAATGAATATTAACGAATTGTTAATTGTAATTATTAAATATGTAGTTATTTAAGTATCAGATAAATGTTAATTACCCGACATATAATTTTCATTACTATTTCTACATTTTAAGATGAATTAACCTAACAGTTAACTTCTTCGTCATCTTCAAGTTCATTGACAGTATCTTCTGAATCTGAAAGCGATGATAACAGGAAATTTATTTATACTATGTTTATAGTATTGTATCCGATCCGTCGGATCGCTGTAAAACAGCGATTCAGGAGGGCAAGGGGATAACTGATTGCAATCCAAAATTCGGTAGTGAGAGAACTTGATCCTAGAGCAAAAGAACATGTATGATCCGATTTGGATCGCTTACATCGGATTTCACTGAAAGAAAGCCACTATGGTTGAATCTTTTGTACCTCTCGCTAAGAGAGATATTGGATTCATGCTAAAAATCGAATATCCAGATTTTAATGAAAAAACACGTTTTAAGGTACAATCCAATTTTAATATTTTTACGATGATGTCTGTGTGTGTGTGTGTGTATGTGTGTAAGGATGTTGAAAGGACGATTTTTCAAAAACTGCAATACTTTAATATCTGTTTAACAACGTATTTCTCAATCGGACATTAATGGGAAGAGCTGAAAGGATTTTGGTAAGAATTGGACAACCGGAAGTAGCAGATTCTTAAAAAAAAATCTTCTACATATTATTTTTTGAATTTTTTTGTTCTTCCTAGTAAAAGAAGAGTAAATTCAATATATGATACATATAAATTGAATTTACCTACAGGTAAATTAAATTAAGAAAGTAGTATATATATATATATATATATATATATATATATATATATATATAATATATATATATATATATATATATAACTTTATAATTTGCTTTGGTGATAAAATGAAGAATTAAACTAAATCTGAGATTAATGGATTATTGATATATTTTTTTCTTTAATTTACTGAAAGAATCACTAAATATGTCTACATCCGTGTTACAGTCATGAATTAAGTAATTAAATATACTTGTAGCAGGCTCGCCTATTATCTAGACTGCTGCTACATGGCCCTCCCGACCAGGAAAGCTAATAGAGTAACGATAGTGGTAATTTTTAGAGTTTGTTTAGTTTTTTTAATTTTCGTGGACATAACATTAAACATTGCATTGTTACAACCGGTTTACCGGTTTCCGCAAGGCCACATAGATTGCCCCCAGAACGGTCAGTCATAGCCAAAAAAAAGTTTGATGATCTTTTAAAATTAGGAATCATTAGACCATCTAAAAGCATGTGGTAGTCTCCTTTACATATGGTCAGAAAAAAGGAACCTGGTGATTGGCGTCCTTGTGGCGATTACCGTGCCTTAAATTTCATTGACAGATATCCGTTACCTCACATACAAGATTTTGCATCAATACTTGAAGATGCTACTATATTTTCTAAGATCCATTTAATTAAAGCTTACCACCAAATACCGATGGAAGAGAATACAGTCCAAAAACTGCTATAACTCCATTTGGTTTATTTGAATATGTCGCTATGCCTTTCGGCCTTAAAAACAGTGCACAAACGTTCCAACGTTTTATTAACGAAGAAATTAGAGGTTTAAATTTCTGTTTTGCTTATTTGGATGATTTATTAATCGCTAGTAAAACGCCTAATGAGCATTTGTTACATTTACGACAAATATTTGTTCGGCTTGAGCAATATGGCATCCCAAAAAATGTTTATTTGGTCAGGAGGAATTACATACTACAAAGTTGTAATGGAGACTTCAGTTCATAATTGGTCCTGACATAATTACATTTGAAAGGTAGTTTTTTCCTACTGGTAACGCGCGGAACATTTATTAGTATTAAACCAAGAGAAACAGTATTTTATATTTATGATTAAAGAAAATATCTACCTAAATCATCTCATTCCCATTATTTTATCTTCCGTATCATTTGCATTGTATATTCTTACGCCCGGAGAAGAAATGTCACACTTTGTGCGTGGCGTCGGAGGAAGTCTGCGCTGCCACCATTCTCCGCGGCCCATTTGTCCTGCTGTTCTAGCCAATGGACGGATCGAAGCGGGTGCTGGTATTTCCTTACACACTCAAGTCCGACTCGGCCATTCTGGCCCCAGCACTTGACATTTTACGGCGATAAGGTAACGCTGCTGCACATAGAGACTTTCGTAGCGGAACTAAACATCAAAACATATAGTATCGTATGTTGGAAAGAATTATGAAATTCGGATGTGGTCGGAAAAGAATACTGAACGAAGGAAAATATATTTATTTTGAAATTGAACAGATTTTTTTACAAATATATAGAAAACAGTAGAATATTTAATGTTTGCTACGTCGACATGTTTCGTTTTTATTTCAAGCCATTCGATGAAGTTAAATGAAACCGTAAATCATATTTTTACCAATTCGTATTTGTCTATTGATAGCCGATATCCGATATATAGCTACTATTCACGAAATGCTGCACAGCATAAAAAACCGACAATATTGATAGGTATTTCCATTATTTGCAAAACTAAATGTGACGGCCTAACAAATTTATTGACAGAATTTATTCCGTACAATAAATACAAATTTTTACGCGAATTTATTGCATACAAAATACTTCGCAAAATATTAACAAATAGAGTATTTATTTAAAAACAACGATATAGAGTTAGCTTATAAGAATAGGTACAGTAAAATTTTTGAAAGATGTCCGATCAAGGTTGTCTACGAATTGTATGAATTCAGATTTTTGCTCCGCACATCATGACAAATTCAGTAGTGTCGTTTGCTTAGTTTTTATGAGGGTACGTAAGATACTACTGTTATTTTATTATTATAAAAATATATATTAAAGGAAAAGCATTCAAAATTCAAAAATAAGTCAACTAGTAAGTTTATAAGCAAATGTAAAACCAAATATGTTAAAAATAAGATACTGACACAATGTCAGTGTCAGTGACTCTGACAGAATATAACGTTATACGTACGGCTATGAATCCAGGTAATGTATCTGAATTAATAAATAAACTTACGTTACAGCGAAAGTATTATCAACAACGAGCATCGTTTATAAATGGAATGTCCTAACTTAGTCGAAACAATATGAATTTTTGAAAGACAAGCGTGTTATATCCATCCTTATCACACACTCTTACAGCCTTTGCAAAAGAAAGAGATAAATGTATGCCTATTTGTTAATTCGTTCGTGATACAGGTGTCCTTGATCGGACATCTTTCAAAATTTTTACTGTATATACAAATATTGGTCACTTCAATTGATGATTCATATTTGTTAGTATAGCATACTGAAATATTACTCTATGCAATGACTTAAAGATTTTTAGAACTTAAATTCATTACTCCTCCAACTTATTTTTCAATTTTAGTAAGTGCAAAATAATGAGCTATCTCGTACATTTGTTTATTCTTATCATTGTAATATTTAAGACCGAGTAAAACAGTTTAAGGACCTTGGTGTTATTTTTGATGAGAAAATGTCTTTCAATGATCACATTATTTATACAGTTAAATCGTCCTATAAAAACTTAAGGATTTATTATACGAAACAGCAGCTCTATTAAAAATATATGTACGAGTATATTGAAAAGTCTATATTATGGATTTGTTAGGTCTAAACTTGGTTTGGAATCCAATCTATTCTAACTATATTTCTGATCTAGAATCTATACAAACAAAAAATTTAAAATACTGTTATTTCAGATCTTGCAGACAGTATCCCAGTTACGACTATGACTATAATGACTTATTGTGTGAGATGAATATTCTGAGTTTAGTCTCGCGTCAAAACCTACAAAGTTGTCTGCACATAAACTACTAAATGGTCTAATCGACGATCCTTTGATAAAGCTTGCATTCTAATGAATACTTATACAGTAGTTCTAGTCAGTTATTACGGAATATAACATTATAAAATTAAAAAATTGGGCGTATTTCACTGATGAGGGGCTCATATACATTTATTATTTAAATATTAATTTATGTGAATAACCGTTTTTCGTTTTGATAAAAATTTATAATTTTTTATAAGTAAAAAATAAAAGTATAACACGGATTAAAAAGGATGTATTAAATCAAAAAAGGTAAACGAAGTAGACGCTCGCACGTTATGAATATCGCGGTTCAAATTAAAATTTAAATCAAAAGATTCTGAACTCCCGGGAAATTAATTTATCCTCTTCATCCTGGTTGAAAGAAGGAAATTCTTCGTTTCCTAAATCTTCACGAGCACGTTTCATTCAGTCTTCTAGAATACGGATTTCCGAGAACTGGTTTTCTTAATATCCCGCTAAGTTTTTGTTTCTTTTTAATTCTTTACCAAACAGTTTTAAGTTTGTTAGAAAACAGTTCTGTACGATCTGATTGCAGTTTCAGAAACTTTCGTCTAAATCATATTTTGTAAGTTTTGTACGGAATGTTGTGTTAGTGATACCCTGATTAAAATCTCTTGAAATTAAACAAGTGTAGGATTATAATTTCACGTAATTTCTTTTCACAATAAAACAATTTGAGTTATATACTGTGCGGAATAATCTGGCATAATTTATTACATTTTATAATCATGCGAACTGTATTTATACAACATACCCACGCAAACAAATTAAAATTATTTCTGTTTTACTGAAGAATTTGAAAATGATATCCAGAAAGATTTATTGTGTACTCAACACTGTATTATACTTCCCGACAATAATTTGAGAATATTATTTTTAGCATGAGATAGACGAATTTAAATTTTTAAAAAATATTAAATGTATTTTTTAAAGAAACGTTTCATTTTAAAAATAAATCAAAACATATGTGTTAAGGTACATATTTCAAAAATGGTTCTCATTTAGGGTAACAATGTCAGAATCTATAATTAAAATTATAGGGTCAGGATTTAATGTGTACGAAAAAATATCAATTTGTACACACTAAATTAGTATATTACCGTACAAGATCGACAAGTATCCTATAAGGACGACAAGTTAGAAACAAGAGACCCCGTATAAACAACAGACCTTCCGTCAGCTTTAGGTAAGGAAGATATTGGCTTTGATCAAAAAATTCAATAGTGTTTCTATTCCTCAAGTTTAGATCCATATGCATACATGATTAGATTTTGGTTATAATTGGCCCAAAAGCAGTTAAATATATTGACATTTAATGTTTTTATAAATTTTATGTCTCACTAAAGTATAATGCACTGTTTATTGCTAGGATACGGTGTATATAAACATATCCATTATGCCCCGGTTGTCTTGGATGTTTATATACACCGTACCCGATCCTCGATGTTGATGTTTTAAAAATAAATAAACGTTGATAATAAATAAAACAATTAAACAACATCCTTAGCAACGCCAAAATTTGAGCATTATTGTAATCAAAATTATTATCAATTAAAACTTGTTTCAGATATTCTAGTGAGACATAAAATCTTGTATGCACCACGAGCGTTACTAGATGATAATGCCCATCAGACGACATCTATCCCTCGGGCCAGAGGCCCTCGGGCTAGATCCTCGTCGCCCTCCTGACATTATGATCATAGTAACGCCCTTGGTACATAAAATACTATTAAACAATATTTATTTATTTATTTATTTATTTGGCTTCTCAACAGGAAAATTTCCCAATTAAAGAGAAGCCCAAGCGTTACAATTAGATACAGTACACATGATCATAGATAATATGACATATACATAAAAACTAATAAGCAAATGTTTAGAACAAAATATCAAAGAGCAAAACATATTTAACTGAGGACTATAACCAAAATTTAAGTGAGCGTTTGAAACATTGTAAACTTGTGGAAAATAAATCTGGCATATTGAAGTTGTACAAGTGTGATATTCTTATGATGAGAGAATTTAGGATAGAATTAGTATGGCAGAAAGAATGACTAAATAAATTTCTTGTTCTAGTACCATAATTGGGTACTCTGAGATGAAATGATGATAATAATTCTGGTGAATCGACAACATTGATGAAAACTTTATGTAAGAATGCAAGGTCGCTTAACTTTCTTCTATTTTCTAATGCTATGCCATTGAAACTGGTAATATATTCAGATAACTCAAATTGTCAGATGTCTGTAGCAATGAAACGAAAATGAATGTGGCAGAGATGAGAATGTTTAGATAGATGTTGGGGAAGACACTGAAAGATACGGTAAGGAATATGATAAAGGAAATGACTCGAGTGATAAACGTTTCTAGGAAGATACAAGAGGGACGATTACGTTGGTTTGATCATGTCATGAGGAGAGATGAAGAATATACTGGAAGAAGAATAGCTTAGTATTACTAGGTAGAAGAAACAGAGGAAGAACAAAGATAAGATGGAAGGACTGTATTGCGGAAGACTTGAGAGAAAAGGAACTGAATGAGAACGACACGCAAAATAAAAATGAGTAGAAGAAAATAAAAAATAGCGACCCCTAACGAATGGGAAAAGCTAAAGAAGAAGATGTCAGTGTCAAGTGCAATTTGCATAGTTTGTTTGGAAATATAAGATCTTTTGCAAGAAAATGTATCTATGGAATTTGTACATGATACACAGGATTGACGGAAGGTAATATGCTGGCCACATCAGATTTTTTTATATAAAAATACTTGATAAGGGATTTAGCTGTTTTTTTACAGACTCGTTGACAGTTCCAAGGTATCGAGCAGATGTGAAACCCTCTGTTCCATTCTTACAGAAGACAGTAATCGTTACGATCCTATTTATACCCGGTCGAAAATTATTGATTCTACCCACCTTACGTGTAGAACTCAACCCAAACCAGAATCAAACACGTGCTGATGAATCCGTGCAAATACAACATAATTATTAACTTTCGAATCATAAATAATAACTTAGGACTAGGGTATCAATTTTCATTTTCTACTTGAAAATATAATGTATATTTATGGAAAGATGTAATTTTATATTATAAAGGTATACCCTATGTAATAAAGGCTCGCTTTTATTCCAAGTAAAACAAAACTTCAAAATTGACTTGCATTATACATTAAATTTTATATGAAAATATAAATCTTTCACTTTTAACAAAGATAGTCCATTTTTCCAATAGCGCCATAATTCACGTTATAAAGTTAGTAAAAGTTTCCATTCAGCCTGGAAATACATGAGTTCAAACTGCTGAAAATAAATCCATTGGACTAAGAATAACTAGACTGTGTTCGAATGCAAATTCAATTCCATAACGGCACATTTGCCAGCAAAAACCGCAATCAGCCAAAATAGCGGTTTGATCGTTCAGTCAATGCAAATCGTTCGTAAGACCTACCCAAGATGACGGGTACGTAATCCAGCGTATGGTAAAAAATTGTAGGGATGGAATGGAAAGCCGCATACCTGTAACAAAAAAATTCAATTAGTTAAATGGTTCAATCGATACCAACAGCCATAGTTAAAATTAAAATGAATAACGGTTTAGTTTTCTGTCAAATATCAAAATATCTTCCCTCCAGCATCGTGCTTCTAGTTTTCGACGACATGGTATGTTCTCAATTCGATTAAGCGGTACGCAAACTATCAAACATTCCTTGCAGGAATTACAGCAGGAGCATGAGCAACAGGAATGAAGCAAGGATAAGTTTTTCACGGAGTTTATAATGTGGAGAGAAGGTTTAGATTAAGGTTTGCCAACAGTAATGCCTAGTAAATGCATGGAATTCTGGATTCAGGTGAATGGAATCAACTAAATATATTACTAGTGTGCGTTTGAACACAGAATGTTGCTTAAAACTAACAGTCAACTTATCGATTTAGAAATGATTGGCAAAATAAAGAAACAAAATTACTTATTTTCTCATTTGACGAAGATTGTTTTTCGAGTTTTAGCCATTTAAATTCTGCTTCTAAATTGACTATACTTTTACTAGTAAAATTGCATTAATTTTAGTTAGGTATATCCTTTTAATTTGAGCCAAATAGGAAATTTTAAAAGCGCGACAACCCAGTTTCGTATGAGCTTTTTAAAAGCAAATAGATGTGTGTATGCTCTTTGAATTTTTTGTACATTGTTTAATAAATTAACTGAATGTTTTGTACGAATGTATTTTGTGTACATGAACTGTAACAATCTGTAAGATCTTACTACCCTGAAGAAGGTACTACACCAAAACATTGGTATAGTAAGAATAAATGCTGTTTGACTGAACTTTTGAGTAATTATTAACACCTAATCCACGTCACAGTCGAGAAATTAGCCACAATTAAATATAATAATTTATATAAAAGATGTTCATTTTAATTTTCTCACTATTTATTGCTATTTCGAAAACTATAAGAGCTACGAAGTGGTCTATTAAAATAGCAAACATTTGTTTCACAAACTGTAAAGATCAACTTTGTTATTTTAAATGGAACTATATATTTTCTATTTACTATTTAATATAGCTACAATAAATGTGCCACGAACGATATAAATGATTGTTAAAAACAATTACTTTCTGCTCGTACTTACTAAAACTAGTGACTTTGCAAACAAGAATTAGACAAATAATTTTAAAATAGCAGGGAAGTTACTGAACTAATAATATTTTTCACCTTTTGCCATATACTACTGATAAATGGATGATGATAAAATGATTTATGAATCATGTATCACCTGGATTTCAATAGCAATATTGCAACCATTCCCATTAACTTGGTCTGCGGATATTATAAATACAAATAAAAGTTTATATAATGCTTCTATTGTTAATAAAATTTGATCGCTTTTAGATGAAAAGTCAATAAATAATAGTTTTTTAATGAGTGAAGCAGATAAACTATCGTAATACATTAATGGGAAACATTTAAATACAAATATAAACATACATAAATTTTCTCTATCTATAAATTTGTCTAACTGCAGTCAACTAAAAATACCTACTGTGTCACAAAACTGCAGGTCAACGATCCACCGAACTACATGTTAAAAATATAACAATCACACTAGTTTTTGTCACATTTGCAGTTAAAATTTATTCGAATGCTGCATCTAGTAGCGATCTATAAATAAAGCGCAGAGCATGCGACTAATTATAAACACGGAAGAAAATAGTCAACATATGAGAGTAATATTTTATTTTAGTATCTGAACAAAACTGCAGAAGATATACAAATGTCAAAAGCAGCAATTAAAAAGCATTCTTAAAAAAAAAATGAAATACTGCAAACCATTATTCTCAGTAAAATTTAATACTTTTTGTCAAACAAAATAAATAATAATTAATCTGATGTGGCCAACACATCCTATATTTCCAATAAAATTATTTCATAAACAAACTATGTAAATTGTACTTGACACTGACTTCTTCTTTAGCTTTCCCCATTCGTTAGGGGTCGCTATTTTATATTTTCTTCTTCCACTCATTTCTGTTTTGCGTGTCGTCCTCATTTAGTTCTCTTCCATAATACAGTCCTTCCATCTTATCTTTGGTTTTCCTCTGTTTATTCAACCTTCTATTACTAATCTATTCTTCTTCCAATATATTCTTCATCTTTCCTCACGGCTTGTTCAAACCAATGTAATCGTCTCTCTTGTATCATTCTAGAAACTTGTAACACTAGAGTTATTTCCTTACCGTATCCTTCCGTGTTTTCCCCAACATCTACTTCAACATCCTTATCTTTGCCACATTCATTTACTTTTCATTGATACTGACATCTGTTTATTTGAATTATCTGAATATATCAGCAGTTTCCATGGTTAGCATAGCTGGCTGATATATGAAATTTAATATCTGTATAATTCTTTATCTCTATATCTATTGAATACGAAGTATAAAATGCAATCAAATCGTATAAAGAATAACACATTCTTTAAAATTTATAATAACATTAAATGTCTTATATGCATATGGATCTGAACTCGAGGAATACGAAAAAATAGTAATAGTCCTGTAAGATTAATGGCAAAATTTCGTTCCACAATTTAAATTTCTTACATTTATATTTTGGTGTTTAGTACAATATAAATACAGCTTATGAATTTACTAGTCTTTGTTTAAAAACGAAATATATCAGCAGCTTCATTATCTGCCTTTTCAGAAATTCCAATGTGTCCAACTATTCGCCAGTTTTTCTATGTACACGAGCAATGTAAAAATAAATAAGTCGAATGAACCATTTCACGTATTTTCACAGTGCCCCAGTTCTCCTCGTACGTGAAGGTGTTAGATTGGGTTGGAGTTTGTTTAGAAAATCAAAAGGAGAACGTAACTACTTGAAGCTTGATGATGGAAATGAAAGATAAGGTAAAGAGAAGTTCCGCAGCTCTGAAAACTTTCCTTCTACTCAATTTGTTCTTTTTAGATTGAAACTGAAAGATGAAATAGGAAAATACACCGACAACGGAAAGTCATCGCGAATGAATGATTTCAAATATGACCTGAAAAGAAACAAGTTTCCAACGTCACAAGAAAATGAAGAGATACTGGCAAAAATATCGTCGCATCCGACTGATCTTAATATAATAATATTATTATTATTATTTCGATAATTTTATGATAACGATTAGATACACGTCGCCCAAAACCGGAAATTGTGGTTAAAGTCCATGATATGGTTCTGGAAAATCGCCGAATGAAAGTACGTGAGATTGAAGACGCCATAGGGATCTCTTATGAACATGGAGTTCATATTTTACATAATGAGCTAGGCATGAGAAAAATGTGCGCCGGTTAGTGTCGCATTTGTTGTTTAAGAAAAAAGATTGGACATGGTGAGTCGTCCTAGAAAAAAAGCGAAGTCAGTTCAATCGGCAGGAAAGGTGATGGCGTCAGTCTTTTGGGGCGCCAAAGGCATTCCGCTAATTGATTATCTTGGAGGAGAAACTGTAACTGGACAATACTACGCCACACTTTTATACAAGCTGAAAGCAGCAATTCAAGAAAAACGCCCGGGAATGGCAAAAAAGATCTTGTTTCATCACGACAATGCGCCAGCTCATTCAAGTCGTATTGCTCAACAAAAATTGACCGAACTGAAGTTTGAAATCGTCCCCGATTCACCGTCGGACTTCCATCTCCTGAAACTCAAAACGTTCCTCGCTGAAAAGAGATTTCGATCCAACGAGGAAGCCATGGAAGTAAGGAGTGAGGAGCTCAAAGAAAACCATTTTCGGGAAGGAATCGAAAAGTTAGAATAACGTTGGACCGAGTGTATTGACCTCAGAGGGGACTATGTAGAAAAATAACATATTATAGTCCGTGTTAAATATATATATATATATATATATATATATATATATATATATATATATATATATATATATATATATATATATATATATATATATATAGTTACGAAGTTCACAGGTGTAGCAGTCAGATTGTTGGGAAGGTTGTTAAATTATACTCTTTTAAGTTACATGTCAAGCTTTCGGAATTACTTTATTCCTTCTTCAGGACAGCTACAATTTAGTAACAAATTTCGTATTAAAATTTTGAAAAAAATGTTCAATGTAATACAGTACTTACTACTTAGTGAGGTTAAATTGTAAACAAGTCAGTCATCAGAACTGTAATTTGTTTACAATTTAACCTCACTAAGTAGTAAGTACTGTATTACATTGAACATTTTTTTCAAAATTTTAATACGAAATTTGTTACTAAATTGTAGCTGTCCTGAAGAAGGAATAAAGTAATTCCGAAAGCTAGACATGTAACTTAAAAGAGTATAATTTAACAACCTTCCCAACAATCTGACTGCTACACCACTACTTAACTGATCAGTCGTGATCATACCTAACCTCTATATATATATATATATATATATATATATATATATATATATATATATATATATATATATATATATATATATATATATATTCATGATTTTAGTAAAACACAACGTTTATAACGTATGTACAAGTATGCCATACAGTTCCATTAATAACTTCGTTAGCGCTTTGGCGGTGTGATATTGGTGACGAATACATTAAGTAATCTGAGTCTAATGCCAGTACAGCATATAGCATATACCCTAGACAATTACAAATCTCAAAATACCCATTCCTGCATAGTTAATAAATTCTTTGCTATTGACATTAGATTGTTCTTGTGTTATACGCAACATACGAGCTTCAGTACTCACATTCTAAGTGGGCGGTCCCAGTAGTGGGAGTAATTCGCTGCACATGAAATATGCATGCAGTGTTCCTGTATTTCCTGCACCCTAGTCTGCTGCATTACGACACCGCACGTCTGGAATTGAACCTGGGTAATTGGGTGCATGGAGAATGAAGAGGTATTAATCATTGGTAATTGATGAATGCGATTATTGTCTCAAGATATATATACTTATACATATACGAAGGTATGGAGTCAATAGAACTTTTCTAACCAGCACTGTAGAATCGGAATTGGAAGGAATTTCTGACCACTGAAGTCAGAGTCGGAATTGGAAAAATATGTAACGACGCCGACTTCATCTTACTGTTAATAAATAATTCAAAAACTTACTCAAAGTTGCTATTAAATATTTTTCCTTTTTCGCGTTTACAAAGTTCAACTTTGTATGTATTTATTTGTTACACTTTGTATATAAAATGAGAGGTATAGCTATCGTTATTGTTACTGTCGATTCTACTAAACGATATATTTTAGTTTCAGAAAAATAATAATCTGAGTGCAAATATAAACTAACATCGTAATGTTTTAAATTTATATTATTTGAATTGCAACTACAGAACTTCTAGAATACAACAAGAAAATAAAAAATCTGATGTGGCCAGCACATAACCTCTCGCCGTATATTTTACCTGGCTGTATGCATAAAGCAAAGAATATTTTTATAAATACAAATAATATATTCATATAAATCTATGACGTATAAACTTCTTTATTATTCAATAATAGCATGTCTCAACATGAAGATATTTTACCATAAATTATGTTACAATAAATTACAAAGTAGAGTTTACCATATATAAATATTAGGCTGGTAACAGCAATTTTCAATTCGAACAACTTTGTTTACTTTCTCTTCATATTCTTCTAGTAAAAACATTAATTTTGGGCGGTCTAAAATGTATATATCTGGATTGTGCATCTATTCTTATATATCTTCTTTTACATTTTATTTTTTCATACTTGTTATATCTAAATAACCTTAATTCCCTTTAATAAAGTGACGGATAGATTGCACTCCGATTTTGTCAATATTTACAACTTACTTGAGAAGAATTTGATAGCTTTTTCGCAATTCAAAGTTACTCTAGTCTACAGTACTGGTGTACATTGTCCCATAATGTTTGAAACAAATTTAAGTCCTTCAACCTAGACTTGTCATCTCCATAATAGTCACAGATCAAGAACTAAGGGATTCTCCAAGTACATTTTTAATTCATTACTCATTATTTCTGACACTGACATTTATCTGTCAGTTACAAATAATTTAAATTATCAACTATTTTTCATGGCATTCTTTCGACTGTCAAATTTATTACAACAGATTATTTTATATATTATACTTCTTTTATCTCTAAATCTATGGAATATATAATAAAATATTTAAATGTATCAGATAGAGAATTTAATTTTCTTTAATATTATCAAGAAAAAAATTCAAAAAATAATTTTTAGAAGTTTTTTTTTCAAGAATCTTCTACTTCCGGTTGTACAATTGTTACCAAAACCTTTTCAGATCTTCCCATGAATGTCCGATTGGGAAATACGTAGTTAAATAAATTTAAAGTCTTACTGTTTTTGAGTAAACGTCCTTCCAACATCCCACACACACACACATACACACACACACACACACATCCACACACACACACACACACAGACATCATCGTAAAAATGTTAAATTTGGATTGTAGGGACCTTAAAACGTGCTTATTCAATAAAATCTGGATATGCGATTTTTAGCATGAATGCAATACCTCTCTTAGCGAGAGGTAAAAATAAAATAAAATTTATGATACTTGTAAATGTTTTGTGATATTAAATACATGATAAATAAAACAAGATACGACATATGATAGATTATTTCAAATGCATAAATAAAACTGTACATATACGAGTAAGACGACAAGGCAATATTAAATGTCTTGTTCTTCTGTCGTTGAGTGTAACAGACGACAAGTTAGTTCCGTTCACATTCGTTGCTCTGTGACACTGACACACGGTACGATACGCAATGAGATTGCGTGTTGTGTGCCATCCGAACGAAAAAGAATTTAAAACGGATGAGACGATAAAGAAACGAATGAGACGCAACGCATACACAGAGATGAGAAGGCGAAACGAGTAAAGCTGGAGAGATGTAGATTATATACGCGACAACAGTTACTTCTATCGACGTCATGTTTACAAAAGGCCTGCTTTTGATCTGAGATCATTTGCAACCCAACGCGATAATTTTTTCGCGCAAAAGGGTTGCAATAACAAAAGACTTCAATGTGATGTCGTTATTGGTAACTTTTAATGCTATATTTTTCATATCCAGACACAGTTTCCTCAACGTACGAGTAGTACATCCTCCAACAGAAACCAAGACTGCCACAAGACGCTTAATGTGTGACGTTCAAGCCAGAAGATAGAGCAACGGGTATCCCCTTTGATGAGAAATGTACGCCATGACAAAATTTTATTTAATTCCGGCAGTAAATACTAGAACTACAGTCTCATCGAATTTTAAACGTGTATAATTGGGCATAAAACATTCCAACCTCAAACATTTACCCAATTAACAATTAAAAATCTGGATATTATCCCTCGCACTAATTAGAGCGTTGATTTGACAATTCACTTGAAGCCCTGGAATCCACTGGAGGCTGGTCTCATTCGAGACTAAGGCCCTTATCGCGTCAAGGGAGAATTTCACCGCGCCATCAATCATCTATGAGACGTACCTGTCTTTCGAGTCAGGAATAACGATCCAATTCAAACCCTGAGGAATCAATCCAGTGGATACAGAGCTCTGTTTCATCTAAAATTAGTTTTAATGGATGGGAGTGATTCTTGTTTATTGTTTAACTGAAAATAGCTGGTGTTTGTATGCGAGCTGTATCTGTTTCAAAGATGTAAATTATGTTGAACTTGCCTTATCTTTATTTGTACTTATAAAAATTATTCACAACGTTTCGACAGCTAATATCTGCTGTCGTCATCAAGTGATCTGATACTACTGACAATTCTTTAACATACATGCTTTAAATCTGGTGTTGTGGGGGTGAACATTAGTGATGGGTGGCTGGCCAGGGCGTCCTAGGTGCCTGGGTCTCAATGGTTAGGCTGGAGTCTGCTGTAATGTTTTTCCTCCAGATTGGTCGAATTTCCACACTCAGCTAGCTGAACACTGTTTTTTTGTTCTTCAGTATGATGGCTACTTCTTTAAACTTCCTCTTGTACCAGTGTTCTTCTTTCTTGAGGATCCTTGTTCCCTCCAATTGGATACGGCGATGGTGTCCACACGCATGGTCTTCAAGTCCGAATTTTGATGTCTCTGCTCTCTCAGTATGTATCTGTGGTCCTTAATTCTTATATCCAACGGTCGATTTGTTTCTCCTATATATGTTTTTCCGCATTCACAATCCACCTGTTAGGTGACTGTTTTTAGTTTTGGTGACTATTCTAGTTGTGTTGTTTGAAATCTGGTTAATATGTTAAACTTGTTGGCAATCCTTTTGATTTTATCGAGGACTCCCTTTATATAAGGAATGTATAATTCATTTCTCTTTCCTTCGTCTCTGTTTACCTGTTTCGCCTTTGTTATTCGGTTTTTCTTTACTATTTTCTTGATCGTCTCCTCCGCGTATCCGTTTCGTTGGAGTGTGTTAATGATATCCTTGACTTCTGCCTCATAACCTTGTTTTGTATTGCAGTATGATTTAGCTCTGTCAAGTAGCGCGTTAGCCACCCCAATTTTGGTGTTTTCGGCATGGTTTGATTCATAGCTTAAATAGCGTCTTGTGTTGTGTTGGTTTGCGATAAATAGATGTTTGTATGGTGTTAACTCTCTCTCTACAAGTACATCTAAGAATGTTACAAACAAAGAAGCAATTTCAACATAAATAAAAACTAGATTTACTTAAATTTAGTGTACAGTACATAGTTTGCACATCATCGTCTGAAAATCCTTGTTTGTATTGGATCAAGGAGCAGTATGTGTAGTAATGAAACGTTATCGGTAGTTGGTAGCCGCTCGGAACTAAATGTTTATGTGTGAACCGAGGCATGGGACGTAGTAAACATCGATTGGATCCTATATCCGTATCCGGTGCCCAGAGACTCGAAGGCTAAACTTCCTAATACTTTGCTGATAAATCCTAGACTGATGGAACGGTTGTTCGATATTGAATGATATTGAATTACTAGGATAAATATAACCAACATACTTTATAGAATCAAGAAGTCGTAAGTTATTTGCAAATATTATCAAAAGATATTCGTAATTTTAAAGGATGTTTTGTTTTCTTACACCTACATATATTTATGTATTAAAAGTTCCTGCAGAACAGCAAGCAGGAATTATTCCTGCTTCACTGACATATTCGCCCTTGTTCAGTTAAGGTTGATACACAAATATTAAAAAAAGTAGAATTAGATTTATACTTGTGTTTTAGTTTCCATGACAATGTACAATGTTATTATCATATGTAACCACACTCAGGTTTACATATTATTAAAACAAGCAAATAGTTAAACATTTCCAGCTCCAACTTTAATTTCTAATTTAATCCTAAACAACACATAGAAAGTTATCTAAAATGAAATAGGTACTTGGGTAGCGATGTATAGGTGTAAGAGTAACTCAAATAATTTCTATAATATTAAAGATACAATAAAATACGACAAGGCAATCATATAAAAGACCAAGGGGGACACCCAACTAGAAATGCAAATATTTTCTTAACCAGTGGTCCTCAAATTACAACATTCAAATAAATTTTGTTTTTATGGTTTCAGTAGGCTATGTATGAAAAACAAAACCTGCTATTTGTCAATTTGAATTATTTATTTTTTTAAATTCGATTATATTTTAAGTATGACAAGAAATCTTAAATTAAGATTATTGTTGAAGCGGGCCATTCATAGACGAAAAAGAACTAAAACCAAGGCTCTATCTACTATACAATTCTAGTAGTGGTAATAACAACTACTAATACTCATATTTTCTGAATCTGCTGTAAAATTCATTTACAGACGTTTATGTTTATGTTGGTCTTTATCATTACGTATACATACAATAATACAGACTTGTTGAAATATTTTTTGGCTATATATTATTCTAAAATATATTTCTTCTGTTTGAAGTCAATAATAGCATTAATTAATGTTATAAAAATTGTATTTATCATTATTCACAATTCAGTTATTATTTTATATACAATATTGTATGCCAAATAATTATTGTTTTGATTACAATATTGTTTTCTAAACAAGTGTCACGAGAATTAGGCTGAATATCTTGACAAGCACAATATCATTCTCTCGTAACATTCAGACGACTAATTCTTTAATACGCACGAAATCGTACCGATTTTTATATCTATAATTTACAATTTTGTAATATCAGGTTTCATTTTTCATTTAAAATTGCCATTTAAGTGATATGGGGCAACAGGTCAATTTATGATGGATTTCCTGCAAGAAACAATTACTTCACACGTATATGGAACTCCAGACGTACATTTATATTCCGCGCGAGTATGAGGTCGATTTATTTCCAGCATTTAGCACACCTACAACTTGCTACATACATATGGAACAAGGAACACGTCCACTACTTCACGCCACGTATGACAGAGTTTGATGCTATCATTCCTACATGAAGCATTCGTCGCCCTACTATTAACGACCGGAACTCTGATACAAGATATATCAAAACTTTTCAAACGATGTAAGTTCGTATGGATATGGAATACATATATTGCGACCATACATATATAACAAATTCAGATATTACGATAAATTAAGTTCAAATTTTATTTTAGGGACCCATTATTTATTACAAGTTTTCTATAAAAATTTAAAACTCCTAATAAAAGATGAAGCTATTCATGAAAAGCTGTAAATTTTCAGTCCTATAATATTTAGTTCGATATCAATATCTAAAGTTACTAAACTATATAAAACATTAAAATAAAAGTTATATTATTAAAATTTGTTTTTAATGATTCAATATATGAAGATGTAGAAAAATGTTATTCCTGCTTTAGTTTCACGAACAAAAAAAAACTTCATCATGCATGAGAAGTAATGAAATACCAGCGGATGCACCCCTCTGCAAAATTAGATTCGAATAAAAAACTAAAATAACTTTGCAGAAAAAGTAAAATTCAATGTATATCACCATCAACCTTCACAAAAGCGGTAGCCACTTTTTTCTCTCGAACACCCTCTAATATATTTCATTTTAACAGTATTCCAGCGACAGTTATGCTTCCTCGGCAATAGAGACCAGTCTCATTATCATAAATAAGAAAGGTTACCAACACAACATTAAAAAGTCTCATTTCAGTCTCGGCGGAATAAATTTACATTTTATAGAGCGTTCTGCAGTACGCAAGAAAACAGAATCGTTCGCAGGGGTTAATACTGCGAATTAAACTTACTTGGCAAATTAAAGCGAGCTGCTGGGCCTAACAAGGGTGCAGGTGGAAGGAGAGGGATGTTGATATTACGTACCTGTAACAAAGCGAAAAATTATTGTAATGAGGCGATTTCATTCCGAACACACGAACGGTCAACAATAACACATAAACAACATTCCAAAAATTTTGGTGCTACCTTGAAATTTGTATGATGAAGTTTTAAGAGATGAAATACTATTTTTTTAATGGTAACATTTTTAAATTAACCCTTTGGTGACCGAGTAAACTTAATTTACAAATGTGATAAAAAATAGGTTAATATATAAATAAAATAAATAAATATTTCATCACGGCATATTACCCATATTACCCATTACCCAGGCGTCACCCCACGGGCACTCATTGCTGGCGTGGAGAGTGCAACACAGGGGTCAATTTTGTGCCATTAAAATGCGATGTAATTTTTGGCGTCGGTCGGGATCGAACCCGGGTCCCCAGATTCGCGACCAGACACTCAGGCACACGGCCACGAGACCCCATAATATATTATTTTAAAATATGAAAATCAAATTAATTATCATCAATTAGCATGCAAGAATGTCATTCTAATTCGCCTCTATCAGTCCTGTAAGTATAGGACAATTTCTACTGAAAATTAATCTCGCAAAAATGATCTCCAAGTTGAATTAAAAATTAATAACAATACAAATTGTTCTGAGATCAATCTATGAAATATACCAGAAAACTATCCTAATATCGTCGAAGAAGAGATTTCATATTGATTAATATAAAAATCATTGATTAGGCTTGTTATATGTTGGCAACCAGTTTATCGCAGAGGTTCACAGTACGACGAAAACATACCTTCCAGGCGTCTTCTTTGATATTTTGCAATTATTGCACCAACGAATTTTAATTTTCAACTACATCAGTATATATATATATATATATATATATATATATATATATATATATATATATATATATATATAATATATATATATATATATATATATATATATATATAAATATATATATATATATATATATATATATATATATATATATATATATATATATATATATATATATACAATAGGGACGATTATATTGGCCTGAACATGTCATGAAGAGAGATGAAGAATATATTGGAAGAAGAATTAACAGCTTAGTAGTAGCTAGTAGAAGAAACAGAAATAGACTAAAGATAAGATGGAAATGCTGTATTGCGAAAGAGAAAAGAGAGAGAAAAGGAACTGAATGAGGACAACAAGCAAAATAGAAATAACCAGTGGGAAAAGCTAAAGAAGTATATATATATATATATATATATATATATATATATATATATATATATATATATATATATATATATACTTCATTTCATGTAAGAAAATAGTATATGACGCTTAAAATCCAACAGTTCTTGCATGCATTAAATAAATAGTTAAAATTCGTAAAACCAAACTTTGTCTATAATAAATATTTTTATCTGTAAATCTATACAAGTCCCGAATATTAAAAATTACAACCAAAACATGGTTAAACATCACTTCTGTAGATTTTATTTGATAACTGATAGGTGATATTTTTTCCATTTTTGTGAACTAGGTTTACATTCTGACCAATCAAAAGGCAGAATTTATATCCCTACACAGATGAAGGGTTCACATATTCAAAGTCTAAAAGTATATTTTACAATCTATCGAAAAGATATGATACCGTTGGATGATCAGTGTATGTATTCTTGGTTCCTCCAGGAGTTTGGATATTTATGATTGTATCCAGCAACACGTCATATGGAGAAAGTATCGTATCCTATCACATATCATTTTCTCATCAGTTTACTTTTTCCTCCACGTTTTCACTGTTGTGCAAATCGCGCGTGATAAAAGAATAGGCTCCTAAAATCTTCGCCACGCTGTTTTTACATAATTTAGTGATGAATTTAAACAGTTTTTTGCGGGATATCACAGCGGTAGAATCTGGAAATTTCGGACAAACAAACCCTTTTTTCTGCTTTCGTATAGGTACTTTTAGCTTCATCTGCATTTATATAATGTACGACAAAAAAGCTTTTACTTTTTATAACTTTCGCAATCTTTCTTACATTTCAGCAAGTTTTTATAGCCACATAAAATAAACCTGGTTTACAAAATTTAAATTAGAATATTTTATTAGATAAATACATTGTATGTTTTACAAAAAGTACCTATTTTACTATTTTATTAAAATCCTATTTAAAATGTTAATTTAGCATACATTTTTGCCCATTGCATTGCTGAATTTAATATTTTTTCTGTTGTATTTTTTTTTCTTTTTACCTTCCGTCACCTTTAAGTAAGGAAGGTATTGTCTTTGCCGGAAGTTGCCACATTTGAAGATTTAACAGTTAAATTTGATTTATTGACATTTAATATTATTAAAACTTAAAGAATATATTATTCTCTATACGATTTGATTACATTTTATACTTCATATTTAATAGATACAGAGTTAAAGAATTTTAAAGAAATTAAATTTTATAATTCAACCAGCTATGCTATACATGGAAACTGCTAATATATTCATATAATTCAAATTGACAGATGTCAGTATCAATAAAAAGTAAATTAATGTGGCAGAGATGAGGATGTTGAAGTAGATGTTGGGGAATACACGGAAAGATACGGTAAGAAAATAACTCTAGTGTTACAATTTTCTAGAAAGATATAAGAAAGACGATTTGGTTTGAACATGTCATGAGGAGAAATGAAGAATTATATTTGAACAAGAATGAGTAGTTTAGTAATGGGAGGTTGAAGAAGCAGAGAAAGACCAAAGATAAGATGGAAGGACTGTATTGCGGAAGACTTGAGAAAAAGAACCGAATGAGAACGACACGCAAAAATATCGACTCCTAACTAATGGGAAAAGCTAAAGAGGAAGAAGATGTCAGTGTCAAGTGCAATTTGAATAGTTTGTTTATGAAATAATTTTACTGGAAATTTAGAATCTTATCCAAGAAAAATTATGTATGGAATTTATACATTATACACAGGATTGACGGAAGGTATTGTGCTGGCCACAACAGATTTTTTGTATTGGGATGAATTCATAGGAAGCTTGAAGGTTAAAATAACGGAAACTTTTTGTTCTTAGGGTTTATTGGTTAGCTAAGGGTTGATGCTGCCTGAGTAACGGTACTCGCGTACAGCGTGAGCCAGGAGCGTCACCCACACTCTTCTTAACTTTAAATAAAAAAATGCACTCTCTTTTCGACCCATCGGTTCCGAAATAACTGAATTTAAACATTTTTTTTTTGGGAAAACGAGGCAAGCCGAATGTTTTCGAAATTGTACAAAAATCATAAAGTTACTGACGTGGTAGAAACGTAAAGCCAAAGATAAAAATAATTCTATGAACAAAGAGTTGAACGTATGCAAGTAAAATAATAAAATATTTGTAACTAGAGTAAATCGCAAAAAACCTTTGCAGACCTGCATAAGTATTCCATCATTTAGAATGTGGTATTTTTTAAATTTATTGCTTCTGTTCACATATAAAAATAGAAATGTATCTAAATCTCAAAGGATTTTAGTTATCCTGACGTTGACTAGCTATCTCAGTAGGATCTTTGTGTAGAGGACATTAATTATTTTGTCAATCGCAGGAAGAAATATTGCCATCGACATCGATGTTTATTTATTTTTGCACGAGGAAAACAATGTGTAGCTTCGAACAGCAGTCTGCAAATGAAGATGTATTACCCAAGCCAATAAATTATTTGTGTCTTTTATACATGAATACAAACATATTGTAGTAGTGACAGGCGTGGTTTATTAATCATTTATACCGAAATATTCTACGAACCCCAAAACGTGCTTATTCATTAGAAACTCACTATCAATTTTTTTTTAACAAAACCTAAAGGTGACGGAAGGTAAAAAAAGTTTTCTAATGGTATTAGCATCATCTATACAACTAGTGTTCAGAAGATCAGATCTATACAGATTTTTCATATTTACTTTAAAAATTGATACCGACAGAATAGCGTATAGAAATTTTCTTTGTACTATTCATGGTTTACAACAATGGAAGGCAATAAATTGCTGTAATATGCAATTCGTAGCATAAAAATGGCTGTGATAGTATCTTTAGTATACATGTAAAATGGGAGATTAACATAAATTTGTGGCAATTTTCGATAAGGTAACCAATACCTGCGGCTATAGAAAGATCGAGCACATATATTCATCTTTTCGAATCAGCTTCTTCTTATCTCTTGTGCAATTTGAAGTTGAATCGATAATAACATTTTTCTCCCTTTATAAAGGCCTTTAAAACTTCCAGAGACAAATTC
The DNA here is from genome assembly GCA_951394225.1 of Harpalus rufipes. Lineage (NCBI taxonomy): Eukaryota > Metazoa > Arthropoda > Insecta > Coleoptera > Carabidae > Harpalus > Harpalus rufipes. The sequence continues at coordinate 47,730,900 of OX596283.1, read as the reverse complement.
CTCGCTATTGAACTTTAACAGAAGGAGGGGAAGGTCTCTTGATGTATTATCATTGTCGTTACATTAATTTCAGAAACACCGTCAATTGAAGATTTTCTTTTGTACATGAGTTTAAGCAGATTCGATTTAAAAATATAAGACCTTTAAACACTAATATTTATTATATAAGACGAAAGACCTGTGTAACTACGGGTTCCTCAATCTAACAATATTGGGAAGAGTTGAATAGATTCCAATAACAACTGTACAACCGGAAGTAGTAGTATTTTAACAAAAATCTTCTAAATATTATTTTTTGAATATTTATGTTAATACAAATATTAAAAACCAAAATTCTCTATCCGACACATTTAAAAAAAATATTCTACCTTCTATTGAATTAAAGATATAAATATATAATCTATAAAATAATCTGTTGTAGTAAATCCCACAGCCTGCAGACAGCCCAATCATCTCCAGGGTAACTACTTGAGAAAATAAAATGTCTGTAAATTGACAGATAAATCTCACCTTTTTATTGTATTATTAATAATAAATTTAAAATTATAGATATATTACATGAACCCTTCAGAACTACCGCCAATCCAGTTAATAAATTGGAAAAACCTCGAACATTTAGAAGAAATGGAGAAAACTTGCTCATAGAATGAATTTAAAATTATAGAAAATATATAAATATAAAGATTAGAATTTTTTGTGTTAAATACAATACTTTTATATAGCATAATGGAAAGGGTGCGAGAGGTATTGTGATGGCCACAACAGACTTTTTCATCTAAGTATACCAGAAATTTGTAGTTTTTATCTTAGATGCATCCATGGTTTTCACTCAACTACCTCGAGAATTAACCTTGAATGTGTGAAGAAAACCCGGGTTAAGCAGAATGTTATCTCCTAAGAACATAACTGACAGATTTTCAAATGGTGTGGAATGGTGGAATGCGGTTTGATAATATACTTCGAGTCATTTAATATTAATATTAAATGAGAAATGTATAAAATTTACACAATCCTTTACGTTGTTTAAAATACTCGTAAACATAAGGTAAAAATAAAAGGCTTCTAAGGGAGCAAGGCATATTATTTTAATCATAGGTGGCAGTGTTATGTCTCATTGTCTGATTATTTTGAATAAATAATTTTACACATATTTTATTGAACAAACTATCCTAACATTGTACGCAATACATTTCACCCATCATCAAATAGCACAAATGTGACTTGTATGGTACTCTATCCAAATCAGTTTGAGAGCTCGCAAATAGAAGAAGCCTGACACACCCAGAAATAGGTATAGTAAGCTTTGATAATGTATATACCTAATTGTAATAACACAATAAATCTTCTGATATCAGTTTCAGTAATAGTAATTTACTCATTTGAACTGCGAACAAGTTTCAAATTTACATTACACAAAACAAATGACCACTAATAGGAAATGTCATTATCTGGAATAGACTGAATGCGAGACGATGACACTGCACAGAACACTGTCACCAATGATTGGCAGATAAAGAAACCGCAGACTAGTTCTCACTGACATTGATGTGCCACAGGTTGTCGATATGAAAAGATCAACGCTAACATATCCGAATGAAGTAAGAACAGAATAATGAATTCGTCACAACTCTACAAACTCGCTAGGGCTAGTTTTCTAAATATTGACGCGTGCAACACGAAAAATACAAAACTTGTTCTTTAATATATTATTATTGGGGTGCCTCCAAAAAATATTTTAGCTTCGCCACTGTGTAGTTGTAGTTTCCTTTAAGAAAGACAGTTTCGTATGTAATGGAATTGTAATAAATAAATACTCCTAACAAAAAGTAAGTCTATCCCGCAGGCCTGCAGCAGTCTACTTAGAGATTTGCAATCACACATACCGCAGCTAACCTGCCGGCAGGTTCTTACTTCTTACTATGGTAAGTCGGTCCTGTATTGTGTCTCAGCAGAGACCTGGTAATGCCTCTTTTTTCTCAAATAGCCCAAGAGTGTCTGGAGGTAGTATACTCTGAAGGTAGGCTTCTACGAAGTTCACTTTTGCGGTTAAGTAGTTACCATTATCTGCCATCTTCAGTCTGGCGTCTTAGCGCAAGTCCGAATCAGGTCCTGTTCACCTCATCATCTCAGTATCGGATTTTGGATCCGGATCTGAGTATCGGATTTTGTAATAGGATCTAAGTATCGGATTTTGGATCCGGGTCTGAGCATCAGATTTTGGATCCGGGTCTAAGTATTGGAATTTGGATCTGAATCTGAGTAGCGGATCTTGAATCTGGATCCGAATATCGAATCTTGGAAACGGATTTGAGTATCGGATCTTAGATTCGAATATAAGTATGAGTATCGGATTTTAGATATGGAATTTCAGTATCAGGATCAATAAACAAAACATCAAATCCGGATGAGGATTCATGTCCAAATCCGGATCCGTAAAATATCGAATCCGGATCCGGTTTCAAGTTCAGATCGGGATTCAAATTCGAATTAAATTTTCGGATAGCCGCTTCAACATCTGAACGTCGGATATCCGAGTATCCAAATATTTTGAAATCCGGGTTCTCGGATCCAAGTTTTGTCGGATCCTCACAGCATTACTGAATACGCTGGAGTTTCGTCCGAGCCTATTTTCAAACTATGAATTTTTGTGCCTTTTCGTAGAGGACGGTGAAGTAGGTCAAAGATACTCAATATTAGTTGAAGTAGTATAAAATCCAAATGTACTGTAATAAGAATGGGTCAATGAACCATACTCCACAGAGGAATTAAAGTACCTCGTGCTACCCACATGGCCTCGATCGATATATCAACTTCTACATGCCTAGCGCCATCAAGCGTCTGCTAGCTACATCCCCCAGTGTGACATCTAGCGGGCGTTGGAGGCACTGTTAGCAGCTACACAAACCACACCACAGTCGTTACGAGTCATTACCACACTCACCTCCAGATGGCTCAATAATTCAATCCCAGGGCTCGAACAAATTTATTATTTACTTCCTGTTGCTGGATTGCTGGAAATACTTGTAACTTATCTCTCAGGTTACGATAAATAAATGATGATCGGGGAAAATAAACTAGAAAAGTAAGGGGAATCGGGTTGTGTGATTTACACGAAGGGTCGAAGGGATGGAGACTCCCCCAGCTTCCCGAATGTGAGAAATGAACTGTTCCACGAAGGCTGCATATTATTAATCATAATAAGTGTTCGTGATATGATTTGTTGTATGATTAATTACCATCTGGATTTTGTTTACAAATAAAGTAAAGAGATCTCTGTAATATGTACCGCACCAGATTAGAGGATAATGAAGCATAATTAAAAATAATTTCTTCATTCTTTGTCCACAAATGGAACACTTTTTTATAGAAAACAAATTAATGAACTTTATGTCATATTACACATTAGAAAACAAAAATTAATTTCATCTACCCCCATGAACGTCATGTACGGTCACAGGTAATAAGTAGCGGTAAAAGTTTAAAAAAATCAAAATCTTTCTTCGTTCTTATGATATTTATGCTTCAAGTTGTACCCCTAAAACACACATTTTTGGGCAACCTCAAAACTTCTTGACATTATTAACCGATTGTATGGAAACTATACTAATATTAATAATTTTGAACTACAATAACATGGGACGGACGAATAGAAGAGATAGGCAAAAGGAGAGGGAAAAACATGGAAGAAATGGAAAAACTAGCAAAGGACCGGACAACATGGAAACATTGGGTCAAGAACGAGAAGTAGCAAACCATATCCGACACCCAATAAAGGGTATTAAGGATCTGTGAAGAAGAAGAAGAACTACAATAAGACCCTGAATTATGATAAATTGCGACTATTATAAATCTATGGTTACGTAAATCGCAAATTAATAAAAAAATTATATTTATATTCCTCTATATATTTTTCATACTTTTGCCATATTAAGTACTTATATCAAATTCAATACTACTACAAAATATCTCTCTTATTACAGGTACCAGAACATATTTTTACCTTCCGTCACTTTTAGGTAAGGAAGGTATTGTCTTTGGTCCCTAGAATAGGAATATCCTATTTTTGCCGGAAGGACCCACATTTGCAGATTTTAACAGTTTTTCTTGAAAAAAAAAGCAGTTAAATATCATTTACTGACATATAATGTTAATATATTTTAAAGAAAATGTTATTCTCTATACGATGTGATTTTATACTGCATAGTCAAGAGATATATAGTTAAAGAATTATAAAGATATTAAATTTCATATATTATCCAGTTATGCTAACCATGGAAACTGCTAATATATTCAGATAATTCTAATTGACAGATGTCAGTATCAATGAAAAGAAAATGGATGTGGCAAAGAGATGAGAATGTTGAGATGGGTGTTGGGGAAGACAGGGAAAGATAGGGTAAGGTGATAGAAGTTTTTAGATAGATACAAAAGAGGCAATTACATTGGTTTGAATTTGTCATGAGGAGAGATGAAAAATATATTGGAAGAAGAATGAATAAATTAGTAGTAGAAGGTAGAAGAAACAGAGAAAGACCAAAGGTAGGATGGAAAGACTGTATTGCGGAAGACTTGAGAGAAAAGGAATGAGGACGACACGCAAAACAAAAATGAGTGGAAGAAGAAAATAAACAATAGCGACCCCTACCGAATGGGAAAAGAAGATCGAAACAAAAATAACGTTATTATAACGTTATTTTGTTTTTTATTAAGTTATTTATAACGTTATGTAATGATTTTTTTTATAACGTTATGCCATCCCTGGTTAAAAGAGAACAAATTCCGAAACAACAAAGACAAATATGACACTCCTATTGAAGAGTATGCTTTCAACATATTGTATCAAATTTTAATCAGTTGCATTGTGATAGTGATTAATTGTATATGATCAACTCTTTATAATTATGTATAGTAACTAGAACATAAATATGTTTCTTCGAAGCAACAGACTACCTTGTATTTGCTATTTTTTCTTCCAAATTTGCCACCGTTTCCATATTGTATTTGAAAGTAATGCAAACTTATATTTTTTGTTGACAACTTCTACACTGAGGCAGTCTCTTAGATACCATCTTCGTTTAAATGCTACAGCAACATAATATGTATATAGATTTTGAATTAAATGCTTACTAAAAAGTGTCAAACTATTCTAGATGGATTTCTCAAGCGATCACCATTGATACAGTAAGTTTAACGCCGCTAGGAGCCAACTCTTTCGTCGCAAGTTCCCTATAGTTATAAGAAGTATAATAACCAGACTCTCCTACACTTTACCGCTAAACCTGCTATCGAATAACTAATAAATATCACATCCACTATAATAACAAATAACTACTTATATCAGCCGTACAAAACGAACATGAAGACATAATACAATAAATTTGATAGCTTCTGTTACCTACATCGCCCGAGAGATGGAGGGAGAGCCTACCAGGGGAAGAGGAAAACGGAACCGGAAATTACACCCCTTCCACAGTGCATTCTCCGTCTCTGTCGCACCCGCGATGCTCCTTTGTCGCGATCGGATCGACGAAATCCGATTCGGGTAGACTACACAGAGATTATTAAGCTTTTCTTTTCCTTTTTGTTTAGTTTCGCCACGAGACATTTGAATAATTTTGTTTTTGTAATTAATTTTGTTCTTCCTTTTAGTAATTTGCATGCAAAATTGTTTTGATTTTCTAGTTTTGTTTTGTGTTTGCTGTTATTTAAGTTATGAGTTTTAAGTCTTCTAGATATAATTATGTGAATACAGATTACTTTATACTATAATAATATTTTTGAGCTGAAGAGCAACTCGTCAAAGAAATATGATCTATACAAAAAGGTATTACAGAATCGTAAGAATTCTAGGTAATGGAGAAATTTAAATATTTATTGTTTAGGGAAATTTAGGGATTCCTAAAATATTCTCAGATAATACCAAGGAAGCACGAATATTAGAAAAATTTCCAATTTTCTATTCTACTACCAGTCGATCATCGTATTCAGCCCTTCTTTTCTTTATGTTTAGATTACTTTTATAATTTACTTTTTGAGGAAGTTTTCTCCTACACTTCTTCCAATTTCTTGACGAGATTTCTGATGGGTATATGTATATAGCTATAATTTTAATATTTAATTGTTATACAACAAGAAAAGAGTCGTTAGACCTCTGACATGATTTACATGTTGAGTAATCTTTACTTCTCTGCTTAAACTTTTGTTTTTGTTCTACTGATGATGAGAACTTAGTTCTCGAAATACGTATATAGCTCATAGCTTATATTATTATTATTTTAAGGTTAAGGGGTAATTGTTTTAGTTTTATTTATAATTTAACCTTAGACTCCTCCTATTATTGTAAGAAATAGTACTTACATATATGACAGAAAAATTATTCAATAATGTCGGTTAAACTTCTTCATTTAACGTAAAAGCGTAATTTGACGTTTTAATAGTTACCAAAAAAAATCAGCTAAAGTCTATATAAACCATATTCGTACTATGACAAATTTTGAATTGGTTCTTTACCACTGTCATGTGTTTAGTTGAAATAGACTTAGGGTAAGTTTTAGAATTGAGCTGCCAATACCGCCCAAATAGGTTTATGAACATCTGATGTTTACTATGGAGTTGTTTAGACTGGAATTTATTACACCAGATTTTTCATCACAATATATAGAAGGTATAATAAAATTTTACAATGTATCGAATAGAGTATTTTACGTTCTTTAATACTAATAATAAAAAAATTCAAAAAAATAATATTTAGATTTTTTTTAAAGATACTACTACTTTCGGTTTTCTAATTGGTACCAAAACCTATTCAACTCTCTCCATTAATTTTAGATTGAGGAATCCGTACTCAAAGAGGTCTTTAGTCTTATAATAAAACAGTTTAAAATGTCAACATACAAACGGATTTGTGTTGATCTCATAATTTTATGGCAAGTAATTAGAGTTATGGTTCAATGAAATCCAAGTCATAACATTTTTTGTTGTTAATTTATATTTTTTCTACTTTTGATAAAAACAAAAAAAAAATAGACAGATAACCATGTATTCGACGCGATAAAAACATTCAAATAATTTTCCACGCAAACAAATATAAAAATTAAATTTCTGATTTAATTGATTATTAAATGGGCTAGCGCAAACTCATTACAACACGGGCTTATAAGTATAATTTCTTTGCCCTAATGTGTGGCCCGCAGACTAAACTCAAAACTCAATAAATATAAGAAAACAATTGCGAGTAGCAACATTATCAATACCCGCTAACTTAACACGCCTCACTACAGAGAAATCAGTGCATCGAACCCGCCAAAACTGGGTTCGGTTCAGGTTCAAACATTAATAAAATTTGCGGTTTTGTTCCGGGATCAGGTTCGTTTCGACCTAATGAAAACTGAATTAATGTTTTTGGAATAACAAACTTTATATAAAAATATAAAATGCGAGCCGTAAGACAAGAACACGAACACAATTTTCACAAACAGACAACACAGGCTTCGATTATGGGCTGTATTACGATTACGTGTAGATTTCGAACTCAAAATGAACCTGAACCGGAGCTGAACCCTAAACCCGAATTTTAATACTCGGTTCGGTTCCGACTCGGGTTCAATTGAAAAATATATTTGAGGTTCGGTTCAGGGTTTGGGTTCGATGCCCTGAGAGAAATAGTTGCAACCAGCACATTAGAGGTTAAATAAATGTTTGACCAAATATAAGAGCTAAATTTTTAAGTTAATTTTGTATGACCCGCGAATGATAATATAAGTATCAAAATAACCCTTGGCGGAAAAAAGGTTCCCCACCCCTGCCCTAAATAGCTTTGTAAAACCACAACCGTGTAAAGTGTACGCCCTCGCTAAGCATTAAAAACTGTTTGCGTAGTGTGATTAAGCGGACAGAAATCGGAAATTGGATTCATCTGGCTGACCGTGACACCGGAACTGAGAGGTAGGTTTCGGCTCGACCACGGGGCGGCAGCACTTTTTACATCTATCAACCCAATCACAGCTAGTAAAGCTAGTAAAAATAAAATAAAATAATTAAATATATCATTACGGCATATTACCCATTGCTGGGTGTGCCAATCTGTTTTGTATACACAGATATCGGTAATGATGAAATATTTGTACCGTGCGGACGCTTACCAGGCGTCACCTCACGAGCACTTAATGCTGGCGTGGAGAGTGCACCACAGGGGTCAATTTAATCCCCATATTCGCGACCAGACACTCAGGCACACGGCCACGAGACCCCAAAAGCTAGTACACTCAATAAATGTAGGAAAATATTAAAGACTTTTTGAACATTCCCCAAAATATAAAATTAAATACTATTTTTACCTGTAGGTAAGGAAGAAGTTACTGTCTTTGGTCAAAAAAATCGATGGTGAGTTTTTAATGGATAAGAAACAAATTTACTATTTTTGCGATAATGTCTGCTTTGTTATTCCTCATTCGTAGATCCAAAGGAAGACTTGCTTAGATTTTGGTTACAATTGATCAACCGGAAGTACCATAATATGAAGCTCTTATCTGTTTTTAGTCGGCATATTTTTTCCTTTTCGCGTTAATTCCTGCGTCACTGTAGGGTCCGCACATTTGTATGACTGTATCAACTTGGCTCGATTTAAGACGTTTTTACGTATGATGTGTTACCGTGCAGTGAAAATGCATCTTTTCCAGAAATTCCAACCATCCGCAAAACTGACGTCTAATCTATCGCTGATTGCAGACTGCGAAGATTATCGTGATTTGCTATTGAATCTGCATATGTGTATGCCAAAAGTACAAAAGACATCAGAAAGGATATTATCGCTTGTTTTGTAACCATGACAAAGAATTAAAAGCTAATAAGTAGTCAAAAAAAAAACTAAATGTCAAATTGAAGATTTTATTTACTTTGGAAATAAACCATTATTATTTTATTTTATTTATCATTTCACATTACAAAATACACAAATTGAGGTCAGTGAAATTCAAAAATGATAATTATTTTTTTTATAAAGAAAAATGTATTAAAAGACATAAAGCCAAATAAAAAAAAACTGATAAAACTTCAAAGCAAAACATTTGATTCTGAAATAATTTTATCTTGTCACTGCCAAGGTTTCTCAGCAACAGTTCAATTACCTTTGATGATAATAAAACAAGACGAAACTAGTTGAACAAAGTAGAGCCCTTAATTAAAATAGATCAAAGCAAAATTGATTTACTTCATGTTTTTATATTTTTTCCGTGACTTAAGTAAGGAAGGTATTGTCTTTGGTCAAAAAATTCCATGGTGATAAATAAATATATCATCACGGCATATTACCCATTGCTGAGTGTGCCAATCTGCTATGTACACAGATATCGGTAATGATGAAATATTTGTACCGTCGGATGCTTACCAGGCGTTACCTCACGGGCACTCAATGCTGGCGTGGATAGTGCACCACAGGGGTCAATGTTATATAATTGTTTTAGATATATAACAGCTGTATTTTCTTTTCAATTATTGTTAAATTATCCTGATTGTTAAAACATTTCGTTGACATAAAGATAGAAACAAAAAAACCAGAAAACTTTTTTTTTGTAAATAATATAAACCGTGTAATATGTTTTACTCTTTTGGGTATACATGCGTGATACACGTGAGGGGAGAGGAGTAATAAGAGTAACTAAACATGTCTAAATGAAATTTAAATATTTTGAAACTAATTCGCGTTCTACGTCCTTAAAATAAAATTAATAAGAATAATAACAAAGTTATTGTTTTGCGAAATACACTTTGTATAAAAACTATAAAATATAAGAATTTATGTAAATATTTCAGTTTTATGAATGTTCAATATAACAGCGTACAAATTTCACACTCTATCGAAATTCCTGCATATGACGGGAGTGGTTTGCATGTACATTTATATAGTACTCTGTGTCACCTGCTGGAGTGATTTGTCAGGGGTTAGTACTTGTCGTCGACGAGACAGAATAGGAGAGGAGAATAAGAGCAGGAGAGTAAGATAAACACGCCGCGGGAGCGGACAGCGGTAAAGCAATTAACGCCTATTAATTACCGCTAGATTGATGACTCGCTACCGCTCTATGATCAAGAGTGTATTTACCTACCCGTCATGTGATGTGCGTGCCCCAGCTAATGCCACCGAGATGAAAATCAACAGATATTATTCACTAAACTACACAAAGTGTAAGTCCATAAAACACGATGCAAAATTTTGTATAATTTTTTTAGATAGCAATTTGTACAGTAAAAAGAAATTTTATGTAAAATTTTATTCAAAATTATTTTCTAAAAAATATTTTAAAACGTGTTCTAAGTAGATATATATATATATAAAATATCTGGAAATATTTGCAATCAACAATGAGCGTGCGTTCAACTGTTATTTCAGTAGTTAACCGAGTTAAGTGAAGGTCTTGTTTGTGGATTTTTTTCTATTTTACTACAATGACAGTGCTTACAACAGTAGACGAATAATCTTTCTCACTGAAATGATTATTTTCTTTATTATAAAATAAATATAGATAAAAACTAACAATTTTTATGCATAAACTTTTATTGAAAAAAAAATAAAAAGGTTTCTAAAAATTACAAACTTAAAGCAATCTAAAATCTAAGAAAATATTCTTCCATTTTCGTAGCGGTTGTCTAAGCACCCATATTGTACATTGTATTTATTGTGCTGGGCGCACAGAAGAGTTAATGTCATCCTCTTCAAGATGGTAGATATTGACATTAGTGATGTAGGAGTTGGGCACGAGGAAGTCGTGCACGTTGTCAATCTGCCTCTCCAGGGGGTAACCCAGGGGTAGGTTGTCCATGTAGCGGGAGCCACTGCCAACACCATTAGAGATGACGTTGTCATAGCTACGCTGGTGTTGCTGCTGAGGAGCTTGGTAAGCGCTGATGAACACGTACAGCTGGAATACCTGACCGCTGGAATGACCCAGGGGCAAAAGCATGCGGTTGGGGAATCCACAGTGAGCTTCGCTCATGTCCAGGTGGAATTCTTCAGAGCCTTGGAGAGCGTTCATTACTCTCTGGTACAGAGTGCGGTAGCTGGTGCGGTCTCTCACCACGTAGGAAGCTTGCTGAGAGTTACGTTCGAGGACATTGTTGCCAGCAGTAAGAGATTGGCGGAACTGGTCAAGCTGGACGAAGTTGACGCGATTCTCGTTCAATGGGATCTCATGGCCTTGCTCGTCGTATCTTGGACCTAAATATACACGAACTACGACATCCTGAGCGCTTTCACTTTGTACGTTGATTCTGTATGTGTAGGGCCTGTGGTTCAGACGCATTTGGCGGGCACGGACATGGAGGTTGTCTTCCTGCCCAACAACGGGCAAAACGTTGGAAATATCGAAATCGAAGTTGTCGTAGAAGGTCACCAGCCTGTCGATTTCAACGTTTTGAATCTGAACTCCGGACAGTAAAAGTTGTTGCCTGGTGTAGTTGGGCAAGTTAGCTCTGTATCTCAGGAAGTAGTTGACAAGACGTCTGTAAAACTGGTAGAACATGGGGTCACGCAGGGACGTCTCGTACTGCTCCAAATCACCGGGGTTTACGGCTTGTCTGCTCAAGTTTTGAGAGACGGAGCGAGCAGAATATCCAAGAACTTGGCGGGCGAGGTACTGCAGGGGTCCGAACAGGCGAGTATTGGGAGAGTCAACGTTGGAGTCGACGAACCTACCAACAACATCGATGAAATCTTGGTTGTTCTCATAAATGTTAACCAAATCACCGGTGCTATTGAGGACGTAGCCGACGGCAATGGTATGACGGATTCTGCGTTCATAATCTTCGATCTGCTCGATTATCACCTGGTTATCTTCACCGGCATGAGTAAAGGCCTGGTTATGTGGGTTGTACATAAGGTAAGACCAAGCAGGGCGAGAAGCAAATGGAACGCCATTGTAGTAACGGAGGGAGGATTGATGTCCCTGTTTGATTGGTTGATCCCAGTTGAAAGAGGGGATGCTGCCGTAGCCATTGGACAATCTTTCGAGATAGTACCTGGCAAGCAATTGTTGGTGCACATAGTAGAACAGTTCTCCACGTCTGTCATTGATCAGACCGAATTCCTCGCCGCCCATCCAGGAAGGATAATCGAGGTTGAAGTTGTAATACCAAGCATTGAGACCGATGTCTTCAGTGAAGTAGGCGAGAGCGTGTAGCTCGGGATCGGCGTTCAAATATGAGCCAGAGTAGTTGGCACGCACGTAGTAAACATCCCTGTTCTGAGTTTGTCCTTGGCGGTTTCTCAAACCGTATTGGTAAACTTGTTCGATAACATCACCGTTCACGAAGTAGTAAGGGATGATTTCATAGATGGCCGGGAGGACGATGCCCTGGCAGTCTTGACGGTGCAGAACAGCGACGCTCAAAGCATACACGAACATACCCTCGTTGACATAGTCGCGGGCCCAGCAGGCGGTTCTGTAGAAAGTGTCAAAGTCTTTGGCGAAGTATAGTACTTGAGCTAAAGCGACAGCTTGTCTGCGCTGATTCTCGTACATAATGGAGAAGACTTCACCGCGGGGCAACAAACCCTGCTGAAGAAGGCGGAGCAACTCCTGCACTACCTGCTGGTTGCTGTATTGCTCCAGGTGCTGCTCAATATTGTAGCTCCTGGCGATGGTGGCCTGTTCTTCGTACTGGTTGAGTTGGAAAACATTCCTCAACAGACGAAGGATGTCCCTCTGTCTCTCGAGGAAAGCGTGATCAGCTACAGATTCACAAACACAAACCGTGTTAAATAGGAATTTTATAAGAATAAATGAATGCATGTTTGTTACTTACCAACTCTGTATTGCTGACCTTGCTGGTTAACTTGTATGCTGGCTGGGGCTGCGGTTGGCCCGGCGATGGCCAGGGCACTAAGGCCCACCAGGAGCAGAGCGAGGGTCGTCTTCATGACTGTAACTCTAAGTTCTACCTCGTGATTGCTGCTTGGTGCTTTATCCACACTTTATATACTATTTTGATTCCATTATTGCATCATTCTTATGTGACGGTGGTCACTTACTTTTTGTTGATAAGAAACATGTTATCTCATTTGTTAAATCCAATTTGTTGTTTGACTCCAGTTGTACATGATCCATAAAAGAAAAAAAATCGCAAATAACAGCACTAATAACTGTTAAAACATAACATAAACATTAAAGAAAATTCAATCCATATATTTTGTAACTGTAATAAATACGAAAATTTAATAGAGCTAGTCTAAAACAATATTAAGAAGAAAAACAGATATCAATTTGACAAATATTGTGACTTTTTGTCAATAAAAATCAGTATATGAATTATACAGGGTGATTTAGGAGTAGGGTAACAAACTTGAACAAAAAAAAAAAGTTATATTATATAATGTCCGCAAACTTTTCATTACAAAGTTACAGTCCTTTGAAAGTGCATCTCATCAGACATTTTCATTAATAACTGGTACTATATAGATGTAAAATTTTGAAACTTCATATGAGGATACTACTTATTTAAATGCATGTTTATACTTTCTTGTTTCTGTATCACAACCAAAGCTGTCTCATATGGGGAAGCCAGGAACGTTTTTTTATCGTTATATTTTACCTATTAATTTAATTTTTTGTTTTTACTTATAAATAGAAGAAATATGAATCTGGTGTTGAATGCAGATAAATCCAAGGTGTCAGTATTTGAAGTAAATTGGTGACTGAGTGCAATGTGTTAGTGGATGGAATGAAATTGGAGCAGGTAAATGAGTTTGTAGATTTGGGTAGCATGGTGTCGAAGGATGGTCGAATTGATCGAAAGATAGAAAGGACAGTGAGTGCGGGATTTAAGGTAATGGGTGCTCTGGGTACGATTGCACGAAACGTTAACATATCAAGGGATGCTCGGTTAAGTGTATATAATGGAGTGCTAGTGCCTGCTTTGATGTATGGAAGCGAATGTTGGGCATGGGCGGGAAAGCATATAAAGAGTCTGCCGTTGGTTGAGATACAGAAACAAAAGAAAGTATAAATATGCATCTAAATAAATAGTATCCTCATACTAAGTTTCAAAATTTTATTGTAACTAGTACCATAGTTTCAAGACAAATGTGTCTGATGAGGTGCATTTTCAAAGGGCTGCATCTCTGCAACGAAAAGTTTTCGGGTATACCTGCATATAACATTTTTTGCTCAAGTAACCTTAGGAATGAGCTGTTAAAGTTTGTTACACTAGAGTCCTGAGTCATCCTGTATACAAATAAATTATTAATCTGATTATGAATTTTAAATTATTAAAATTTAATTAAAAATAGATAATTATTTACATGAAGAAAACTTACAAATAATTAATTGGAATCATTATGTTGACAATCTTATGATACTTATAGAAACAAAATATTACAAAACATTAATATTTTCAAAGAATACTTTGCATGTATCACAAACGTGCAGAATTTCTTAACTGCATTGATTTTTGTGTTAGTAAATTTTTAAAAAAATTATATCCTGGTTGCATATTTTATAAATATTTTGCAGTTAGCTCCACAAAACGGATATGATAAAAATAATAATTATTGTCAACATACAAAAAATGAGGCTACTATCAATTAGTAATTATAATTAACAAAAGGTTAGAGATCAAAATTTTATATCATATCACATAAAAATGATATCATACATATGTACTGAATAGTATATAAAGTGTGAATGAAGCACCAAGCAGCAATCTCGAGGTAGAAAGCTTAGAGATACAGTCATGAAGACGACCATCGCTCTGCTCCTGGTGGGCCTAAGTGCCCTGGCCATCGCCGGGCCAACCGCAGCTCCAGCCAGCGTACAAGTTAACCAGCAAGGTCAACAATACAGAGTGGGTAAGTAACAAACATGCATTCATTTCTTCTTATAAAATTCCTATTTAACACGGTTTGTGTTTGTGAATCTGTAGCTGATCACGCTTTCCTCGAGAGACAAAGGGACATCCTTCGTCTGTTGAGGAATGTTTTCCAACTCAACCAGTACGAAGAACAGGCCACCATCGCCAGGAGCTACAATATTGAGCAGCACCTGGAGCAGTACAGCAACCAGCAGGTAGTGCAGGAGTTGCTCCGCCTTCTTCAGCAGGGTTTGTTGCCCCGCGGTGAAGTCTTCTCCATTATGTACGAGAATCAGCGCAGACAAGCTGTCGCTTTAGCTCAAGTGCTCTACTTCGCCAGAGACTTTGACACTTTCTACAGAACCGCCTGCTGGGCCCGCGACTATGTCAACGAGGGTATGTTCGTGTATGCTTTGAGCGTCGCTGTTCTGCACCGTCAAGACTGCCAGGGCATCGTCCTCCCGGCCATCTATGAAATTATCCCTTACTACTTCGTGAACGGTGATGTTATCGAACAAGTTTACCAATATGGTTTGAGAAACCGTCAAGGACAGTCTCAGAACAGGGATGCTTACTACGTGCGTGCCAACTACTCTGGCTCGTATTTGAACGCCGATCCTGAGCTACACGCTCTCGCCTACTTCACTGAAGACATCGGTCTCAATGCTTGGTATTACAACTTTAACCTCGACTATCCTTCCTGGATGGGCGGCGAGGAATTCGGTCTGATCAATGACAGACGTGGAGAACTGTTCTACTATGTGCACCAACAATTGCTTGCCAGGTACTATCTCGAAAGATTGTCCAATGGCTACGGCAGTATCCCAGCCTTCAACTGGCAGCAACCAATCAAACAGGGACATCAATCCTCCCTCCGTTACTACAATGGCGTTCCGTTTGCTTCTCGCCCTGCTTGGTCTTACCTCATGTACAACCCACATAACCAGGCCTTTACTCAGGCCGGTGAAGATAACCAGGTGATAATCGAAGAAATCGAGGACTTCGAACGTAGAATCCGTGATACCGTCGACAGTGGCATCATACTTAATGAAAACGGACAACGCATCAACATCTACGAAACCAACCAAGATTTCATCGATGTTCTCGGCAGGCTCATCGACGCCAACCGTGATGCTCCCAACAGCCGTTTCAACGGACCCCTGCAGTACCTCGCCCGGCAAGTTCTTGGATATTCTGCTCACTCCGTCTCTCAAAACTTGAGCAGACAAGCCGTAAACCCCGGTGATTTGGAGCAGTACGAGACATCCCTGCGTGACCCCATGTTCTACCAGTTCTACAGACGTCTTGTCAACTACTTCCTGAGATACAGAGCTAACTTGCCCAACTACACCAGGCAACAACTTTTACTGTCCGGAGTTCAGATTCAAAACGTTGAAATCGACAGGCTGGTGACCTTCTACGACAACTTCGATTTCGATATTTCCAACGTTTTGCCCGTTGTTGGCCAGGAAGACAACCTCCATGTCCGTGCCCGCCAAATGCGTCTGAACCACAGGCCCTACACATACAGAATCAACGTACAGAGTGAAAGCGCTCAGGATGTCGTAGTTCGTGTATATTTAGGTCCAAGATACGACGAGCAAGGCCATGAGATCCCATTGAACGAGAATCGCGTCAACTTCGTCCAGCTTGACCAGTTCCGCCAATCTCTTACTGCTGGCAACAATGTCCTCGAACGTAACTCTCAGCAAGCTTCCTACGTGGTGAGAGACCGCACCAGCTACCGCACTCTGTACCAGAGAGTAATGAACGCCCTCCAAGGCTCTGAAGAATTCCACCTGGACATGAGCGAAGCTCACTGTGGATTCCCCAACCGCATGCTTTTGCCCCTGGGTCATTCCAGCGGTCAGGTATTCCAGCTGTACGTGTTCATCAGCGCTTACCAAGCTCCTCAGCAGCAACACCAGCGTAGCTATGACAACGTCATCTCTAATGGCGTTGGCAGTGGTTCCCGCTACATGGACAACCTACCCTTGGGTTACCCCCTGGAGAGGCAGATTGACAACGTGCACGACTTCCTCGTGCCCAACTCCTACATCACTAATGTCAATATCTACCATCTTGAAGAGGATGACATTAACTCTTCTGTGCGCCCAGCTCAATAAATACAATGTACAATATGGGTGCTTAGACAACCGCTATGAAAATGGAATAAGAATATTTCCTTATATTTAAGCTTGCATTAAATTGGTAAATTGTAGAAACTTTTTTTTATTTTTTCAATAAAAGTTTATGCACAATAACTGATACTATTTATTTTCTGTATTTACTTTATATCGTGTTGATTTTTCAGTAATATATCAATATTTTCTACCACCGAGCAGACTATCTCTAAATATTCAATTTCATACTCGTAATAAGAATTATATATATACAGGTTCCCAAATTATTTTAGACAAAAATACTTTAAATAAATGTTGTAGAGAATTAAATTCTGTATCCTATTGGATAATAATATTTTATTCTCAAAGTTTTTGAAAGATTGCTGATTTATAGCGATAGCCATGAAACTCAAACAAAATTTGTCCAGAGTAACACCATTTTATAATCTAAAGCTTTTCTTCACGAGAAAACTGTTCCATAGTTTCAAAGAAATATTTTTGACAGTTAAGATGTCATACAATTGTTGATAATTTTGTTTGAATTCCATGGATATCGCTATAAATCATCAATATTCAAAATACTTTAAAATTGATTTTCTCTGTTATTTACAAATATTTTCATTATTTATATATAGATATCCGGTAGATGAGATAGAAAAAATCAAATTGTTTACTATTGAACAATTAAATGTTTTCGTCAAGCAGAGAACACTACAGGTATTGAATTGATTATACAATTTCTTTCGTAAATGCTACTCAATAATTCTTATGATATTCAGGAATTTTTAATTCACCAGAAATAATAAAAGTTAGGCGAACGGAATTTCAAAGACGAAGTTTTAGAAAAGGATGGAATTCCATTGTTCAGCTCTCCAGTTGGCAAAAGATTCGTTCATAATTCTTACGTGGAATCGTGGAATCTACAATCATACCTCTAATTCTCCACTTTTATATCGTACATTTCTTACACACTACTTAGTAAAAAACATCTTAGTTACGTATAGATAAATGAGATATAATCGCAAATATCATAAAATTTATTTAATGTGCTTAGGGAGATTGTTTCAAACATATACAAAGCAAAGAAAAAATTTAAAATACTGTTATTTCAGATCTTGCAGACAATATCCCAGTTACGACTATGACTATAATGACTTATTGTGCGAGATGAATATTCTGAGTTTAGTCTCGCGTCGAAAACTACAAAGTTGTCTACACCTACATAAACTACTAAATGGTCTAATAGACGATCCAGTTTCTCTTGGTTTAATACCAATAAATGTTCCGCGCGTTACCAGTAGGAAAAACTACCTTTCAAATGTAATTATGAACTGAAGTCTCCATTACGACAACTTGGTAGTATATTTAATAACTTAATTCATGACTGTAACACGGATGTAGACATATTTAGTGATTCTTTCATATTTAAAAATTGGAAATAATTTTCAACTTTTAGGTTTGAACCTGGAACTATCAGAATCACAACCAATTCTTATAAATAATGCTGTTATTAAAACTAATTTTATGGAAGTGGATTGGCGCAGGACAAATTAGGGCATCCCTTTCGACACTCGTGTTCGCATCTCATCCATGGCCTACTTGACGGAGCCGCAGCCTATCGAATTTCCATGCAGGATGAAAGCGGGAGCCAAGTCAGGGTTATTTTAGTACGGGGTCGGCTGCCAGAGGGCTAACCTGTTGAAAGATTGTAAGATACTGAGAACCGACAGATGGAGGACTGTTGTTAAAGGCTTTCCCCAACAAGCCTAATTTTGGAGGTTTTGTTCACTTTCTATTTCTATACAAGTGGACTTACTTCAGGATTTCTTTAGACAGGGGAATCATTAAATATTCATGGCATTGAAAGCTTCTTGCACTCACAATTTTTTGTAAGAAAACTTGTAGGTCATCAACGAGAATGATTCAAAAAGTAAGAAGCCGACATACAGGGTTAGTCACGGGAGAGTTTGAAAGTCCGTTTATTTGCAACCCAAAATACTAATAACTACAGACACTTGACACCATATTTTTACTTTCCGTCACCTTTAGGTAAAGAAGGTATTGTCTTTGGATTTTAGTGAATAAGTACGTTTTAGGGTCCATATTATACGATTTTACCATTCTTACGATGATGTATGTATGCACGTATGTGTGTGTGTGTGACGAAAGTTTCGGATCGCATAACTTCAGTATCACAATTCCATTATATTTTTTTCGTATTCCTCATGTTTACATCCAGAAGAAGAGGTGATTAGATTTTCGTTATAATTGATCAACCGAAAGTATCCTCATTTGAAGATTTTAACAGTTTTTCTTGAGAAAACAGTTAAATATCATTTATTGACATTTAACGTTATTATAACTTAAAGGATATATTATTCTCTATACGATTTGATTACATTTTATACTTCATATTCAATTGATATAGAGTTAAAGAATTAAAAATATATTAAATTTCATAAATCAGCCAGCTGTGCTAACCATGGAAACTACTAATATATTCAGATAATTCAAATTGACAGATGTCAGTATCAATGAAAAGTAAATGAATGTGGCAGAGATGAGGATGTTGAGATAAGGGACGACACGAAAAGATACGTTAAGGAATGAAAGGACAAGAAAAAAGTTTCTAGAAAGATACAACAGAGACGATTACATTGATTTGAACATGTGATGAGGGGAGATGAAGAAACAGAGAAAGACCAAAGATAAGATTGAAGGACTGTATTGCGGAAGACTTGAGAAAAAAGGAACTGAATGAGGACGACATGCAAAACAGAAATAAGTGGTAGAAGAAAATAAAAAACAGCGGACCCCTAACGAATGGGAAAAGATAAAGAAGAATATGTCAGTGTCAAGTGCAATTTGCATAGTTTGTTTATGAAATACTTTTACTGGAAATATAAAATCTTTTTTTATATCCATTTAAATTTAACATTTAAATCCACAAATACCCAACAATATACAATAATATTAAAAACTGACAATTTTGATACTTATTACAACAAAATATTGCTACCATTCAAAATATTATTTTGAAAAATTATACATTATTGCATCCCAATATAAATTTGTTAGTAAATAATATCTCCAAATTTATATATTACAAATACCTATGTGTGTAGATCTTAATCATTTTGATATCAAAATATAAATATGTTCACATTTAAAATTTGACAATACTGCCCTGCAAACGGATTCGTTTATTATACATATTAATTAATTCATTTTAATAGAATACAATTTTTAGCAGAATTCATTTACATAATATATTTTAACAGAATGTGTTTAGAATACACCCATTAGCCCCGCAAATCGGATTTTGTTTTATATTTTGTTGCATTATCCTTCTTTTTCTACATAAAAATCTATAATGTTTGTTATAAATTTTGCATTAATAAATTCCCCACAAACAATAAAATCCCCATTTTCTCTTATCTCTTGAATGGCTTGTTCCTGCTATAAATCATTTTTCCATTACATTTGTTCTCGATTTCCATTCGGCGTCTGAAACAGCTACAGTAGGTGTTGGTACCCCTTGTGTACTACACAGCGGCATTAAAAACAAATCAAGAAACTATTTGTATGATTGTCGGTTAGGATGGAATGATTTTAGCGCGAGCTGTCTACCCTGTTGCGCGCCATCATTGAGGTCAGCCAATGCGTACGCGTACAAAGTAAAAGGGTTGTGAGGGATATTGACCGAGAGTGCATTAACCAAATACAGGAGGGAACATATATTCGTGTAAAAAGAGTAAAACTAGGTTTTATTGATGAATGCTTGCGTAATATCTCTACGAGTATGTGGTATAAAATAAAGTCCCAATCTGATGAATTTCATATGATTTTCACTATTCTACGAATAGAAAATCTTTTGAAATGTAATAAACATTAATCTATGATTAAAGCGAGCGAAATAGTACCCAGCAATTTTCGGCAGCAAGTTGCCAAAAAATGACAGTCGTGAGAGCATTTTTTTGTTTGAACTGTTAAAGATTTATCGTGAAAATGTTACATCTGAATTAAAAGACCTCAAACGTGCATATTTACTAAAATCTCAATACAGGATGTAATAGAAATAAGTACATTAAAAATTTAACCAGAAATAGAACTCGCTGAAAAAAACAATATTTCTTAATAACTATTTTTCGAAATCTCATTTTTTTAGTATTTTACACCTAATCTTTATATTTACGTATTTTCTATAATTTTAAATTCATTCTACAAGCAAGTTTTCTCCATTTGTTCTAAATGTTCAAGGTATTTCTGAAGGGTTCATATAATATACCTATAATTTTAAATATATAATTAATAATACAATAAGAAATATTAAATATCGTTCCCAGAAAAAGCCTCCAGTACTATCTCTGAATTTGTGACACTGACATTAGTGACATTTATCTGTCAATTACAGACATTTTAATTTCTCAAGTAGTTACCATGGAGATGTTTGGAATGCGAGCAGGCTGTGAGATTTACTACAACAGATTATTTTATAGATTATATATCTATATATTTAAATCTATAGTAGGTATAATATTTTTTTTAAACGTGTCGGATAGAGAATTTTGTTTTTAATATTTGTAATAACATAAATATTCAAAAAACCTTATTTAGAAGATTTGTGTTAAAATACTACTATTTCCGGTTGTCCAATTGTTGCCAGAATCTATTCAACTCTTCCCATTACAGTTAGATTGAGGTATCCGTAGTTAAACAGGTCTTTAATCTTATAGAATTTGAAAAATCGTACCACCAACAACGTCACACACATCCACACATACACACTCACAGACATCATCGTAAAAATGTTATTATCGGATTCTAGGGACCTGAAAACGTGCTTATCACTAAAATCTGGATGTGATTTTTAGCATGATTCCAATATCTTTCTTAGCGAGAAGTAAAAATAATCTCTTGTCACTGCAACGAGGTATACAATATCAAAATTATTCTACCGAAGTTCAACTTGTCTGTGAGGGACAGTTCAACTTGCTGGCTCGCACTGTCACAATATAGAAACTAATTGGAAGTAATGCGAGAAATTGCACGAGGGTATTTCTGTGTCTTTAGACAAGCAAACGCCGGTGTTGCACGAAGACTTTCACAAGTCCCAGCAAGTCGATTTGAAAAGCTGTTTGGGGGCTGTTTAGGCTAGCGACAGCAGTGTCGAGCAACAACTCACACAAGTTTTCTCGCTAGTCTAACTTAATAGTAGAAGGTCGAGTGCATGAGAAACTTATGTACCTTTTTACAAAGTGCTACCATGCCACGAAAGTACAGGTGTTTACTTCAAAAATATGGAACTAGTAAAAGCAATAATGCTAGAAGAAGAAGGTCACTGATGCTTGAACGACTACTTTAATAATCCTTTAATGTTTCGTTCTTTCCCTTACCTAAAAAAATCCCTCATGTTTCTAAACATTCTAAATTATTTATATTCTAAAATATCTACGTAAATATATACCAAAAAAATCATTACTTTTCGGCAACCAACATTGCGTCCGAGTAAAACGGGTTTCTAAACACAGACAGCGCAGGGTATGAAATGTCTCAGAAAAAATGTGGACTTGACACTAGCAATAGCTTAGTAGCTAGTATACCATCATACAGTGCACAGTTAAAAATAACACTTCCACAGTGTTAAATTAGAGAAAATACCATTTTATCTACGTATAAAAATTATACACTAAAAATTTATGGGTTTCAACTTTATTGCAGAAATTATTTTTTCTACAGATAGAAAATAGCCATTTGCGCTCTCTTTTGTCAACGCAAAATGTCATTTTGCCGCTCTAGCGTATTCTTATTTTGTTGTTGGTTTTTTTGGCGCCATTTTCATCCGGCTGAACTTCCGGGTTCCGGAAAAAGTTTCCCATGGACTCTGGTACTGGCACTGTTATGGGGTAGATGTGTTTCTTTTTACGAGTGTGTTAGCACGTCGACTTAGTTTTTATGCGAGAACCAGTTTTTGGTCGTACCGTTGTTGCGGATTTGTACGACGTCGGAGGTGCTCGAATGACTTTCCAGTGTTGTGTATTTTGGTGGGTGTCTTCGTGTGGTGTCACAAGCATCTTTTTCAAGTCGGAGAATTTGCGACTCTACCATCAGCGTAACCATTGTTTAATTTATTTAAAAAAATGTGGTAATAGTCATTAGGCTTGTGTATTAACAAATTCGAGCCAAAATGGCGAACTGTAGACGGATCATGTCACTTATAAAATTTATTTTTAAATGCCTTCTTGTTATATAACATCTTCCAAGATTTGACAAGGGTTTTGACTATTTAGAATTTTTTTATAAGAAAATTATAAATTATTTTGATCCTGTTTGAAAACATTTACATTAATTCGCCACCCCCATGTGAAAATCACTTCTTTTAACCCTTCTACATTCATCCATCAATCACCATTCATCCACCTGGCTAATTACCCCCTCCACGTGCTACTATGGCAGTAGTACTCGTAGGCGAAGGTCACTACCCTGTGTTTGGCGCTTGCGTTGTGTACAATATGAGTACTACAATGGGGATTGCGCATGCGCCCGCAGGAGGCGCGAAACATCGAGCGGCAGCGCACGCACATAACCTCAACGAACACACGCGAGGTCGATAGCAAGGGTGAGGGTTACATTTGTGCAGGTGGTTGCAGAAGATGTAAATAATAACAATATAAATAAACATATTTTCTAAACGAATGGGGTTCTAAAATATTTTATATATTATCTTGTCATAATGACAATATTATAAATCTTAATTGGAGTACTATAAAGTTATTCATTATATGAACCAACAAGGCTAAAATTTTAAGCTTGTTATTTATTTATTTGACATTTCAATTCGATGCGATGTTATCAATTTAAGGAACATTAAAATTTAAGTTGATGTAATCGACTATAAGTACAATAATGAAACTCTTTATTTAGTACCACAATGAGTTATGATAGTACTTGTTTGCAAAGAAATTGTTGCATTATATCAATCACGACTAACCTTATGAACTTCACTACGTGACAATTCTCAAGTTGATGTGATATACACAGATTTTAAAAAGGCTTCCAACAGTGTAAATCACAATGTGCTTCTGGAAAAACTAGGCAAATATTTTCACTTTACAGTTTCTTCATTTTCTCGACTCCTACCTCAGAGATCGCGAAATGACCGTACATCTTAATATAAATCAAACCCGTTCACTGCTACCTCTGGGATCCCACAAGGATCAAACTTGGGCCCACTATTATTCAACCTCTTCCTTAATGACGTGATGGACTGTGTTCAACATTCTCAAATACTTTTGTATGCCGATGACATAAAAATTTATAAAACCATCAACTCTATCAATGACTGTATTCTCTTACAAAACGACATCAACATTTTAAAATGGTCCCAAAACTCAAAATTGTTCTTTAATTACAGCAAATGTAAAATAATGAGTTACTTTGTTAAAAATACGTTTACAGTTATGCATATCACATGGAAACTAATTCGCTTGAAAAAGTAACTCAGTTTAAGGATCTTGGGATTATATTTGACACAAAATTAACATTTAATGTACATATTGAGACTACTGTAAGATCATCCTACAAAAATTTTGGATCTGTAATTAGAAATTGTATTTTTGTAAAACAACTACACTAAAAAGCTTGTATTGTGCATTTGTCCGCTCTAAGCTAGAATACTGTCTACAAGTCTGAAAACGAATATATTTAAGATTAAGATAAATTCATCAAATATTGTTATTTTAAAATACATGGACAATATCCTAACTTTACCCATGATTATTCTGTTTTATAGCCTGAAGTGAACTTGGTGCCATTAAGTAGCAGAAGAAATTTACAATTATCTCTCTACTTATACAAATTAATTAATAATTGTATTGATAACCATAGTAGTCTTGAGCTAATACCATTTCACATTCCACGAGTCACTTCAAGAAATAAAGTACCATTTCATTGTAAAACAGCTAGGACTCATTATGAGTTGAAATTTCCAATAAGATAACTCTGTGTAGCATATAACAATGTATGGGGTCGCGTGGCCGTGTACCTGAGTGTCTGGTCGCGAATCTGGGGACCCGGGTTCGATCCCGACCGACGCCATAAATTACATCGCATTTTAATGGCACAAAATTGACCCCTGTGGCGCATTCTCCACGCCAGCAATGAGTGCCCGTGAGGTGACGCCTGGTAAGCGCCCACACGGTACAAATATTCCATCATTATCGATATCTGTGTACGAAGCAGATTGGCACACCCAGCAATGGGTAATATGCCGTGATGAAATATTTATTTATTTATTTATGTACTATTGGCATTGACATATTTGGCGACTCCTTATTTAAATTTAAGAGTATATTAACAAAATATTTTTCGGATTAAGTTACTTGTTAAATTTCTTACATGTGTATCAATTAATTACTGTACTTACTGTTTCAACACATTCATTTTTACATTCGTAACAATTAAGACATAGATCACGATAATGATTAACAGAACAAAATCGTAAATTCCTAAAACATGTGTAACAATCTAACACAGTGAAAGAAATACGAAATGAACTCCATTTTTTGTCACCGAGTCCCGAGCACAGAAAAAAGATTACAATACGCGCGATTCATTTGTGATTGATGATATGTAGGTCACTGCTTCGGTAAAACGGGAAACAAAATGTTTTCTGTATTAAGGAAAGCTCAATTTCGCTTTCCTTTTAATTGGTAAAGTAATTAACTTTCTTTGGATCTCATTTCTCTGTATCTTTGTGTATCGTCTCCAATATTTACTTTTTACGAGCTGGGAGACGGAAACAGTTACTACGATAAACACTCAAGACTGGATCAAATTAAGAAATAGCCCACTAAACGAAATCAAGCTTTATGGAGGAGGTCTTTAATTGAGTTATAAAATGAACATTATCTAGTTTTGAAGATTGCGAACGAGTCTTTCGGTTTCAATTAACAACTGCCACCAATTATCACCTTCGTAATATGTTTATCAGTTGTTTTTGAAGGTTGTCATGGATTTGCGTTACGCGAAGTAACAATGTTGCCATTTGTATTACCTACACCTAAATTGTTTAGGGATAAATCGATTAATCTACAGACGTTTTGCAGTTAAATATTATTTACACATTTAATGTTATTGTAAATATTAAAGAATATTCTATTATCTTTATGAATTGATTGCATTTTATATTTCATATTCAATGAATATAGAGTTCAAGAATTATAAAAGAATTAAATTTTATAAATCAGCCAGCTATACTATAATAACCATGGAAACAGCTACTATATTAAGAAAATTCTAACTGACAGATGTCAGTGTCAATGAAAAGAAAATTAATGTGGCAGAGATGAGGATGTTGAGATAGATGTTGGAGAAGACAATGAAAGATACGGTAAAATATGAAAGAATAAGGGAAATAACTGGAGTATTAAAAGTCTCTAGAAAGATACAAAAGACGATTACATTGGTTTAAACAATACATGAGTAGAGATAAAGAATATATTGGAAGAAGAAAGAATAGCTTAATAATAGAAGGTGGAAGAAACAGAGGAAGACTAAAGATAAGATGGAAACACTGTATTGCGGAAGACTTCAGAGAAAAGCAAAACAGAAATCTATTTTGCGGGTCGTCCTAATTCGGTTGAAGAAAATAAAAAACAGCGACCCATAACGAAAGGGAAAAGTTAAAGAAGATGTCAGTGCCAAGTGCCATTTGCATAGTTTGTTTATGAAATAATTTTACTGGAAATTTAGAATCTTTTGCAAGAAAATTTATGTATGGAATTTTAATACAGGATTACGATTGACGGAAGATTACTGGCCACATTAGATTTTTTAAATATTTATTACACAGTTTTGAGGGAAGATATTCTTTTGTTCATAAATTTCTGTAATGATGACATATCTATACTGTTGAATGGTTCTCAAAGCTATCGTGGAGAGTGAACCACCGGTGCCACTTTTGTTCAAATTTGGCGTCTAACATAATGAAAACTAGGTCTTCCGATATTCACAACCGGTCATATTGCATACACAGCATATATTTTATAAAAATAAGATATCTTGTAGACTGCAGACAGCTATTATAAATACCTTGAATGTAGACATACAAATAATTAGTTCCAAGGATAAAATATTCATCCAGTCACATAGTAGTGTAATTATAGGCACCTCGTATCATAATTATAGAAATTTCAGCTAGGTTACGCACTTTAATATTAGTGCCCAAAGCAAGTTCTCGATGCAATTGTCGCATTCTTGTCGCTGCTCTAGGTACGCAGTCATATCACGCCGGTTTCTCTTATAGGTTCAGCCAAAATTAGATCGCGCATTTATTTCCTTCTGGTCATAAAGGACGTTCGTTATCGTTTCGAAATTGTAAGAGCGCTTATAGAAATAAAAGTAATTTATGACTAGCGTTTAATACTTATGATTCAGGTATTTTAAACTTTTAGTTATTTGTATAAAGTGGAGCACCTTTAATCAAACATGTTCTATTTACTTCTGTGCTTCCTGTTTAAATATAGATGAGTAACTATTTGTGGAACTGCTTTTCTAAAATTACCATGTAAAATAAGAAGTTTTACAATTTTACTTCTGATAATAAAATTATATCTGTGGAAATATTAAAAACTAAACGTAGAATCGTTAGATTACTGCCATAAATTGCGAGTTTAACATTTACTTGGAAGTTATTACATATATAATTACATATATATATATATATATATATATATATATATATATATATATATATATATATATATATATATATATCAATCTGAAATTAAGCGGGCTCTATATTGGTTCTCTAAAGGTACCTTAAGAAATTGAATATCCTTGCGTGTATTTTGGACATAACTCTGAAAATATATTCCCTAAATTAATTTGTGATGAAGATATAAATTTCCATAATGAAACAGTTTTTCCAAAAGCAATCGGAATCATTTCAATGTTGTCTGGGAGAGTTAGCGAAGAAGAGACAGACATAGCTCTGATCGACCGCGGCATTTGTAAAATCACGCAAAGTTGAGTCATTTGCATGAAGCTGATTGATCGGTACAATATCTCCACTGAAATTGCACGCTATCAGAAGGATTTTACCGATGACCTAATGATGTGGACGGCGGAATGCATATTTATAAACACTATTTTACATCAGCGTTCATTACTCTATGCACTTTGTGCGTGTTGTGTTGTGGGCGAAGAATTTACTATTCAGTTTCATTCATGGGCAGAGCTAATCTCATGTGTAATATATACCAAGGTTTGAATGATGTATAACTTAACGATTTCAAACCATTTCTGTGTTTGTTTGTTTTTTTGGCAATTTTAAAGGCTGCGCTTTGGCCATTGTTTAAATCGCTGTTAATTATGGACATGAACTTGGAAATAATTTTTATATTTAAGGAAGAGCTGCAATATCGAATTACTATTAGGATTGTCAATGACCGAAAACTATCCAGTTCCGAAACTATACGAATACCCGTATACTCGCTTTTAGAACTATCCGGATACCCATTTACTCACTAGCCAGATAGAAAACCTATTTTCGAATCCTGTGACTGCAAAACTAAAGGACGAACAAATCTACTTACATTCTTTTCTATTTCTTGTAGAGTATTTTGAATCACTTACATAGGTGTACTATTTTACGTCGTACGAAAAAAAATCTGATGTGGCCAGCACATTACCTTCCATCCTTACCTTCAGTCCAACCAAAAAATTAAAAGCTTCGTGATTAAAATTTATAATTGCAAATTTATTTGACTGGAGGGTATAATGGTTAATCATTATACAAAATGCCAGTAAACGACAAGAGAGATTATACGGAGCAATTATGTAATTTAGATGAAATATTACATAATTTATGAATATTCATTACTATAATAATAAGACTTTAATAACACCTTTTATCATAATAAAAAATTACTTTTCATTATCTTCCTGAAACTTTGCATGCAAATAATGAATCACTCAGCATTACAAAATTTCTACTTAATATTATTATAAGAAAAAAAGAAGAGTACCACAATTTTCATAAATATAAGTATTTACATAAAACTGTTAAGGCTGTTTACACGTTACATTTTTTCCTAAAAATAATAAACATCAGTTTCTAAAAACCGCTTTTCATAAAACTGTTACATTATTTGAAACACTGTAAGTCGCATAGCTTCAATAATTTTCTGCAATTTTATATGCGCCTGGGTTTGTGACTAACAATTAAACATTTCCAGAAGCACTATGCAACAAGGTTCCATTGGTACAAGACGATGCGACCTGCCACACAGCACGTGAAACAATGGTGTTACTGCAGACCAAGTTTCCAGGCCGGGTCATTTCTCGATTTGGCGATCAACATTGGCCACCAAGATTGTGCGATCTAACACCGATGGACTTTTTTCTTTGGGGCTATGTGAAGGAAAAGGTGTATGCGAATAAGCCTGAAACAGTTGAACATCTTAAAGACAAAATACGGCGCGTTATTGGAGAAATACAGCCACATTTACGTGAAAACGTTATTCATAATTTCAAAAAAGAATAACCCTGTGCCAGAGGTTTCATGGTGGCCATTTGCCTGATGTTGTATTTCACGTTTAATCGGAACTATTTTTCAAAAAAAAAATGTGTTTTTCTTTAAAATTAAATACGGCGCTCTAGTTGGGACACCTTTATTTAGTGATATGCAGTTGGCAGCAACGACGAAATATAACTAGACAAAACTTCTCATTCATAAGTCCACAGAAGTCACTATCGCTATTTATACTTCATGCATGGTCATTGGTCAGCCTACTTAAATTTTAAAATATGACAATACGACAGATGAAGCAAAATAAAAAGAACTATTACTATTTATATAGATATAGACAAAACACCGCAGTGCAGTATAAGGATAACAAACAAATCACAAATGAGATCGCAATGGAGCAGAGGCTGTGAACAGGACAGACAGTTGAACGCGTGATGTGTGATCGTGGAACACGATGCGTGATTTATAGCGTTTAATAACGCGCACAGAGAACGTGGATCACACCGAATAGATGTGGATGAACAGATAGCAGATGCTAGGGAGGATCAGAGGATGATGACAAAGATCAGGAGTACGTTTTAAAACCAACATTTTAGATGGTATAATATGAATTCTACTTGAGCGATTCGCATCTAATGTTATTCGGTTTGAATCCGCATGAAGACAAGTATTATTCGTAAAAATCTGATGTGATCAGCATATTGGAATATTTTTAATAAAAAAAAAAACATGCTTATAATGTACCTCAATACTACAAATAAATTAATTATTATTACAATTTGGAATGAATTAAATTATATTACCCATGTCGAAGAAGCAGTTATAATTATTGTCTTATGCGAATAATTTTTATTTTTTATATGGCAAAATTTCTTTTATTTTATTAAATGCCGACAATCGAGACAAATTTAGTTTTTTTAAATTAATTCTTCCCTTGAATAAAGTACTACAATCAAAAGGTTAACTTTTATGAAATTACAATTTAAAAAAACATTGATTGTGATTAAATCCATAAAAAAAGTTCAAAAACTGATATTCAACTGTTTTTTTACTAAAAAAAAAAACTGTAACACACCTAAACAACAGGTTAATTAGAAAAGCCATTGAGATTTTCAAAACGACCTATCTTATTACGTCTGCTTTAATATTTTTGGGTACTTCTCTTTTTCGTAGGAAGGTATTTTTCATGGTGTTAAAGACGTCATCCCAATTTAGTCATCAGGGATTTACCAGATTACATCATTGGCCAGACTGGTAGAACTATTTGAACAAGATTGAATGAATACCAGCGTTCGATCAGATTGAACCAGCCAGAAAAATCTTCAGTTGCAGAGGATGGTCCTGGAAGAATTCCACCGTATAAAATTCGAAGAAACAAAAATATCAGCGAGACCAACACACATAAACAGGTTAACTGAAGAAGCCATGGATATTTTGAAAACCTAAAATAATAATCTCAATCATTGTGACGGTTTAGATCTTAGTCGAGCATGGCTTCCTACATTAAATATATTGTATTTTGTTACCATGGCAACCTGTTGCTAATGTTTTTGTTATTATTTATTTATATATTTGTTGTTTAATCCCTGAAGAAGGCAGTAATTCATGCTGCCGAAACGTCGGTTTTTATAAAAATAAACAGAACTAAAACTAAGAAGGTTGTATTATTTTAATTGAATTATGTGCCCTGAAAGATTTTATAATGATTTGGTTTATTTTTAATCATTTTCTTTATTCCAACCGGAATTGATTATAGTGAACTACGACTAGCGAGTCATTAGTATGTGTCCGAATGGACCAGGATACAAATTCATTCCCTGCTGTACACTGGTCGGACAGGGAATTTAATTCTGCTGGCTTATACAGAGGCAGACTCATACATCCGAAGCATCTTAGTATTCGTCGCTCACTCTTCATAAATAAATGAACATGAAACGTGAGATTGAAACCTACAGTACAACTTCCTCCTATAGGTAGATATTCATAGAATGATGTGAGCTGCGAATGTTAGAATTCACTTTATTAATTATCACTGCCATTTGATACTTTTTTACCTCTCGTTTTTTTTTTTAAATCGCTGTATAGTATGTATCCAAAAGTGTAATGAGTACAAGAATGTCGACGGATGATGGATAAATTAAAGGAAATAAAATAATATACTCCTTGTTGCACACGTTTCGGATTTTATAAATCTATCCTCAGTGCTGGAGGACAAAGAAGAATAAAATCTCACAGAATAAAAACAGAGCATAGCCCAGCAAATAATTATACAATAAATAAATGCTTACCATAGGAGATTACTTAAAACATTTTTTTTAAATACATGCAGAATACATGTGACGGCATTAGTTGAACAAATTTACAATGTTCTTCCTGTCGCAATATAAGTACAACTGCGAGACAGGAAGCAGAAAGCTAATAAATCAAAAATATACAATATGGTTACGACAACAAAATATCTGTTGGTGTGTATATTGGCGCAAACTTTAAACTGTATACTAATGAAGTCGTTTGTTGTGATCTAAAATATTTTGATAATTTTTTTCAGGTGCGTACTATAATTTATACTATTATTTTAAATGTAAATCATTTCTAAGTAGTTACGTTTTTACCTTCCGTCACCTTTAGGTAAGGAAGGTATTGTCTTTGGTCAAAAATTTCAGTGATGAGTTTTTATTGAATAAACACGTGTTTTAGAGTCCATATAATACAATTTTGCTATTTTTTCGGTGACGTCTGTATGTATGTATGTACGAGTATGTATGTATGTATGAATGTACGTATGTATGTATGTATGTATGTATGTATGTGTGTGTGTGTCTGTGTGTGTGTGTGTGTGTGTGTGTGTGTGTGTGTGTGTGTGTGTGTGTGTGTGTGTGTGTCTGTATGTGTGTCTGTGTGACGAAAGTTTCGGATCGTATAACTTCAATAACACGACTCCAAAAATTATATTTTTTTCGTATTACATCCAAAAGAAGAGATGATTAGATTTTGGTTATAGTTAGTCAACCGGAATTACCTTCATTTAAAGATTTTACAGTTAAATATCATTTATTGATATTTAACGTTATTATAACTAAAAGAATATATTATTCCCTATACGATTTAATTGCATTTTATACTATACATATATTCAATATATATATATATATATATATATATATATATATATATATATATATATATATATATATATATATATATATATATATATAATTATTCATTCCTTGTATTTGTATTATGTACTTCTTTATCTTCGTATATTTCTACGTAAGAAATCTTTTTAGTGTCCTTTGCGGTATTTAAAGAAGCATTCCTTGTTCTTCTTGTATGTCTGTTATGTGGGAGTGAGAGCTCGTGCTAACTGGGGTATGTTGCAGACCTGCGGCTGATCATGCCACGCGTGCCTCTGTAGAACCAGGCCCTGCCTTCACACACCGTCAATTCACATCATCTCGAAATTACACCAATAATGTCATTATGTTATTCAGCCAATGATGCACTGTCATTTATAATTTCATAATGAAACATAGGTTATAGTCTACTGACTGGATGTTGGTTATTGTATTGTGAGGGTCGTGAATGTAAATCTTACTACCTTGAAGACGGTGCAAAAAGTGCACCGAACTTTCGAGTAAATATTAACACCTAATCCACATCACAGTCCAGAAAAGAAACGTAAAATTTCACTTACATATACATTCTGAATACAATACTCGTATGTAGCTAGTAATTTAAATTGTCGGGAAGGGATGTACCCTGTAAAATATAATCATATGAAATGATAGGTTTCTAATAATAGTAATTCATGTCCGTACGTGATACCATTATAATTCAAATTGAAACCTATTTAATTCAAAGATTATATGGAATTCCTAGAAACAACTTCAACAAACAAATATGCTTGAGTTATAACATTCCTTGAATCTAATCAAGTCATTAAAGAACATAAAAGTGTTAATTACATGTTAATAATTAATATATGAAGATTCCACTGACACCAAATAGAATAAATAACAGAAATGATAAGAGTATATATTTGTGAAAAGACAGAACATTGATGTTTCAATTGAGAGCAGTATAAGTGCTTTGCTTTTGATGTCATTAACGCGTCGTCTGTAACAAAGTTACCATGCATAATGGAAGACACTACCATAAGTCTAACTACACATTATAGAAGCGACGGTAACAGGCAATACTGCTACCTATATTAGTATTGATACTGAGCACTTTG
Organism: Harpalus rufipes; assembly: GCA_951394225.1. Classification (NCBI taxonomy): domain Eukaryota; kingdom Metazoa; phylum Arthropoda; class Insecta; order Coleoptera; family Carabidae; genus Harpalus; species Harpalus rufipes. The sequence continues at coordinate 47,697,170 of OX596283.1, read as the reverse complement.
TATGACCAGCAGACCAGATTGTTGATAGCTATGAATAGTACACATTATTTATAAGGAGTTGATTTTTAATATGTGTACATATTATCATTATTAATGACACGACAGCTCTTGTACTGCAGGTTCTCGTTTCATCATCGATTGATAATAATAGTAAATTCAAAGTATCTCTACTATCTACGCTTTTCCTTTTTTAGTTGTTAGACTACATCAAATTAGAGCAATGATACTTTTTTTCGCTCAAAATGGGTAAAACTTGAGATTATGTATTCGCAGAAAGCTGCAGCAATATGTTGACCGATATGCTGAGAGTTATTTGAGCTGAAGCAAGATATACGAATGGATAGATCGTTAAATTTAATAAAGAGTTTATCAACAATTGAAACAATTGAGATGCTAGTAGAATCACAAGCAACAAATTAAAAGAATGAATGAATGAATGGAAGACAGGAACTATCAAAATTTAGTTTATAATATATCCTTAACATCTACTCTATGTCGTTATCAATACACTTCCCTTCGCCTCTATCACTCACCCATCTACTCTCTTCCAAATTCTTACTACTTCCAAACCTTCTCTTTACGCCTTTTTTAAATCCAGAATCCATTTTCCATTGAACATTTAATACATACAGAATATAACCACGTGCATATTTATAGAAATGAAAGGTATGTTGAATGACAAAGGCATCAACATCGTTCCAGTGAATCAAATATTCGTAGTTCTTAACACTTATTTTATTAAATTGCTTATTCATCCATTATTTCTAGTTATTGATCATGAAAGTTATTCTAAAATAGTACATTAAAACACAAGTATCATAAGGCAATCTGTTAACGTACGAGTCCAAGTTTGGAAAACGAGCCGCTAGGCGAGTTTTACAAAGGACGAGTGCGTCAACAGGCCTTATGATACGTGTTTTTATACTATTTTTTCTATTGAGGTATTTTTACGATTAAATTTATTTAAATTGCGACGTCAAATTATGACTAGGTATTTTTTTGTTAGTTATGTTTATGTTGGTAACGCTTCTCGCTAACAATTGAAATTTCATATTTTGTCAACTATTGATTAATTAGTGTATTGCAAGGTGTATTGTATTTATGATTCAAGGTCTGATTCTGGTTGTGAAATTAATATTATATTTTTTTCTAGTCCTATCACCTAAAGAAAGTATAAAAATCCATAATTAAAAGTAATATGTTGAAATATTATCAACAACTTACCATTTTGAGGTTACCTGTCATCTGTCAGTTATGAAAGCATGACTACCAACTCGAGAACATGAAAGGCGCCAAAAATAGTACGCTTATAGATCTTCTAAACGTCGTGTTTGCAGTACAAAACAGTGCGTTTATAGAAACATAAGAACACCGAAATAGAAAAATATCTTTTTAAGATTTCTGTAAATGATGAAACAGGTCAATTTATGAGTTTCCAATTATCAAACAAGGTCTGAGCTCCGGCCAGCTACAATTCAGACGGGGTGGGTCGACGTCGCTGAAATGAGAGTAAAGGGAAGGGCGCCAGTCATTTAATACACAGAGCCTACAAACGGCTGAGAGACAATCCCTCAGGAATGGAAATACAAGAAAAAGTGTATTGCCAAATAATTATACTACAACAAATAAATGGCGTAACGGCGAAGTATGGTGGCAATCTCACACGAGTATGGGCTAAACGCCGATGGTACATATGCTGAAACGGAGGTACGTCGCCGAATGTGTAAGGGTCGTCAGCAGAGGGGCGTCGTCAAAATGAAAGGCAATAAAATGTGGGCCGCAGTTGATCGATCAAATACGTCGAGGCGCAAGGAACGAAGTTAAATACGCTCATACACTCGCAATACGAGTTCTTATACCCTTTCAGTGGACGAGATATAAATTCGTTGTTTTCAATTCGTTCATGATACAGATTACCTTCATCGGACATCTTTCAAAATTTTTACTGTATATCAAAACACAAATGCATTTTGTATCGATTAACATATTCCTCCTAGTTTTTGTTGGTCCTCCTCCATCACGAACTCTATCTCATTATTGCATTGTGAGGGTGAGAATTGTGCAATTAATTTGTATGTGGCATATTCTCATCACACTCAGAGTATACAGTAGCAAGGAGTTTGTGTTGCCACATCAGCAATGCTGATGTAGCTAGCGCCAGTATCCAGCAATAGCTCTGCTTCACCAAGCGTCACTGCATCACACCCTGCCACATGTAATTAGATTATCTACGTAGCTGTGCTTCACTGAGGAATGAGTATGTTGTGTTGTGTATGTTCCTAGCTGATATGTGAGATGCATACAGTCAAGTATTGTGAGATGTGAGAGTATTTTACTAGAATATTACTTGCAAATGAATATTTGTTTGCTCTGGGAGAATTTCTTTAAATAAATATAAATATGTTACGGCTAAAGTCTGAAAGATGTACGTAGCTGTCAATCGGAAATGCACTACGGTATTAGATATCATTTGTTTTTCACGATATTTACTGACTTTCTCAATATTTGGACATCAAAATATCAATTAAATTTGTTTTTCTGAATTTGAAGTTACTCTTCTACTTACTACTACTACTGTACTCCAATATAAATTTACGTATTAATTATTCATACTATAAATAATCTTTTAAATTCGAACATACAAAATCTTCAGATGTTTTTGTAACCATAACAATTGTGTGTTAGGAATCGTGACCATATAGACAAATATTTTCGAGTTATATAAAAAATTGTAATTCCCAAACCATAAAAATTGGTCAATTACATGCATTTTTATTCATTTCCTGTTGAAATACAAGTCATTATACATCAACAAATTTATCTGTTTTTACAACCTTTCAGATAAAACAACATTCTGTTATGTATATAAAATAGCAAAATTCACGAAACGAAAAGTTCGTAAATAGGAGATACAGCTGAATTCATTGGGTAGGTACATTTCCTGCTTATTGTTGCTGCAAATGCTTCGAATCCAGCGTTTATAATGGAAATACGGAACCAATATCGCATTACGCTCAGAATTTTACCCTTACATACGCGCTATTCATTATACGAGTACCTATAATACAATATCAATTATCTAACTCAGGGATTCTGAACTAGAGGTCCATGCACCCCCAAGGGGTAAGTGAATCCTCTACAGGGGTACCTGAACCTATATGTATAAATTATTTTTCATAATACTCATGCAATTTACACAAATCATAAATTTTAATATCTAAACTCATAAGCTATGTACAATTATATTATATTTTAGAAAGTATTACCTATTTGCTTTCAATTTTCGCACTTCCAGTTTTGTTTATTCGTCTCTTGCTCGCATTTATTAGCTGGTAAAGTTGTAACCGATATATCCTATTTATATATATATATATATATATATATATATATATATATATATATATATATATATATATATATATATATATATATATATATATATATATATATATGTTTCACATCATCAAATGCACAGGGGTACGTGAAGCGTCACAGTGAGGCCAAGGGGTACATTGAATGAAAAATAATACTTCTTCCGAAAATTCGATTTATTATAGACGTGGAAACACACGAAAACTAAATCATTTTTTTCATTTTCATTTAGGTTAATAATAATATACACAAAACAAAATAAATGTGAAAGTTTACCCGTCACATAATTTCTTTTCTGTGTCAAATGTACATTAAAATAATGAACTTTCCCTCTCTCTGTAATTATTACTGGTAAATATTTAATTCAAGAAAGAAAAGGGCGTATTCAATTTCCAAACAAACCTACAATTACATTTTTCGTTTATTTATTTGATTTTTCTTCGTTACAATGTTTTTATTCTCAAAAGAAAAATATCAAAGACAAATTTATACAAATGATGCAACAAATCTTACATATATT